>CM076574.1:256091335-256486516 GCA_034641835.2 Pinus albicaulis | reverse complement strand
AAAGCATTGACCTCTGCTCCTTTATTGAGTCCACCTGATTATAGCAGGGATTATTTTTGTATCTGGCAGCAGCAGAATCTACCATTGGTATGGTTCTGGTTCAGGACGATGATGCTCTTGCAGAGCATGTTATTTACTATGTTAGTCAAGGATTGGTAGGACCTGAACTTCGGTACACTCCGATAGAAAAGTTAGCTTTAGCAGCAGTTCATGTTGTGCAGTGACTCCGACATTACATTATTCTACGAAAAACTTATGTTTTGGCAGCAGCCAATCCATTTCAGTTTGTCCTCAGTAGGCGAGTGATTAGGGGCAAATACAATAGATGGATTGTGATTTTGCAGGAATTTGACCTTGAGTTTATGTTTTCCAAGTCCAAGAAATCATTGGTTTTCACGGAATTGATCTCCGAGTTGCCCTATAGGGAAGAGATGATCTATGAAGAATCCTTTCCGGATGAGCATTTGTTTCTTATCTCTTCATAGGATCCTTGGTATGGAGATATCAATGTGTATCTCTAGACTGCGAATTTTCCCTCTACTTTTTCGAAAGATGAGCGTCGTAAGTTGCGTCACTTGGCCAAGAATTATTTGATTATTGGTGATGCTTTATACCGTCGAGGGGTTGATTCAATCCTGAGACGCTGCTTAGCTCTCGAAGAAGTTGAGGCTGTGCTAAATGATTCCCACAGTGGAGCTTGTGGTGGTCATTTATATGGGCTTGCTACAACCCAAAAGATTTTGCGTGTTGGGTACTTTTGGCCTTCGATTTTCAAGGATTGTATGGAGTCGGTCAAAAAGTGTCATCCGTGTCAAGTTTATACTCGAAAAATGTGTGCTCATCCAGCTCCACTTTTTCCATTCATTACCGTCGGTCCCTTTACAAAGTGGGGTATTGATTATACTACTTGTAATCCGCCTTCGGCTAAAGGTGACATGTACATTATTGTAGGAGTAGACTACTTTATGAAGTGGGTCGAGGCTATGCCTACTTTTGGGAATGATGGTGAGACTGCAGCTCTTTTTCTTTTCAACCAGGTTATTGCTCGTTTTGGTATTCCTAGAGAGATTGTCACTGATCATGGCAGTCATTTTCAGAATAGTATGTTGGCTGAGTTGGCTCTCAAATTGGGTTTCCAGCAGGAGCATTCATTTCCATATTATCCTCAAGCAAATGGGCAAGTGGAAGCCGTGAATAAATCCTTGAAGACAATTCTTCAAAGGATAATTAATAAAGCTAGATCCAACTGGCATATTATGCTATATCCTGCACTTTGGGCATACAGGACGTCAGTGAAAACTGCAACTGGCTTTACTCCTTTTCAGCTAGTGCACGGGTTGGAATCTGTATTTCCCATTCAATGCGAGATTCCTTCTCTTAAATTAGTTGTTGAACCTATTCCTGACACTTCTAGTCTTGAAGAACGGCTCCTTCATCTGGAACATCTCGATGAGCAGCGTCGGGATGCCACCACGATGAATGAAGCGCACAAAAACTAAGTTAAAGCTTAGTACGATAAGGCAGTCAAACCCAAGATTTTTTCGGAAGGTGACCTTTTTTTGGTCTATGCCCAAGAAAAGGATGCCCTGGGGGCAGGAAAATTTAAGTCTATGTGGTATGGACCCTTCATTGTTAAAAAAGTCCTTAAGAAAGGGGCATATACCTTGGTTGATGTCGAAGGAAACGAGTTTCCGGAGCCCCGAAATGGGCTCTATTTGAAGAAGTATTATGCCTAGGCTTCGGCCTGGCATGTTGCTTTTGTATATAGTAGTTTTTCTTTGTACATATCTGGTTGATTTTCGATCTTTGATGGGTTGGTGATGTTTCTGATCTTCTTTGGCAGGTTGTGTTGGATGTCATGAGTCATTTTGGTTTCGCCGATGGTGCTAGTAGACACACCCAGAACTTAGCTTCCGTGGCTTGGGTGCTTCATTATCCATCCGGTCAGCTGTTAGTATCAAGAAGGGTCTGCATTGGTCCTACTTCCAATAATATAGCAGAATACACTACAGTTGTTTATCTACTCTCGGAGGCAATATCTTTGGGTATTGATTCGCTGGTAGTTTTCTTGGACTCCCAGCTGGTGGTGTTGCAGTTGAACAATACTTATCGGGTTCGAGATCCATTTTTACTCCGGTTGTTCTTGAGGGTACGTTTGTTACAAAGATCATTTCATTTTTTAACTTTCATTCATATTCCTCGAGCTGACAATTGGTTGGCAGACTCATTAGCTAATCAAGCACTGGATTGGCATATTAATCATTCCATACAATAAAATTTAATCATAAAAAACATCATACATTTTGATACATTTATCACATCACATCAAACATCACTGTATATATATCATCAGAGTGTTCAAAAACTTTACAAAAATTTGGATCCATAAAATCATACAAAAATTGGGCTTATGCCCAATCATGTTCAGTCTCAAAAATATACAGTCATCTGATACATCGTATCGATCTACTCCTGAGGTCCCTGCCTAGAAGTTGTGTTCCTATAGAACATGATCGCGGTGGCAACTCGGCAGAATAACCGTACCCAGTCTCGGGGCACTCCTACCACCCGTCTCTGGATGGCTTCCGGCAGATCTTCCATGGCAGCCATAGGTACTTGGTGGGTTAATCCCTCCAAGTTCCTCTGTACAACCTCGAGAGTCCTATCTGAATCCACTGTATTCGCTTCGCCTCGGCGACGCTTGTGTCATGGGAAACCCTCAAGTCGAACTGGTCCAATATCTGTATCATGATCATGTTTACATTGTAAGTCATTATGAATCCAATCAAAAACATGTTTGTTTTTCATTTCTTTTCATATATATTTGGAAAAATCCAAAAAATTATATAAGTCAAAAAATTGCAAACTTACCAACTGTGCCCCATGCCGTGCCTGGTGGAAGGACAAGATCTGGATCTCCACGAAAGTCCATCCTGGCATAGGGATAGTCATCCACAACGATGATTTGTTCTCCCCACCAAAGGAAGAACTCATCATCCCAAGTGGTCCGGGGAACTTCACTTCCCCCTAATCTCTTCATCATATTTGCCCAGCGGGCAATTCTTGGGTGTCTCGGGCTGTTGATGGTAGAGATCACTCAGGGTCTCAATTCTGGTATCTTCTCGAAGAAGAATGTCATCAAAATTGTACCGTATCCAAAATGTTTTGTCTTTACTTGGTGGATTGAGGTCAATTGTTGCTTCATGTTCAGCAATAGGGCTGTGCACCAATCATATACATGAGTTAAGCATTCCACTACTATGCTCATTTGCATCCTGGACGCCTGGTGTAGGGAGGCAGATCCTACCACTCTGCCAATGGTGAAAAGGAGGATTTTCATGTGCAAATCCCTTAAATCTTTGATTGCAATTTGAGTTCCCAATTTCTTGGAACCCTCTACGCAGTACACGTGGACGCAATCTTCCACGGTTAGCCCTCCCAAGGGCTTCCCGTGCAAGTCTACTGGTTCCCCCCTTCGGGAGAGTCCAGTGATAAAATATATGTCTTCCACTTCGATGCGTACAGGAATCTGACCTATAATGAAGCAGTCATCCTCTGGTTCCCAATAATTCACAAGCATTTCGAGCAACCAGACATTACTCTTCATATTTGGCATTTTGAAAAACTTGAGCAAACCGCAATTCCGAAGAATATTTAGCGATGCTCGATCTCGCAAGACTTCTTGATCAATTGCACTGTGTTCACGCTCTCTCCATGATATGGTCATCCTGTCAAAATTCAATAAATCCTTCATTAGCCACACATTTTTCATTTGGGCCTGCGCATACGCAACTTTATTTGTGCACAGTCACGTGTATACGCGACTTCATCATTACCAACCCGCGTATGCGCAAACCCGTGATTTTTAGCAAGGGTTTCTATGGTGAAAATTACTAAATTTTAATTTATGAACAGAAAAAATGAATAGCAAGGATGATTGATGAGCTTACCTGACAAATTCGATGCGATTTGACGATCAGTTGCTCCTGATTTGACGAAAGAAGTTTTTTGCTCCAGAGCACTTTTTTCCAAATCAGTAATGTAACAATGAACCAAATATGAGGTAATTTGTCTATTTATGTCCAAAAAAGTTGAAAATTTTCGCAAAAATTTTTTATGCTTATTTTTTCGATCTATCTTAAGCTGCATAACGCGGATGCTTGGAAGTGCCCAGTTTGGTATGTTTTCAGGTACATTTTGACGAATTTGAGATTTTTCCCAGTTTTTTGATCCATGATTACTGACTCGTCATGGCAGGTATATGATCTTCACTGGCATATAGGTTAGGGAAATCACTTTCCACTGCATCTTGCATACTAGCCTCCATACTGATCACTTGCCATAGGGTCGATCCCATCAGGCATGAATATTACACCCATTTCACTCGCCGATTATTTAATCATGACTTGATGGTAGAGCCTTCCTTTACATGGGCTTCTTATTTAGTTCCTCGCTATCACTTGTTGCCCATGCTACGTTTTATGTAGGCTCGGGAGTCCTCTTTAGTCTCGCCATGACTTACGTGTTGAAGCTTCATTCTTCTTCTTCCTCACTATCATTTTTCTGGCTATTACCCTAGAGGCTCCCTGGTGTTGTTGAGTTGTATTACTGCATTGCATATTGGCTACTTGTTTATCCTGGCCTTTAGCCGGCTTCATTTGGACTCGATGTTTAAGCCAACTTTTGACCTTGTCTATCTGTACAAGTTAACCATTACATGCACTTAGCTATCGTGACTTGACACCCTTTTTACCCATGGATGGAACATTCCTCTGAGTATCGCTTACCAGTTTCCGCCACCTTGCATTGAGCATAGGATCGTTCCAATCCCAGGAACTAGTGCATCTGTTTCTTGATACTCATTCTATCCATTTTACCATAGCATTCTTTTATTCTTTTTCAGGCTTATTATATGAAAAAGACAAAAAAATCAAATATAACAAAAAGAGCAAGAACGAGATGTATCTTCGTTGTTTTGATGGCAGTACAGAGTTAGTTTGTCACCCTTGAACAAAGCACATATACTTATATATATTTCCTACATTTGGGATGGTTTTAGTTTTTGACCTAGGTTCATCCTTTACCTTGTTTCACTTGTCAGTCCTCCCCCGGTTGGTTACCTCTTCCAATCATATGGAGATTTTGTTCTGCCTCCTGCATAACAGACTTATACAGTGTCACTTTTTACTGCCATGGTCATCATGAGTCGTGATTTTGTTCAAGGGAAGTCTAACTAGAGTCAGCCATTCTGCGGTGTCTCTTGACTCATTATTCAATCGACCTTCCCGGTCTTGTCAGTATCTTTTTCTATCACATCAGATGTTTTTGTCTTCTGCTCGTGCTAGTTTGAGAAGGTCCCCATTGACTTCTTGCCGGCGGGTTTGTCTCTTATCGACTACGACACATTGCTCTGAGAGAAAACCTAGAGCCGCACCCTGGCCCTATTTCCATCATTGATAGGTGACCTTGTGCTCAGCATTTGATCATCATCATGGGTCTTTGATTGAGTGGTTTCCCCTGTGTTCGACGTCAGCACACATTATCACACTTGGGATTCGTGCAGTACCTTGATTTCCATTTGACCCTATCGGTGGATTTCTCGCCTCTGTGTCGGCTTTCATTATTGGTTGGTTCAGAGGGTTTCTTCCGTGCGCTAGCTTCATCTTGTGCACGTCGGAAACGTACTTCGGTTTTGGTTCCATCACTCTCCTTCGTCAGATTCCTTCCAAATCTTGGCCTGCGGGTTACACTCGCGCTGGACTGATGTGGGATGCCTTAATGCCTTCCTTCCAGCAGATCTTTTCCCATCGACTCCGACTCATTGCTCTGGGAATAAGGTCTAGAGTATTTTTGTCAGTACCTTAGGGTTTGCAGTCATCAGTGGCAGACTCTTCGCTATTGACAGTGGGGATTCATCATTGCCTCCTGATTGGTAGATTCTTTCAAGTGTTCGACTTCAACTCATTAATTCGCAATTGTCAGATTGTACTGGGGCACCTTGACGCTCATTTTCATTATTGGTGGGTTGTCTCGCGTTGGTTAATGGTATACATCATTGACCGGTAATCCAACGATTTCTCACATGGTCGACTTCAGCTCATTTATTCCCATTGTGTAGAATTGTGACATAGTGATCGGTGAAGACCTTGGGTTGCATCAGAATTTCTCGGTTCACTTTTGATAGTCCATTCAGTTTTTGCCAGTGATGTCGTTCACCCTTATATGTTGCAGTGTCAGTACAGCAGCATCCTATATGTTGGCTCCCGAGTTGCGTGATTGTATTGTTTGTTCCACCTCTTATAATTTGGTACTTGGAGATTTAGTTACTTATATGATCAGACATCCAGTTTCAGCATCATTGCTCAGCTTTCTATATATGTGATACTTGGACATTGATTCAAACTTATACTTCCGGGCCATGCTCAGATGATTCATTGTGTACTTTCAGTTTAGCTATACTTGTATACATTTTGGATCTATTATGTACTTTCCATATGATGTATTTTTGACTGAGCATGGGTATGCCCGCCTCAGCATGAGTTGAGTCTCTGTTTTCTTTCATTGGTTTTTGGCAGGCTGAAATCTGGTGAAGTCCTCTCTTGTCCTTGTGAAGTTCTTTCTATGTGCATAATACATTTCGGCCATCATGTACCCCTTCTGACCTCATATATTAGGGGGCATCTGTTATAGCATCATTTTTCACCTTCATATGATTCATGATTGCTTTTATGGCTTTGGGCACCCATTCCTATAGACTTGAACAAATTCACTAAAAAACAGTGTTAAAATTCCCATACGCGGGTATGCCCAGACTTTTCCGCGTGTATACGCAAGTCCACATGTACTTTTCTGCGTATGCCATTAAAACAATTAAAAATATATATAAATTCCCTATTTTCGGACTGGGTTGATGGTTACTCCAGTAGTTCAACCGCCCCAGTACGTGGCCAACTGTTTCCAACTGACTGAAACTACTTTGAGGGAGTATAAAAGCCCCTCATGTGCATGGCCTAAGGGAGAGAGAAATTTTATAGTCATTATACTCTGTTGGATTCCCAGTTCAAGTCTGATTCACCGTGCCTCCTGCACTTTCCCAGATTTATATCAGGAAACCCTTGTTTCCTGGAGATGTTCATCCATTCATATGCCATCTCGAGTGCACAAATCTTGGAAGAATCTTAGCGAGGCAAGGGCGAGACGAATCCGGATGACGGTCTGCTTGAAGATCGTGGAAGGATTCAGGTGATCTCTCCACTTTTACTACTATACATGCTATTCATAATAATGAAGAACCATCTTGTTCCTGAACTTCTGTGTTAGTATCTATTTTTATATGTGGAAAGATTGATTATTAAGCAGTTATTATCGTTTATATCATGTTTCACATTGATTACACTAACGTTTAGGAGAATTATATGCTGTACAACTAGGTTTCCGTGCACGTTCTTTCTTGTTTTGCAGGTTGAAGGAGGAAGGAAGGTTGCTGGGGATTTGAACCCCACGGGATCTACATCGAACGTAGGACTACGGGTGAGTCCTGCTATCGTTGATTTCTAGTTTTTTGCATTCAAGAGTATGGTTGTGTGTGAGTCCTTCTGAATGGCATGCCCTGCTCTGTGGAGGTTTTGACCCAACAAACCTCTAGGGTGATTTTCCCCGAAACACCCGGGCATACTTCCAGCCCGCCCGAACGCATTTCCCCGAGCGCCTCACACGTCCCGACCTCGACCCAACTCGCCCGAACCCGCTTCCCCTCGGGCACCCTCACATGACCCGACTCCGATCCACCCCAACCCAACCTAACACATTTCCTCGGTCCCCCCACGCTTTACCCTCTGCCCGAACCCTTCCGCCCGAGCATTTAGGTGCCTCATGACCCTACCCGTACCCCCAATGGGGTTTTTGGGTGCTCTCACACGACCCAACCCAAACTAACTCGGCCCACCTGAACATGTTTCCTTGGGCACCCTCACACGACCGAACCTGACCCAACCCAACCTTCCTAAACGCATTTCATCGGGTTCCCTCACATGGAACGACACGAACCGCCCAAACGCGTTTTCTTGGGCACCCTCACATGATGACCCAACCTATCTCGACCTGCCCCAACGCATTTCCTTGGGCGCCCTCACACAACCCGACCTCACACGACCCGACTTGAAATGACCCAACCTAACCCAACCTAACACAACCAAACCTGACCCAACCTGACCCGACTTGACCCGACCTGACCCACCCGAACCCATTTTCCAAGGTGCCCCCACACAACCTGACCCAAGCCAACCCGCCCAAATGCGCTACTTTGGGTGACCTCACCCGGCACGACCCAACCAGACTTGACCTGACCTGTCGAACGTGTTTCCTTGGGCACCCTCACATGACCCAAAACGACCTGACCCAAACACGTTCCTTCGGCGCCTTCACACGACCCGACCTGACTCGACCCACCTGAATGTGTTTCCTTGGGTTCCCTCACAATATGACACAACCCAACCTGACCTGACCCGAATGTGTTTCCTTGGGCGCCAGACCTGACTTGCCTGAACTTCGAAGGCACGAGGGAGCAACGGAAAACAGGTTGCATGAACGTGCACGAGGTACATGGGTGGTCACAACTTATCATTTTTAGTATGGCCACCCTCACATGATTCGACTCGACCCAACCCTAACGCGTTTCCTTGGGCGACCTACACAACTCGACCCAACCCAACGCACCCGAACGAGTTTCCTTTGTTGAATTTTTCAACAAGAAACAGTGAAATTGGCATCCAGAAACAACATGACAGCACCTACACTAGGGTGGGACCAGGAGTTCCAATCAGCACCTACACTAGGGTGGGAACAGGAGATCCAAGCAGCACCTACACTAGTGTGGGACCACAAGTCCTAGCAGGACCTACACTGGTGTGGGCTAAATTTGGTGCATGTTTACTTTAATTATCGCTTAATTAAAAGGGACAATAAAATGTAAGCATATCTCATAATCACTTGTAATAGTTAACTGAGTGTGATAAACTCAGTTAGCTCATTAATTTCGAGTTGAGGGTAGTAGGTGAGGCATGTAGAGTAATTCTATTTGTAACATAGTTCGAAGTGTAGTTGGTGCATTAGTTTAATGAATGTGTAATCAGTTAACTCAGTTAAGTGAGTTAAAGTCGTTTGTGCTAGTTGTAACTGTTTGTTGCACTAGTGAGAGATCAAGTGAATAAAAATTATTTAATTCACAATCAGTGATCTAACATGCAATTGATGACTTACTATTATTAGTTCCATGCATTTCAGTTCCAATGGAGACCCAGTTGAGACAGAGGTTAAATGGAAGTGTGACTATTAGTTGTGATATTAGTAGACTGCACATATGTTGTTAAAACACCACAGGATGCCCATGATACTTAGCATAGTCAAGGAAGGCTGAAATTCCTAAAGAATAGGGATTTCATTCATCAGGGATTGCATGAGCAAGGCAGGTTGAAGACAGGCTAAGAATTGGCTAATTGTTGGCCCGATTTTTTCTAGATTAGTGTGAGACAACAAACAGATTGCATGAGACTCTTGTGAGAAGAGTGCATTGTAATTGTTTCATGATTCCTTGTGGAATATACAATATATGATAGAGGGGTTTTGAGCACTAAGCTTTCCCCAAGAAATTATCTGTGTTGTGGTTTGATTTAATTCTTTCTTTGCTTCATGTGATTGACGATTGTGTTTAACTTCCGCAATTGATTTGTAGAAGTGATTCAGTATCTAGCTTTAGTACATTGTTAGAACAGATTGAATCCATGATATATATGCTTGTTGTATAATTTCTACATCCTTGGGAACCCTCACACGACCTAACCCGACTCACCTCGACCCACCTGAATGCGTTTCCTTGGGCACCCTCACACGACACGACCCGACTTGACTTTCTCAAACACGTTTCCTTAGGTTCCTTCACACAACCCGACCCAACCCACACGAACGCATTTCCTTGGACGCCCTCACATGACCCGACCCGAACTGACCTGGCCCGCTCGATCGCATTTCTTTAGGTGCCCTCACATGACCTGACCTGACCTGACCCACCCGAATGCATTTCCTTGGATTCCCACACACGACATGACCCGACCCAACCCAACCCACCCGAACGTGTTTCCTTGGGCGCCCTCACATCACCCGACCTGACCCGACCCACCCGAATGCGTTTCCTTGGGTGTCCTCACACAACGCGACCTCACACGACTTAACCTAACCCGACTCGACCTGACCTCACATGAACCAACCTGACCCTACCCAACCTAACCCTCACATAGTTTGGAGACTTCTATCGCAAGTCCAACGTTTTGGAGAATTTCATCGCAATTCAGATGCTTGGAGCGTTCCAGACAGTTTGGAGACTTTTGTCGCAAGTCCGATAGTTTGGATACTTTCGTCACAATTCTGATGGTTTGGAGACTTTCGTCACAAGTCCGGCAGTTTGGATACTTTCATTGCAAGTCCGACAGTTGGAGCGTTTCGTCGCTATTCTGACGTTTGGAGAGATTTCGTCGCTATTCCGACGTTTGGAGAGTTTCATCGCAAGTCCGATGGTTGGATACTTTCATCGCAAGTCCGAAGTTTGGATATTTGCATCGCTATTTCAACACTTGTTGGCGGGATTTAAAATTTGAGAAAAAGTTGGGAACTTTCCGACAATACCTCAAAACTATTGGAACTAAAGCGTTGGAAAATTGACCATATGTACTAGTGTCTACATGTATAAGAGACAAAATTTTCTTCTTCTTATGCGCTCTAACTATGTACTCAATTCCATCTTTAAACAAGTGATACTTATTCTCATGGCGATGAAATACTGCTTTCCTATCATACAGATATGGACTTCCCAAGACAATACCTGATATCTCAAGCGGCACCACATCAAGTTCAACTTCATCAAGAAATTTTGAATTGATGGAAAAATTTAGTATTCACATCCTTGTAACCTGTAAGTTTCCATTCTTGCATATCCATGCTAATGGATAAAGCCTTGGATGTCTAACAGTTTCAAGGCTTACCTACTTAACTAAGTCTTCTGAAATCAAGTTAGCTTGAGAGCCACTATCAAAAAGTGTGTTTACTTTGGTATATTTAGAGATGACTCTAATATGGAAAATTTCAATTCTTGTATCTTCATCTTGAGTGACATTGGAACAATTTGAAGAACTAGTGCTTGCTATGTTCTTACCTTTCAAATCCATGGCCGTAATATTTCTTTCATCTCCTGAATTTGAGCCTAAGTCATGTTCAATGATAGCAATAATTTTTCCCTTCTCTTTGGCTTTCAATTGTTTTGGCTTCAAATCTGGACGAAGTTGCCAACAATGGTCTTCTTCATGGCCATTCTTTGAACAATGTTTACATGTGAGTTTCTCTTTCTCTCTTTTTATAGAGCTATTTCTCTTTCTTCTTCCATAAAACTTGCCCTTTCATTTACCCTCACTATCACTCTTCTCATATATATTATGTTTCCCTCTTGCTTCTAAATGTGTGGCTTGAACGCAAACCTCATCTATGTTTGTGGGATTGAATATGAGAAGAGCGTTCCTAAGGTAATTGTGAAAACCCCCAATACACTTTAACAAAGTTTATTGAGCATACAAATTAATATCAAAAATAAGAGATCTCCTAAATTCATGAGTATAATCTTGCACATTTTCCCTTTCAATTGTCTAAAATTTTTCCAATCCATAATGGCCTTTTTCATGTAAGCTAGAGGATAAAATTGACTTTAAATGGCAGCAATAAAACTTAACCAAGAAATTGAGATCTTACCGTAGTTTTTAATCTCTTCTTGAGTCCTTGCTTCCCACCATACAAGTGTTGATCCTTCCATCCTCAAGGAAGCCAATTGAACCTTTATGTCATCTTCTTGAAGGTTCTGAATTCTAAAATACACCTCTAATTGACATATCCAATTGTCCAATTTCTCTACATCTCTCTCATCGTTATACATTGGAAGCTCAAATTTGAAATCAAGTTTGAGTAAGGGTGTTTTTCCTTTTTTGGTTTTAGAGTGAGTATCCATAGTTTTTGTGGTGGAAATGGAAGATGATGTTGATGGAGATGATGAGGATGATTATGACAATGGTGGAGATGGAGGAGGCTTTTCTCCACTTCCCTTTCAATCCTTCTCTTCATCCTTTTTTCCTTCTGAGGTTCCCTCTCCATGTGGAGACTTAGAATTCTCTCCAACCATCCTAGTGTCCCTCTCTTCAAAGAGGATCCTAACCCTTTTAGTCATTTCATAGAAAGAATTCTTGTATGCTTCCTCTTCTGAAAGACCTTCAATCTCTCCAAAACCTAACATGATGGCTATGTATTCAAGCTCAGCTTCTGGTGCAACTTGTACCTCTTCAATCTCAGCTTCTGGTGCAACTTGTACCTCCTCAATCGCAGCTTCTAGAGATAAAACTTGAGGTTCTTCAAGTTCATTTGTGAGTGAAACTTTGGGTGGATATGGTTCCCTTGTGGCTCTCCTTATTTTGGTCCTAACCTTAGGACTTGCAACCAATATTTTCCCTTCTCCTCTCTGCAACTTCAACCTTGTAAGCATCACAAATTTGCAACCATTAACACCCTACTTCCACAAAACTCAAGAAAATCAAGAAAACAACCTTTGCCTTTCAACTTGGCTCTGATACAAACTTGATTTGAGTTTTAATGTTAGTTTTTCTGTGCCAATTTCCTCTTCATATTTATAATTAATTTTTCTGATCACTTGCTTTATGTGCATAGGTTTCCTTGGTGTTTTTGAGTGTCAAACAGGTAAATGATCAGATGAGTTTTATGTTAAATTATTAAGTATATAAACATTAAAAACAAATGTAGAACAACAACAATAACATGTACAAAAAACCATCACAATGATCCATTAACACAGTGTTTTGATGAAGGATTTCACCCCTCCTAGGCTACATCTCCTTGGTCCAACAACCATGGCTTGGGCCTCTGTATTAGCTCAAATGTGAAAAAATATTTTTAACATTCACCTAATGCTCCTAAAAAATGCTTCAATGTGTCCATAATGTCCAAATCATTTAGAAATGACTCTTCATGCTCCCAATTTGGTCAAATTTTGCAAAATTTATGGCCATAACAGTTTGGCCTAGGAATTCTCCACTAAATCTGAAGATGACTCCAATTAAGGCCACAAAATTTGGGGGCAGCTCCGAATTTGGTGGCTCCACCGAATATTCCATCGAAATAAACTCGATTTTAATTAAACATAAGTGGAGATTAACTTTTGGATTAGCGCTATAAGCATGTTTTAGTTTAATCCCACATTAAAGTTTTGATAAGTGCATTTAGTAATGGTTTACGTTAACTAAACCATATTTAAAATCCTTAATCTCGCACCATTATTAAACTCCACTGCCTATTAGGTTGTTTAATGGGTAAACAAACACAAGTATTTATTATCAATCTGGGCTAGTAGGACTTAGAAGCATCCCCAAGATATATGGGTTTCAGTTATGATCAAGTTAGAATATGATTTATCAATGATTAAGGAAATGCATATTACAAATTGATCATATTTGGATCAAGGACCTAAGTGATAGCTCAAATTTAAAAGTGTTAGAAAGTGTGTTGAACCTGAGCGACTCGATAGATCTTGTCTTCCTGATTCCAGCACCATGAATGGTTCGAAAAACTGACATTGTATGAAGAAGTTATCGCGATTTGAAAAGTCTAGTAAACTGCAATTTCTAGTTTTTGACCAAGTTTGATTGGTTTTGGAAAATTAAAAAAAATAATATTCTAGGGAATATTATTGGAATAT
Source organism: Pinus albicaulis (assembly GCA_034641835.2). NCBI lineage: Eukaryota > Viridiplantae > Streptophyta > Pinopsida > Pinales > Pinaceae > Pinus > Pinus albicaulis. Next base: position 256,472,718 of record CM076574.1, on the reverse strand, counting down.
TCCCTAGAAGATTCCTTTTGGACCAACCAGTGAATGACAAGTGTCAGCATGTAATTGGAGGTGGACTATACGTGGTTGTGTTCTCGACTAATAAAAGGTCACCACGTGGCAGGCCTTGAGGCCACCACGTGGCCCATGCACATTGGTGCAAAATTTTGTGGAGTGGACCAAAGTCGACCACCTGACCTCTCGCCTGCAGTGCCCATGTCTTTACTGCTTGGGCTACTGGTAGTTCTTAACACTCATGGAGCGCCGGTAGTATTTAACGTTTAATTGTTTTCGTTATGGTGGAGCAGAGGAGCGAGCCCCTCAGGCCAACTTCTCCCATATGGATGCAACACCAAGACTCAAGGGCTTAAGCCCTAACCATTAACATTCTACCTACGGTTGATGTTACCTATTCACATGCCAGCCTTATACGCCGAAATTTGCGGTCAGTTGTTAAACCCCGACAGTTATGGATAATTAACCGCGGGTATGATGGGACATGTGCCCACTCTAACTGCCACATTTAATTTTGCGGTCAAGGCTGGTGGTATATTTGGAGTGGTCACACCATTTTTGGCATAACATAAATTTATCTGTAGTTTAACTTCAGTTCTCCAAGTTTGGTGGAGGATTTTTAGGGGTCATTGGGAAAAATGAGTTTAGGCTCTATCTTGAGCTAGATTCGACCAATTTTAGAGTGCCAATAGGAAATTTTGACTATATTGGACATTCCAGACTCATTGGTGAGGGTTCCATAATAGGACTTTTAAAGAAGTTTTTACTTTAGATAAGTTCTAGGGGCCACTAGGGCCACCAAGGGACAACAACAAAAAGAGGCCTAGCCAGGGCAGCTAGAGGCCTTATTCAAGAATCCAATAGTCAATTTTGGATGTTTCAGATGTTCTAGACCTAATGCTGTGGTTTTAAGATCCTATAGAGGACTTTTGAAAGCCGAGATGCTTCAGAGAAGTTTCAGAGTTCACTAGGGCCAGCAAGTGTCAACAGCATTTTGAGGCCTAGCTAGGATAGCTAGAGGCCTTATTTAGAAAATAGTAATTTCTAACTGTAATGATCATTTTGAATCCAATGGAGGAGTTTTTAGAAGATTTTTAGGACTTCTAGAGGTCGATAAACCACATAGAATTTTTCTTTGACCCTAGAGGCAAGGGGTGCCACTAGGTGTTAGTGGCGAAACGAGTAGCTGAAGGCCAATTTCAGCGAACCAATAGTCTATTTTGACTATTTTTGACATTATGAATCCATTGAATGGATTTCAAGATTCATTTGAAGAATTCTGAAGGTTTTCCCTATAAGGAAGTTTTGGGCAGCCCGGGGTCAACAGTGGATGGAGGCATAGATTGGGGATGCAGTGCTCATTTTGAGAAAACGATCAGTCCATTTTGGAGGTCTGATATGTGCTGGAGACAGTAGGTGAGGTTTTAGGGATAGAAAAATAATTTTTAAGGAGTTAGTGCCATAGAGAATATCAGTGTAGCTTAAGAGCACCGATAGAATGAATCAAGTCTAAGGGAGCCTAGATCTATTTTCAGAGTGATGGCAGCCATGACAGGGATATAAATGGTATTCTAAACCCTTTGTTTCAGTTCGATAACCATTGGAGTTTATTTTGTAACTTGTAAAAGATTTTTTTCCACAATCCCAAAGAGACAAGTCAAGATGACAAGAGCTCAAGGAGACGTAGCCCATGATATTCGGGTAAACTCCTAGATTAAATTTTTTGTTATGTGTTGATTTTTATTTGCTGCATTATATGGTTGTTTCACATGTTTAATTTCAGCAAAAACAAATGGACTTAAAGCACTTAAACATTTAAAAAACATACACCTGTTTCAAGTAAAAATTTCCGCAAAATTCAAGTACAATCTAGATCTTTTATTTTTTTAACTAAGTGGGAGGTTCTTGAAATTCATAAAAATTTATCCAACCCATTTTTAGATCAGGTTGGTATTAGAGCACATGGTTGTTTGATTGACAGAGCAATAGTTTTCTTTTTTGACTTGAAAGGTGTTTAAACAGTGCAAAGGATTTGATTTTTTGCAAACTGACTGTTGCTTGAGTTTGCTAGAGGTGAAGGGAGAGCTATTGTTAGCTAAATCAAGAAGAGGAAAAGAAGGAAGATTGGTTGAAGGCATCTTCCTTACCCAAAGGACCTCAAGGAAACCCTTGAAGCACAAGAGGGTGTTTGCAAAAATGCTGCTTGAAGAAGAGCTTGACTCTACAACCATTTTGTTCAAAAGCTTTGTCAATTGTTTTTTTAAAGATTTATGAATTTTCTTGAAGTTCTTTAGTTCATTTTAATAATGAAAACTTATTCAAGTGAGGTTTCCAAATCCTCCTCCTTCACAAGATTCCTCGATGAAGACATGAAGCAAGACTTCTACATCCTGAAGGATATGGTGCAAATTATGTTTGAAGATAGAAGAGAAATCACTAGACCTCATGAGAAATTGCTTGCTATGGAGCAAGAGAAAGAAGGACTTCTTCAAATAATGCATGAGATGGAGATGTAGCTCCATCAAGCCAAAGAGGCTTTGACCAAGAACATGCGTGAAGTAGAGGTAATTCACTCAAATTTGTCTTCAATTTCCTCTTCAGATAGATGTGTTGGTTCATTTGAAAAGCACACTAGAGGTATAGGGTCCAAGTTAATGTTTAAAATGGGCTATGAAGGCAAGGGTTTAGGCAAAAATGCACAAGGCATGATTGATACTATTTTGGTTGAAGAGATACCTAAGAAACTTGGTCTTGGTTATGTTCAATCTAATGGTGAAAACTCCAAAGCCATGAAGGTATGTGATACAACTTCAATAAGAACTTTTGTCACAAGTTCTAAACCACAAACATGTCAAGTTTTTTTTCAAGTTGATTGCCATTGTTTAAAGCCTATGTTGCAGCAAGATGTGTGTAGAGATGCAGCTTATGGTGAGCATGACAATTTGGATAGTTTTCAAGACATGAACACTAATGTTAGTCTTCAAGAGAAAGATGGAACGTGTACAATTTCCTCTCCTCATCAAGGTAAAAAATATGGACATGCAAAACAGCATGTGAGGTATAATTCTTCCCATAGTCAAGTTGATTATGTTTCTGCAAGGTATGACAAATCGACATGCTTGAATGGAAGAAAGAGTTGTTATGCATATTGTGGTCTGTGTAACCATGATTTTTTGAGATGTTGGAAGAGGATGAAGGCATACAGGAAGCAGTTGAGGCGAAGGCAACTTGCAAAGAAGGTGCAAAAGACTTGTACACATTGCCAGAAGAAGGGACATGTTGTTTCCCAATGTTGGACATTGCATCCAACTAATCATCCCAAGCACATGAGGCAAGAGGATAGAAACACTAGCGAAATTGGAACTAAAGATTCCATCATTGATGTGAGAATAGATGTTTCACATGAAGAAGATTTCAGCAGCAAAAGTCATTGTGAAAGTGGCTTGGTAAGAAGTGGTTTGACTTCTTGACACAGTAAGGCATACACTCATTTGTACATATGCAAATTTCAGTTATGTATGCATTTTTTCCCTGGTTGTAACCTCAAGTTTATTTGAGCCTCCTTGGATTGATGTTCAAGTACATGATGTTCAACTACCTTCTGAAAATTTCTCACCAGAAATTTCTGAGTGAGTTCAAGGAAGACAATTCTTGACAGGAGGACAAGAGCATTCAAGAAGGGAAGTATTAACTACCTTCGAGTTGTGATTCAAAGGCACTAGACCATGCAAGGCAAAGTGTATGGAGGCTAAAAAGAAGAGGGTGTTGTACTCTCATCTACTGAACGGATCAGGAAATCAGTCTTTTGGGGTCCAAAATATTCACAACGGTGAGGTGTGATCATATTTGGATCAAGGACCTAAGTGATAGCTCAAATTTCAAAGTGTTCGGAAGTGTGTCGAACCTGAGCAACTGGATAGATCTCGTCTTCCTAATTTCGGCACAGTGAACAGTTTGAAAAACCCACACCGTATGAAGAATTTATTGTGATTTGAAAATTCCAGTAAACTAAAATTTATGGCTTTTGACCAAGTTTGACTAGTTTTGGAAAATTTAAAAAAAAAGTAATATTCCAGGGAATATTCCTCAAAATATTTCTCGAAATACTCCTTCCGAACCAACCGGTGAATGACAAGTGTCAGCATGTAATTGGAGGTGGATTGTATATGGTTGTGTTCTCGACCAATTAAAGGTCAACACGTGGTAGGCCTGGAGGCCGCCATGTGGCCCATGCACATTGGTGCAAAATTTTGTGGAGCGAACCGGAGTTGACCACCTGACCTCTCGCCTGCAACACCCATGTATTTACTGCTCGGGCTACGAGCAGTTCTTAATACCTACGGAGCATCAGTAGTGTTTAAAGTTTAATGTTTTTTGTTATGGTGGAGCGGAGGGGCCAGCCCCTCCCATATAGCTCAACGGTCTACCTACGGGTGATGTTACCTATTCACATGCCAGTCTTATATGCCGACAGTTGCGGTTAGTTGTTAAACCCCAATAGTTACAGCTAATTAACCGCGAGTATGACGTGACATGTGTCCACTCTAGCTGACCCATTTAATGTTGTGGTCAAGACTAGCGGTATATTTGGAGCAGGCGCGCCATTTTTGGCATAACTCACATTTTAACTTCAGTTCTCCAAGTTTGGTGGAGGATTTTTAGGGGTCATTGGAAAAAATGAGTTTAGGCTCTATATTGAGCTAGATTCGACCAATTTTAGGGTTCCAATCATCAATTTTGACTATCTTAGAAATTACAGACTCATTGGTGAGGGTTTCAGAGCCATCAAAGGACTTTTGAGCAGGTTTTACTTCATAGAAATTCTAGGGGCCAGCAACAGAAAGAGGCCTAGCCAGGGAAGCTAGAGGCCTTATTCAGGAATCCAATAGTCAATTTTAGATGTTTCAGATGCTATGGAACTAATGGTGTGGTTTTCAGAGCCTTTATAGTAATTTTTAAAGCCGATATTCTTCAGAGAAGTTCCAGGGGCCACTAGGGACAACAAGTGCTAGCAATAGTTTGAGGCCTAGCCAAGACAACTAGAGACCTTATTCAGCAAAACAATAGTCATTTCTGACTGTAATGAGAATTATGAATCCAATGGAGTAGTTTTCAAAAGATTTTTAGGACTTATAGAGGTCGATAAACCACAGAGAATTTTTCTTTGACCCTAGAGGTAGGGGGTGCCAACAGGTGTTGGAGGCGAAACCGGAGCAGTCGGAGGCCAATTTCAGCGAACCAATAGTATATTCTGACTATTTTTGACATTATGAATCCACTGAAGGGATTTTTAAAGTCATTTGAAGACTTTTGAAGGTTGAGAACCTACAGGGAAGTTTTGGGCAGCCCAGGGCCAACAGTGGATGGAGGCCTAGATTGGGGATGCAGTGTTCATTTTGAGCAAATGATCAATCCATTTTGGAGGTATAATATGTGATGGAGATATTAAGTGAGGTTTCAGGGATAGAAAAATAATTCTGAAGGAGTTAGTGCCATAGAGAAGCTCAGTGTAGCTCAAGAGCACTGACGGAAGGAATCAAGTCTAAGCGAGCCTAGATTTGTTTTTAGAGTGATGAAAGCCATGACAGGGATATAGATGGCATTATAAACCCTTTATTTTAGTTCAGATAACCATTTGAGTTTATTTTGTAACTTGTAAAAGAAAATTTTCCATAATCACAAAGAGCCAAGTCAAGATGACGAGAGCTAAAGGAGACGTAGCCCATGATATTCGGGTGAACTCCTAGATTTAATTTGTTGTTATGTGTTGATTTTTATTTGTTGCATTATATGGCTGTTGTACATGTTTAATTTCAGCAAAAAAAAATGGACTTAAAGCACTTAAACAATTAAAAACCATACACCTGTTTCAAGTAAAAAATTCCGCAAAAGTCAAGTTCAAGTTAGATCTTTTATTTGTTTAACTGGGTGGGAGGTTCTTGAAAAGCATAAAAAGTTATCCAACCCATTTCCAGATCACAAATATAAATCTAAACTAAATAATTTCTAAATTCAATAATGCAATCAGCACTAGAAGAATCTCCTAACTTAAGAGATTTTTTTGTCCTTCTCTCATAATATTACTTCATGAATTAGAAATCAAAAACCACTAATTGAGAAATATATTAAGATGCATGGAACAATAATTGAAGAGGCTCTTAACTAAAGAGATCCTGCTTGTCCTCCATCATAGATTCATTCATCAATAATACTATTGTTACAAAACAAGAATTCAGAAACGCATTAAAAAGCAGGAAAAGATGAATTCTAGCTTAAGATCTTAATCAATAGAAAGAATGTTTAAATTAAACATTTGATTTTCCTTTCATATGCAGAATAATAATGATAATTAGATTCATCATCACTCATAAAAAATCAGCATATATCTAATCAACAAGTTAAGCATAAAACAAACTAGTTCAGAAACTACAACTACAAATAACTGGAAAGTGCACTTAGCTTGGTGTAGGGGACCTCCACCCTTGCCTCGTACACTGAAAGTGCTTTCAGCTACTAAAAATTCAGTCAAGCAATCAGCATATAACAACAGCAAATGGAATAGAACATTTCTTCAATTAACTCTCCAAAGTCTCAGAAATAATAATGTTAAGGCATACAATTTCTACATATGAATGCCTTCAAAGTCTTAGGCTTAAATAGATAAAATATGGAACAAACTCATCTAAAATGTCTCCTATAGCCATGGCTATCCTTATCTTATCCAATCAGGTCAAATTCATCCATCATATCCATCAAAATATGGAAAATCCCATAAAATAAGAAATTTGACCTAGTTCCTAGGGATCTTCCATAAAAACAGGTCTTGTTTGACCACCTTTGACCGGGCCTATTAAAGCTTGGTTTGACTGAACCAATAGGTGTAAATGAAATCTTAGTTCCCAAACTTTCTAGAAATGTATCCAACTCGATCCAAAGTGTCCTGCAAATATGCAAACCATGAGGCAATTAATTTCTGATCTGGTCCAAAAATACTCTTAAAACCCAATTTTTACTAAAATTTCTAAAAATTTAAAAACATAATTTATTTGCATGAATATGCATAAGAAGGTCAAAATAGGTCATATGTGGATGGTATAAAGTGGAAAATGATGGAAATTAGGTGGATTTTAATAAGAAAATTTTGATAAAAAAAGAGGGCCAACATCTCCCCTTTGCTTACTCTCAAGCATGTCCTCATGCTTGCCTCTATCTCCTTGACCTTTTGCTTCTGTATGATGGCTGCCCTACTAATTTACCTGTGACTTTGGCTCCTAATGTTGAAGCTTCCTGATGAGATTCCTGTAAAAGGATGTCAAGACCCTCATGTATTTTTGTCTCTTCTTTGTACATGTGATATGGACTTTTAAATACTTTTGGATGAGAGAAAGGAAAAATATTATGAGTTTGGCTTTGAAAATACCCTTTTTGGAAGATACTTTCTCAAAATTCCTTTTAGAATTTATTTATCAACACCTTCAGTTTTGTTTTTAACCTTCTATTCCTTTGATGAACACCATACTTGCAAATCGAATCTTATTCTTCCTTTAGAGATACTCAAATTTTGAAATGAACAATCCTCTATGTTTATCTAAAAATCAATTTTGAAAATACTGTTCTCTGTTCTTCAAAATCAAAATTGATTTTTTTTTTTTAAGTGCACTCTTCTCTATCCCTCAAAATAAAAATTGATATTATTTTTATTTTTTAAACTCTTCTCTATCCTTCAAAATCATTTTTTAGAAAATAAATCTTTGTTCCTCAAAAATAGATTTTGGAAAAACAATTTTTGTCCTAGAGAAATCGAGATTGGAAATACACTGTATGAAATAGAACCATTCATTCACTTCCTTTGAGAAATCGATTTTGGAGATAGGAATTAAAATAACCCACAGGTCGATTACAATTTTTCTCAGCTGTATAATCCTCCTCAACATTCAAATTGGAAAAATAATAAGAACCTTCTTTGCCTTCTTTAGAAAAAAAAAAAAAAATCAAATTCTGGAAATAAAAACTTCTCTTACAGGTCTTTGAAGAAATCGATTTTTTTACCAACAATCTGTCTTTTTCTCTTTGCCATACATAGTCCATATCCAAAAATGAAATTGATTTTTATTTGCCTTTAAATCTTCAATTTCTGTGAATTCTGAGATGCAGCAAAATCAATTAAACCCTTTATCTCTGTCTCCATCAATTAATTGCTCAGAATTGATTGTTCAGAAGTTGCATATTTATATGTGAAGCAAATTGTGAATGTATGGGTGTTATGTAACGGTCATCGGAGCTGTCTAAGTGTTCACTGGACTTGAGAAATCAAAATCGATGATTTGATGTCAAATATAATTAATGAGATATGCTCCATAGTTTGTTTTTAATACCATATACCTCAAAAACTTCTTCGATATGCCCCGTTGCAAAAAGGAGTCCACCGCTGATAAAAAAAAAATGTTCACCGTGTAAAAAAACACCTTAACAATCTATGACCACATTCTTCAATCTCCATTTTTCAAACATTTTCACAAAATTATCCTCTCTGCTTTTTAAAAACAATTCTTTGTACATATGAAAAAAAAATTTCTCAATGTATATGAAAATCTCATTATGCGTATGATGATTTTTTTTTATTGAGAATGAGAAAAATAAAATTGGCTCACTGTGTAAGAAGTTGTCACTGGGCATATGAAAATAGGATTGCATTTTTTTTTAATTTCACATCCATGCATGAAAGAAAAATCCTGATTTGAGCTCTTTTACCTGATTTGGCAGCGACTTGAAGACATTTCTGAGTTATTAACTCATGTTCCTATGGTTTAACAATGTTATTTTAATTAGCATTCCTCTTCAACTCCGAGGATTTACTTATTATAGGTGGTGAGGTCGTTTAAATGGTGGCAGTTTTTTGCAATTTATAATTGGAGTTTAACTCCTTACTGAATAACACATCCCCCACAAATATCTCAAACTTAATATTCCTAAAATCCGTTCAACTGCTAGAAATCTGGAAGTGATTTCTTACCTCTTCATTCTGCGGATTTTCTAGAATTTGTTGATGAGCTCAGTCAACCTAAACTTTGAGAAAATCTCAGTCATGTATCTTCCTGAGAAACAATGCCTTATTGCTTTCAGAACTTCTTATGTATTTTGTGTTTTCTTCCTCTATTCAAGGTTCTTACTTTACGCAGCTCTCTCTTCTTCCTTGTTTTCATTTTGCTACTTATTTCTCCTTCCACATAGGTGTTGTATGCGTGCGCATGAATGCACAACATTATGCACCTCTACCAGAGCGTGATTTGGCTAGGATGGTGGAGACAAAAAATGTTTAACACAGATCTTGTATTTTACATAGTGAGAAAATCGTTTGTATATTTGTTTGTAGGCATTTGACCGTTCCTACCTTCCAACACATAATCTGACTGCGTACCTTTGATTGCCCATGTGTTCAGTTGACAACATTTCACCTCCGTCCTTTCCTCCATGGTGTATGCCTACATCCCATCACCATTACTACACGTTCTTTTCTTCACTCATATCTCTGTTAGCCCATACTTTAAGGCTCATAATTTTGTTGCATCATAAGCCCATACCTTCATTCCTTTGCATACCCATAATTCTATTGCATCATTTTCAACTTTGGTTATGTCCTTTTGTATTACTAATTGCATTTTCACTTAGGTTTATGTCACAATTGCATTATCCGACATATGAATCATTTTAAACCTTTGCATACTACTGCACAATTCCATCAAATGATACATATGTATATTTTCTCATTGCGCCTTGCAGCTTTGGATTTGCAACTTTGTTTTGTTTAATTTAATTTTAAAATGACCCTAGAATGGCCATGTTTAAAATTAAATTTTTTTGTCATGACACTAATTGTTGTTGGTTTTGTAGGCAAATAAAAAATTCTTCATGGAAAAAAATAACAGATCCTCAATCTTTCATCAAAATGCTTATAGGGTAATGTAGGGATATATGGATAAATGTAGGTTAAATGAAAGGTATGGTATGGTAAGGAAATTCATAAGATTATGATGATATATGATGGTGTAATGGATAGGGTTATGATAAATGTAGAATTGTTATGGAATGTAGGATTATGATGAGGGTAGGGTAGGAATGTAATGTTTTATGTGATGATGTAGGATATAGGTAGGGTAAATGTAGGGTGTTAGTAGAATGATAGGATGCATATTAAAGTTTAAATCAGTTTAACAATTCTAGAAATTTTTCAAAATCAAAGGTTCTAAGAACATTTTTTTACTTACTGTACTTTCTCTTTCGCAACATAGCTTGATGTTCATACTAATTTGATGATGAATTTTTCTGGTTTGTCCAAATTTGACTCACGATGATGGTTCTTCAAAGATGCATTCAGATGGAATATAGAAAATTATAACTACTTACTTGAACCTCTTGATATAACGTTATTTCATGTTCTTCTTGACATCTGTTATTTATTCAGGTCCCTTCTCATGAATATTTTTCAGGTCCCTTCTGCAATGATATTCAATGTTGTTTTCAAGTTCCTCCTACAATGATTTATAAATGATGTTTCAGGTCCCTTCTGCATGATATTTTCAAGGATGTTTCAGGTCCCTTCTGACATGTTATTCAGGTCCCTTATGTAATACAATTGCTCAAACTATTTGCATAGTTTTCTTACGAACTTCCCGAATCCCCCTTGCTTATGTTAATACTTGTCTTCAAGTATTGCATTTCTTGGAGGATTATTTCTACAAAATCAAATTGAAGTAAAACAAAATAGAGAATTCATATTGGCCAAACAAGTTGGTTTTCCGATATGAATTCGAGTTTAAATTGTGCCAGTTTCCTGGATTTTCACAACCAAACTCTTTTATTATTTTTTATCTTTTTCTATATTTTTTTTCTTTTTTCTTTTCTGAATGGAGGTGGGGTATAATGGATTCGGAAAGTATGGAATGCTTATGAAATTAAGATAGGTTGAAGTCATCATCTAAAAGTAGATGGATAGATAGATAGAAAATAGGTTTGGACTTCAACATGCATGATTGCGGAACTTAACATACAATGTGGTAGATGAATGACATCATGAACAATATGGCTTATGAAAGACTTCTTTGAAAAAGGATGTGACTTGACATGGTAAAACTTTAATTCTTCTTCTTATTATTAGCTTCATGTCTTTTGCCTTGATCTTGATCTTCTTGTAGGGTTGTTGATGTTGTTGGTCCACAACTGAAAGTAAGCTTCATGAGTTTTGAGTTTCATTAGATGAACTCAACAACCTATGAATTCCACTTTGCTTTGAATTGAACATTTGTATTCATATTCTGAAATATGATTTATTTATTTTTTAATTTGACTTTGAAAAGTCCTTTGTCCATGGAGTTGACCTCTTAAATCTTTTTATGACCTGCAAAAACATAGCATTTGCCTGCAACACAATATTAGATGATGGGGGAAGAGAGGTGTACAATCTCTCTTCTTCCAAGGATTACGTAAAATAATTACAATCAATTCTTGAAAATAAGTCCAAAGATGATTTACAAATAAAATGCAATTGTTTACCCCTTTGAGGAATGGTGGCCAACCTAAACCTCCTAGTGGTACTTTGGTCACAAAATATTCATTTTATGTCCAATTAGAGTGATTTAGAAGCCAATTTAATGTGAATTCATATGGTTATCTCCAGTATAAACAAGTTTTCAAAATGGTTTAAAATTATATGCCAAAAATGATGAGAAGTACCATGTTTGATAAAGCTTCTTGTGAATTGTTTACTAGACAAACAGTCACTATTTGAAGTGTAACTTTTTCATTAAAGATCGGATTGGTGTGATTCCACTTGGAGTTCAAATTAGATTCATTTTTGTCTCTCTAGTAGAAACATGTTTTAAAAATCAGTAAGTTTGATATCACAAAATTGGTGATGAACAGACCTAGGAGGTAGAGTTTGACTACACTGAATGTGTAATAACCTTTTCACCTGACCTCCAAAAGGGATGATTCAAATTGTTTCTTGAACTACACTTCAATATCTATCTCCACTAGAAACAGGTTTTGAAAACAAGATGATTTAATATGTGAAATATGCCAATGAACAATCAAGACCTAGAATTGTCACCATGCAGATTTTTCGACAAGCAGTTAGTATTTTGAGCATAGATTTTTCATATGATGTCGGATTGAGTTGGTTCAAATTGATTTGGAAACTAGATTCCAAGGGCTATCTTCCCCTATGAATATCATGTAAAAATGTTTCTATTAGAACCCTAAAATAAATGTTGTACTAACTCTGTCCTTCAAATTTTTCTTGAAATCTAATGTTTATTTTGATTAAAAAATAATAATTTGTGAACCAAATTGAAATTTTCAAAATGGATTTAAAGACAATATTTCAAGAGATACCTTGTTAAAAACATTATTTTAAAAATTATCCTATATGGTTCCCCACCCATTTATTTATTTTATTCTAATCTATCCTACTCTATTTTATAAAAATAAGTCATTCCCTCAAGTATAAAAGAATTTCCAATGCATCCATTTGCGTAACAAGATAGTAAGTAAAATTACATCCAAGTTTGAAAAATATACTTTAATGAATGCTTGGACATGAAAAATTAGTTGATCATAAAGATTTGATGCTAAAGGATGTTGAACAAGTGCTACATAGTAGCTATTACCTGCCGCTTAATGTAATTATAGAAATATTCCAATTTGAGTTTGAGCATGTGTATGAAGATTTGCTTTGTAATAAAGTATAGTTAAATTAAATTAGAAATATTGGATTCAAGTTAGTGTTATTCAAATTATGCTAATTTTTCTTTCTGTCTAAAAAACATATATATGACTTAATTTAATAATTAAAAAAAAAATTAATGAAAATATAAATATGTTTAATCACACTACTAATTTGATCATTTAATTATGATAAATTCTCATTATGTAAAAACAAAAAAAAATGATTTTAAAAAAAAATTGACTTTTTTAATATTAATATGTGAAAAATATAAAAAAAGTTAAATATATTAATAATTACAAAATAAATACTCAATGAAATATATAAATATGTTAAAAATAAATATAATTAAATAATTCAAAAAACAAAAATAAAAAACTATATGATTTAAACTGCATAGAACCAATGCTAAAATGATCATTTGTGGGTCCTCGAGACGGTCATCAACCTACATGACTCTTCATGTCTACACTTATTAATTATTGAGATTGTCCTGCGATTGTTGATGGAAGGCAGTGATTAACACAATTAAAAGTGTCACGCCAATCATATGGGTATTCTGGTTTATATAAGATATTGGATCTGGTGGATGGAATCCCTTTTTCTAGATTAGCCAATAAGTTCATTCGGGGGAATCTGAATGTAATATTAGAAATCATATTCTATGATTACTTGCAACAATTAAATATTATTTATGGGTTGGGGTAAGACAACACCCTGATTCCTTCCAGAAGATGATGTCGGGGACCGGAAAATAGGGCGACCAATATTTCCACTGCTATCGGCCCATTAATGCTTTAAATCTAACGGTGGGCAGCGTGTCTGCCACCGCATTAATGGGCCGATAGCAGTGGAAATAAGCTTCGCCGGAAAATAGCACCATTAGCATTAATTCAACTATTATTATATTGTATTAAGATGTGACGGATAAGGATAAGTCATACGTGGCAGGATAATGAGATTAATATTTTTGTACGTTGCAGATGCATTTCAAAATTTTATTTATTCATATATCATTCATTAAAATTCTTAATGAAATAATGCTATACAAATAGCATGAAATTTGATCCATATCGGAATTAACTACCATGTCGTTGTCATTTATTAACATAAGTAGCTGAGATATTCTATACAAATACTGTAAATTAAAAGTACATATCTGAAATTATTCTATGCTGATATATATTTCAAATAGGAATTAAAAACATAATTTAATTTATACTGCATAATGGAAAATATAAAGAATTTCTACATATATATGAAAAACGAGTCATACAGGAGTTAAAATGATATTGATACAATTAGAAATCTATATTATCTAAAATTTATATACATTGGAGTATACCCAAAATATTCCAGAGGAATTGAGGATAAAATAGTACAAAGATAATTATAAATGAAATATATTGTATGGTGTTATAAATACAATAAATACAACTGAGTTGTCATTCTAAAAATATGTACCATTGATGATAATAAATCATGCAGAATGGAATAGATAGTATAAGAGCCTCCAAATTGCTGATGACCGACCTGAAAACATATGATGATTGACAGTCAGGTACTTTGACTATGGATCACAAGGAATACAATAATGGTAGGATAACATTATGAAAAAACTGAAAGAAACCTTACAATCAAGTTTATAACTTCAATTAAAAATATTGTCCAATTAATTAAAGAGTATGTATAGTGTGAGGGGATACCTGTAAGCAACTCTTTAATTTCATAGAATTCGTTCTTGCCTCTATAGTGAAGAGAACTGTAAGTACTGTTGGAAAAAACAACAGAATAAATAAATGATATAAATTGTTGTAGTTGAATGGATAACCAGCTTGGAAGAAGGCGGTTACACATTTGCATAATTGATGAACTATTTTGAATATGGTACATTCGGTTGTGAAAATAAATCAAAATAAATCATTACTTGTAAAACATGTATATGAAAATAATTGGATAAGAAATTTAACTCTATTTAAAAACAGAAATGAAACTTCACCGAGTTTGAACAAAATGACAAAGATTATTATAACTGTCAAATTGAATAACACTCTACAATTAAATTATTACGATAAATACCACCAAAGTAGTGGTATAAACAAATTAATTAACAAGAAGAATGAAATATAATTAAATATAACATTCTCGAATTTTAGTTACATGGCAAGTTATTCTTAAAAAAAGGATTTAATTCTATATGAAAATTAATAGCATTTTGGAAAAAGGAAAATCCTAAATTGGCTAACTGAGTATGGCTAACCAACATTCTATAGAATCCATGAGAAAGATAAAATAAAATAAAACTGTATAAATTTTAATCTTACAACAGTAAAATTGGTAAGCATAAATACCTATAAATAAAAAATACAAAATCGTTAAATTCTCAAAATTCAACAAAGAAAAGGTTGGGTTATAACTAATAAAAATCTAGAATATGAAATCTACGAATAGTACAAATTTTATAATTTGAACATATGCTAGAGTAGTTGCATAGAGAGGAACAAAACAATTTTATTCAATACTGATATCTGAATAGTGGAGGTGGAAATAGCGACCCAAATCTGGAATTAAAGTATACCACCAATAGATGTTTTAAAGAACTTAAAAGAAAAGAATTTTGTATTTTTATATCATTAATAAAATATATAAATTCTATGCATGGGAAAGCATAGAGGATTATGGAAGGGTATTATTTCTATAAAAAAATAGTCATTATTTTAAAAGACTTCCAAATGAAAGTTAAGAAATTTACAATCGGAAATAGAAGATTTCATCTTCCAAGGGTAAATTCGAAGACTGGAAAAAGAGGAGTGTAAAGTGAATTAACAAATTTTGAATAGTGCAATTTTAATGCATGATAGAATAAAAGAAAAAACAAGTCATTGAGAATTTATTTTCAATGTATATATATATATATATAGCAGTTTTTAGTATTGGAAAATTCAAGGAGAAAAGTATATAATAAGTGCAAAGGTGTATACAATTCAAGGAGAAAAATATATAATAAGTACAAAGATGTATATTGTATACATGTGATAAACCGAAATCAATTCACAATAATTACTAAGGAAAATTTCAGAACGACTCATTGAATCTATAACCAGATTTCGAAGTTTTCATGACTAGGAGTCTAAATTTATATGAAATACAATTAAGGGTCATAGAAGAGGTAATACAAAGTATTCCTCAAAAACATATTACCGAACTTCAATTTGAGACAGAAACTCCATTGAAATGATAATATAGGGGTTCGAAAATTGAAATGGGTCTGAAACTAAATTGAGGAATTTTCCATACAAAATTGAAATATAAACTAAAACCCAAAAACATTGTCATGGTCATTAATGATAACGCATTACACTGCGTTGATGAAGCTAAATCATTAGTATTTAACAACATTAAACCACCATGGCCGAAATTATAAGAACTAGTGTGGAATTTCTGTATAGAATAGAGCTTTGTATATGCAAGTAAGGGTTTCAAATGTGTAAATTCTTACCTTGCTAACAGTGCAGGCTGAAATCCTGGACGTTGAAATCCCAAATCAGGTCCACTTCAGCAGGCAATCTTTCTCAACGTTAAGTTAAATTATGTAAAAAAAAAAAAAAAAAAATCACGAGTAAATTAATGTCAAATTAATAGCAAAGCTAATGCAATATACCTGTTGCGGCAAGTATAATAATGGAGTGTTGTGACCTCATGATTAGTTGAAACCAAGTTTTAAGATGATCTATGTTTGCTTGGCTCTCTTTAATTGTCACATCACAAAGTTCTTCGTGTAGCACTTGTTCAAAATCTTGAATGCACAAGGGATCTTGTGATATATATGCTATAATTTCTTCAATGTGAGTTTCTAATATTTGATCTTCATCGCATGTGATCCATGACTCATTCATCTCCTTACAAAGGTAACTAGAAGAAGATTCTAGGTTTTCTTCTTGTGGATCATCTTCATGGATGATTTGTTCATCTTCTAACTTCCGAAATGAAGATTCATCCCTAGTGACCACTCTAAATTGTAGACAAAGATTTAAGAAAATCCTTGTGGTGGCATACCCTCCTTCTTTAAATGGCTTCTTTAACATCATCTTTTAGAGATCTTGTTGGGCAAATGGATTTTTTTTTTTATTTTTTTTTTATTTTTTTTTTAATGAATCTACCATTTTAATCTCTATCGCTAGGCATAAAGAAACATAACTAAAAGAAAAACTAAGTTTTTGAAGTTTTTGTTGTGTTCTTTTTTTATCTTCCTAATTGACCACTTCGAAATATGCTTCCCCTGCAACGCCGCCAAAATGTTGGGTTGTTTAACGGGTAAACAAACACAAATATTTATTATCAATTTGAGCTAGGACTTAGAAACATCCCCAAGATATATGGGTTTCATCTATGATCAAGTTAGAAAATGATTTATCAATGATTAATGAAATGCATATTAAAAATATAAATCTAAACTAAATAATTTCTAAATTCAAGTATACAATTAGCAGCAGAAGAATCTCCTAACTTAAGAGATTTGTTTGTCCTTCTCTCACAAGATTACTTCATGAATTAGAAATAAAAAACCACTAATTGAGAAATAGATTAAGATGCATGAAACAATAATTGAAGAGGCTCTTAACTAAAGAGGTCCTGGTTGTCCTTCATTAGAGATTCATTCATCAATAATACTATTGTTAGAAAACAGGAATTCAGAAAAACAATTAAAAAGCATGAAAAGATGAATTCTAGCTTAAGATCTTAATCAGATAGAAAGAATGTTTAACTTAAACATTTGATTTTCATTTCATATGCAGAATAAGAATGACAATTAGATTCATCAACACTCATAAAACATCAACATATATCTAATCAACAAGTTAAGCATAAAACAAACTAGTTCATAAACTGCAACTACAAATACCTAGAAAGTGCACTTAGCTTGGTGTGGGGGGCCTCCACCCTTGCCTCGCACACTGAAAGTGCTTTCAGCTACTAAAACTTCAGTCAAAAAATCAGCATATAACAACAGCAAATGGAATAGAACATGTCTTCAATTAACTCTCCAAAGTCTCAGAAATAATAATGTTAAGTCATACAATTTCTACATATGAATGCCTTCAAAGTCTTAGGCTTAAATAGATAAAATATGGAACAAACTCATCTAAAATTTATCGTATAGCCATGGTTATACTTATCTTATCCATTCAGGTCGAATTCATCCATCAGATCCATCAAAATTTGGAAAATGCCATAAAATAAGAAATTTGACCTAGTTCCTCGGAATCTTCCATAAAAACAGGTCTTGTTTGACCACCTTTGATCGGGCCTGTTAAAGCTCGGTTTGAGTGAACCAACATGTGTACATTTAATCTTAGTTCTCAAGCTTTGTAGAACTGTATCCAACTTGAGCCCACGTGTCTTGCAAATATGCAAACCATGAGGCCATTATGGGAATTTTTAATATGGTCCAAAAGTACTTTTAAAACCCAACTTTTACTAAAATTTCTAAAAATTAAAAAGCATAATTTATTTGCCTGATTATGAATAATAAGGTCAAAATAGGTCATATTTGGATGGTACAAAGTGGAAAATGATGGAAATTAGGTGGATTTTAATAATCAACATTTGATAAAAAACGAGGGCCAACACTGTCTTTGGTCTAGTGGAAAGGTCTTATGGGGAGGGGCCTTGCACATAGGGCTGGCCCCCTCCATTCCCCCGCCAGTGATTACAAATAACAATCAATATAATTGGATTGTTATACATGTTAAGTTTTAATCGATGGTATAGTGGTCAAAGAGGCGCGTTGTATGGGGGAGGTTGTGGGGTTGAGCCCCGACTTCCGCCCAACCTATACATAGAATTTTGTTGCTGACTATAACATATAGTCCCAACCTTTGTCATATATACAATATTTCAGACCAGACTTGGACTTAGGTCTTTGCCATATGTATGTAATTTAAACCATATAATATATGAATTAAACCACCATATGATATAGTTCGAGTATAACATAAAATGAAATTCAGCCTTCCACTTAAGTCCACCAATGTGGGCACGTGGCGACCCCTGGCTGCATCACGTGTTCGCCTCTAATTGGACTATCCCAACCTTAGTATATAAAAAAATCAAATTCAACCTTAGGAGCACATTAAAAAAAAATCACCTTCAAACATTTCCGTTGAATCCTGCAGTGACACTTGTCACAGTGTGATTGGGCGAAAATGATAGAATATTCCCAGAATATCCCTTTTATGCTGACTAGGTTTCCATGTCACCATTTTGTCCTGTTCTGCAATATTTTTAATTGTTTAGGAAAACAAACAATAGGCTCTATCTTCTTCATCTAGACTTTGTTTTCGACGAAACGAATTGCGCCAGATTCATGGCGAGAAACTCTTCGCTATTGTTCAATTTCCATTCGATTTAGAGCACTTTAATTTTTTATCTTTTACACTGAGCACCTGATCAACATATCACTAAAGCCAGCTAGGAATGTCACATCCCTCCATAAAAAAAGTTGATACATTCATTGTCAGAACACATAGCAATATTATTTACCATATACAATGTAACATATGTACAATTAAATATTTTATTTATTTAAATCATTGTCAACTAAGGGAGGGACTTCAACTCTCCACCCAAATATAAGCCAACTACACTACAATGTTTCTAGCAACTAACCACCCCTGAGCTGGATTCAGAGTCTGAGGAGTTAAGTGTTCAAGGGAATTCACATCAATGCCAATAAGCCATATCAAACAGGGCTCAAAGAGCTCATGGTGTCTCCACCCACTTATAGGAGTCCAATGCACACATTGTCTCCACCTGCTAAATACTTCAGAAAATAATAGCCCACAATGTCTCCACCTATTCGACATGGATCTAAAGCACACCATGTTTCCACCCGATAAATCTTGCAGGTATCCAGAACACACGCTCTTGCACCAACCTTGCTCCTTTGCATTTTCATTCTGTGAGTTCTCTTGTAATTATCATATTCTCATCCCACCAAATTCCAATATTGTACATACACAACATAAAATTTGTGTATGTATGCCCATGTCTATCCAACTGCTCTTTCTTTCTTCCTGTTCACCTCTTTTGCTACCGACTCCTCATCTTCCTCTTTTTTGTTGACCACCCAACACGCCCCACGAGGATAGAGGTCATATGAAATTTGTCCTTATCTCAAGGAACCCATACTCACCTCCCTACTTGTTTTTCATTCCATTAAACTCAAACAGAAAGTTGATATCATAATAAATGAAATAGCGTGAATTTAATCACCTCCCTATTGACTCCTCCTCTTCAACCTATGAGTCCATTTCTACTCCTCAAACCCAATGATTGTGTTATATTTCCACAATATTTATATGATTTTCAATTCATAATGATATTTATAAGAGAGATAAAGCATCTTTCTTTTATGTAATATTTTGTTCATGGTGTAATTCTTTTTAAATTCTTAATCAAAATTATGATTTAATTTTACATTCCATGCTTTAATTTTTTTTTTTAAATGTATTTAGAATGACAAATTTCAGTCTTTTTATTTCAATAAAAACTTAATACCAATAAATGTATTTATGACGATAATTATTTTTTTAAAGTTAAAACAACTTTATAATCATCCAAAAACAACTTTTCAATCATAAATCTTCCGGAAAATAAAAAACAACTCTATTAACCCAACTTCTCTATAAATATAAAGAAATACTCAACGCTACACGAAATTGAGCTCCATGGTTTCCCAACAATCGTACCAACCACTCCATCATAAATTCAAAGTGTGTTTGTGGTTGTTGGCAGTAAAATAAGAATGATCAAAAACAACTTTATTAACCCAAATTCTGCATAAATGTAAAGAATTACTCAACAATCGTGTCAACCGCTCATGACAAATTCAAAGCATGTTTGTGGTCGTTGGCAGTAAAATAAGTCATTGTCTACCGAGCAATGTCCAAAATTGAACACCTCACAACCCTTCTGGAGGCTTTTGCACGTAACGGAAGTGTTGAGCAAAACTCACATGTCAAAAAAATGTAAACTTTGGTTTCCACATTTAGAAAAAAAAATTTTAATAATATTATAAAATTCCCTATGAAGGGTTGCCGGTCCACGGAACATTCTTGAAAAATTTCAGTTATCTATTACCCTCGACCTTGGTTGCAAGCTGCAACTCGATGACCTATAGACTTCAGAGTCCAAGGTACGCAAGCGGCAGGAGTTTGGTGCAGCATTAAAGAAAGCGTAATGGGTAAGAGGATCCTGGAGGTTGTTGCGCCACTTGATGGTCGATACTAGCATATATAAATATTCTGGTTGATTCCATGACATTAATTAAGGGATCCATTGTCGTATGAAAAGTATATTCCAATTTTAATCGTCTTTTACAATGGATGAGTTTTCCAATTGCAATTGTTTAGTAGTTGTGAGATTTATATTCCTCCAACTGCACAAAATTTATTTTCCATGGTTTGCAGTCGTATAAGACAACAACAGAAGCTTAAAAGGACTATTAATTTGCTTCATTATTTTCAATTCATCATTCAAAGAAACTGTGCCTCCACCTCAAGATTCTTCGCCATCGTTGATAAAAAGACCTTTACCTTTTCCATCATTGATGGAAATATTATTTTTACTTTTAATTCAAATTATATTATTTAACATATTTTATTTATAATTATCGCCAATGTGGTTTATCAAGTCTTCGGTCTTCGGACTCGGTAGTAGGTACATTTCTTTTTACCCGAGATGCAACTGGCCCAGTTGATGGTTGGTCAGTAAAAAATAATCGTTCAGACATAAACAATTTTGATTAGTATTTATATGTATGTATTTGTGCATAGTATCTGCGTGTTTCACATTGCAATTCTCTACAATATCACCCTCATTGCAATAATTCCTCCCTTGCAATTTTAATCTCAATCTAACTCATTCCTCATTTGTGTCTATTTCCAGTTGGGAATGGTTGCATCTTCTTTCGTCGCTGCTTAGGCCTCCACCTCTGCTCATCCCAACAACTCCAACAATTACTCTGCTTATGCCTCCAGGTTCCACCTTCACTCATCCCAACAACTCCAAAGATTCCTCCTATGATGTCTTTATAAATTATAGGGGTCTCGATGTCAAGAAACATTTCGCGAGTTTACTCTACCATCGACTTATTTTATGTGGATAGAAGGTATTTTTGGATCAGGAGGAGTTGGAACAAGGAGACTAAGGTATTTTTGGATCAGGAGGAGTTGGAACAAGGAGACTATTTAGACCCCCAAATAGAAAGGGATATTCAAACAACCATGGTCCATGTGGCCTTTTTCTAAGCCACATGTTGTACCTATTTCTCGTAGGCAGTTCTTGCCTACAAAAACTACACTGAGAAACCAACTTGACCAGTCTTTAGGTTCAAGCTAGCCCTTGAACCAGAGGGGGCTCCCTCAATAATTATGAGGCCTTGCTTAACGTTTTTCACTGTCACTGGACAACAGCCTATGAAGCACAATGGCCAGATCTAGGAATTAATGGGGTGGTTGCTAAAGATTGCACAATTCCTGTTCATAAATAAATCAGTGCTTTGCAGAGTCCTTTCTCAAAGTGTCAACTTCCAGCCTGACAAAGGAACTTAACTTTTTAAAGAATTTGATAGAAGAATAAAAGGGGATTCTTGATAATTAAAGAATCAGACAGAACACTGAATTAATCAGGCAAAATTGGATGCGTATAGAAATATTCTATAGCCCAACATAACACATTCAGGACAAGATAGAAGGAAAAACAATAACCAGTTCAAAGAGGAGCTACCTCAGACAAAAAATCCAATATTCTAATCTCTTTAAACAATTATAAATTTGCAGGGTATTTCAGAGAGATTGAAAATCAATCTATTCTTACCCAACTCTTCTATAATACTTTGAACATGTGCAGAAACACACGTTATGGAAACATTAGAAAGACATACTAGAAACACAAATTTTGTCATAAACTAGAGCCAGAAGGATTTAATAAGGAATTATATAATAGAAGCTTTACATAGCTGAAAGGTTTTGGCATCAAAATCCAACCCTTTTCTTATTACAAATCATCAAATATATCGAAATACAAACTGCTAAACTGTTACAAACTTTCAGGAACAAAATCTTGAACAAGAAACTAAAAATAAATAATCTCCAGATATTCTACCATAAATTTGGAAATGTTTGGAAATATGGTGCCTTGATATCTGGAAAAATTGAATCACTGTTGAGTCTCCTCCTTTTAATCTTGAACTACTCATTTTTCCTTGAATTTATCTTTGCCAACATTAGTGAATGAAATCTCATGATAATCCCTTCAAAATTGTAGTTGTTATCTATATTCCCTTTGACTTTGATTTAAATTACTAGTTAAATCCATGTTGTCCGAATTTCCTTAATCTTGGATGTCTGATTTTGGCAATGCACTACGTTCAAGTCTAGATTTTTAGGATGTAATTTTCACTTTGATTTCATGACATGCTAGTAGAAACATGGATGTTCTCTTAGGTTCGTGTGCATCCCAAAGAAATACCAAAACCTCATGTAATGCACCAACAACAACATAATGATCAACCCACCTTTACAAGACCCTGAGATAATCAAATCCTTGGAGGTGAGTAGAATATAACGTTGTAGCCTCTGTCCATTAACCTGCATTTTGAAGTTGTGAACATGCTTCTTGATAATGGTCTTGGTTGCCTAAATTACCAACATCCCATGCAAGTTTCTAGCAAAACCAGGGACACTATCTCCAACTTTCTTCTCAAGTGGGTTAGCCTCTCCTATTAAGTGATCCAAAATCAAATCATATGAAATGTTGTGAAAGAAACTATCTCAAAGACAACGACTTACAAATAGTTTGGTTTGAAGCCACCAGGTCAAGACTTATAAAATTATTTTCGCCATTGGCAAATGAAAATAGGCACAAATAGCATTCCCTAACTAAAAACTTTCAATTGATAAGGTTGAGAAAAGAAATTTGCACAGTGTGGACTACAAATTTGAATTCAGGTTGCATCTGGACATTTACAACTTGATAAAGCTAGCATGTTTGACTCATGCTCGTTTACATCAACGGGGTGTAGATAATTTGTTCCACAAGTTTCCAAAACTGGAAGCTATAACAAAACAATAGCACTCTAGAATGTTTTTGGATAAACCTTTGTCTCTTCCTTCATCTCTTGCATTTCTAGAGAAACTATTGCTATATTGTCAAAGAGAAGCACAGATAAAGAGTCATCACTACTAGTTCTATGGCTCGCAATGATGAATCGAATGATAGCCTCATACACACAACCCAACCTACAATTGTGTCGAGATATAAATTTGGTCATGGTTGGTTTTATATCAGAACTGGACATTGAACGAGACATGTCAATAACAAAAACCACATCATGTGGTCTGTTATTGGAATGATCGTAGCTCAACTAAAATCTTGTCTTAGAGATCAACCGCTTGGAGAAAAAAAATCTCGCATAAATACTGGCATCAATATGTTTCCCAATATTTTCCATCACAGTGAGAAACACAGCTTATGTTTTAAAAGTTGTATGATGAGAAATATCCCATAACCAGATTTAGCAAATTTACCATAGAACTAAATAAAAAATAAGCAGTCATGAGCTCCTTGGCAGTGTTTCAAATGTTGAGCTCCGTTAATGTATCACGACCATAATTTCGAAACATCCATGTTGGAAATTTGTCAGAAAGAAGACGAACTTGTATGCAATTGACATATGAGGGTTTGGGCTTTCGAATAGCTTACTGCAATAAGAATCCACCATGAATCGGGATACCTCTGTGAAATGGTTATAAGTGTCTCACAATGGTGTGGGATCTTGGCCTCCAACTGGATCATTAACATTTGAAACAAACCATTGGTACTTGATTACACAACTGGGCAATCTATATGACATGCGAGATAACATTGAAAGTTGACAAGATGGCGGGGAAGGCAGATAACGATCAACGGGTGAGTGAAGGTGGTTTTGGAGCTGACTCGGAGGGGGGGGAATATGATATGTGGATTTGAAGTTGGGGGCTGGGGTGCAGTCTGAATGGGAGGACGAAACGTAGGCGGCAGTGGTTTTGGTAAAACAGCTTTACCCTCCCCTCCACCCCCCCACCCCCCCTCGACGGATCTCTTTTGGAAACACTGGGGGGGTGCAGGTTTGGCTGTAGGTCATTGATCTAAACGCACCCGATATTAGCCCTTTAAACCCGCGGCCACTTTATTTGATGTGTACTATATACATCATATCATTTTTTCTAAATGATTAACCATATCAACCTACTTTTATCTAAAATAATTTTTTAAGTGCCATTTTGAGTGGCACGCTCATTTCTCTTTTTTTTTATATATAAAACAAAGAAATTTCAATTAATTATTGCTACTTGTCTAACTTATCAAAACAAGATATGTTACAACATCAACTCCAATGGGGACTACTTCCC
The DNA here is from genome assembly GCA_034641835.2 of Pinus albicaulis. NCBI lineage: Eukaryota > Viridiplantae > Streptophyta > Pinopsida > Pinales > Pinaceae > Pinus > Pinus albicaulis. Next base: position 256,447,539 of record CM076574.1, on the reverse strand, counting down.
CTTGTGGGATGTAGAAAACTAGAAGACCAGCTGCCTTATCCATTGGGCATGGAGTCATACCATAAAACTATCAACCGTTCATATGCAATAATGTAAAAGTGTAACCAATCCTCATGAATCAATCCTACTATTTGAATATCCTGCAACTGCACATTGAAACATGTAACTGTGAATTGCAACGAAGCTGAAATCTGAAAACTGTACACTGTTCCAAAATTTGGAAAACTGCAAACTTATTGCTTAATTCAATATCCTTGTTTCAGGTCTCATCTATTTTGGAAAGAAAATTGTAACTGTAGCAATCTCATATACAATATGTTTTACTAAAACTTAAATCAACTCATATATTGTACACCAAATCTGAAATAATCTACTGCTCGCTGAATCTGAAAATAACTAATTCAACCACACAAAACCTTTACCTAACTGAGTTGCACATCTGCACTGTTAGGTGTAATCTACTTTCCAATTTAACCAAGTGAGGAATGCATTTACTGGCAGATAAATTTTCCAACAGCTTAAAACTTGAAATATATTTACAATATAAAACTGAAACTCCACATGCACTAGATACTCACATGTGAACTTTAAAAGTTGCATCCTCTGTGGACATCTTAAATTTTTTATCATGGCTGAGAGGAGAAAAAACATACTACTAATTGCAACTATCAATAAGCTTTGCACAAACACAGCTACAAAGGCAGCTGACATTTCAAAAAAATGGAATCAGTAACCTAGTGGAATCCCCATATGACAAAGTGAAGTCACCAGGTAAAAATAATGCAACCAATACAAATTCCTACTCCTTTTTAACCACCATGGAATAGATCTAATCGTTATCGTGATCTAGGGAAAAATTGATTTGTCACTTTGTTCCCCGGCAACAATGCCAATTGTTATACTTGTTTCTCGTGGGCAGTTCTTAGCTGCACACACTATGCCGAGAAACCAAATCAACCAGTCTTTAGGTTCAAGCTAGCCCTTGAACTAAAGGTGGCTCCATCAATAATTACGAGGCCTTGTTTAATGTTGTTCATTGTCACTGGAAAACAACCTATGAAGCACAATGGCCAGATTTAGGGTTTAATGGGGTGGCTGCTAATGATTGCACAATTCCCATTCATGAATAAATCCCTACATTTCACAGTCATTTCTCAAAGTGTCAACTTCCAGCCTGACAGAATAGCTTAAATTTTTAAATAATTTGAAAGAATAATATAATGGGATTCCTAATAATTAAGGAGTCAGACAAAATAATTAATTAATGAGGAAAATTGGATGTGTATAGAAAGCTTCTACAACCCAAAAAAACACATTCATGAGAAGATAGAAGGACAAACAATAACCAATTCAAAGAGGAGCTACCTCAGGCAGACAACCCAATATATTAATCTGTTTAAAAAATTATAAATTTGTAGGGGATTTCAGAGAGATTGAAACCCAATCTATTCTTACCCAGCTCTTCTATAATACTTTGAACTTGTTCTGAAAACAAGTTATGGAAACACTAGAAAGACATAATAGAAACACAAATTATGTCATAAACTAGAGTCAGAAGGCTTTGTTAAATTTTGGAAAAAAAATGGTTTTTACTCGGTTTGGTGTTGTTTTTAGTGTGACTTTTTGAAGTTTCAGGTGCTGGAATCTGATGAAAAATTTTGAGGTAAAATCTTGGTTTTGTTGGTAAGTGGTTTGTTGACTCTATATATGGATTCAACACCCTCAAAAACCTCTAGAGCACTTCGATTGTGCAAAAGTTAGCAATCAAACTTGTTTTCAATAAATTCTACTTTGGAGGTGGTGTCTAACCCTCGATTTCAAAAAAGATTTTAATCAATCAATTGTCGAGGAAAACATAAACGCATTCAATGAAGTAAAATTTCAAACTCTTGTTTTGTCGGTGCAGAACGTAATAGTTTATGACATCAAAGTAAAAATTTCAAGCATAACATTGACAATGTTTTGGAAAAGCTTAATGAATTGAAAAAAATCACAATTTCTAAACAATGTCTCAAGATTTTCATCGATCGATTGTAAAAAACATAAAACCCATACAATGAAGTAAAATCCGGAACCTGCGTTTGTGTAATTACGGAAAAGGTCGGCGAAGTGAAAAAAAGTCATAAATTTTTTATAAGTAAAATTTCAAACCTGTTGTTTTGTCAAAAGTACGGAAAAGTTATATTTTGTATGTTATGCTTTGTGACATCGTACACATTGATAGGGTCAAACTTGAAACCTCTATTACATCAAATTCTGGAAAAGGTTAATGAAGCGAAATAATTTAGTTGGTTGTTTACAAATTTTGGTAAAAATCACAATGTCTGAGCTTTCAATTTCTGAAGATTTTTCCTCGATTTAACAAAAAAAAAAACATAATACCCATTCAGTAAAACTCCAAACCTCTGTTTTGTCAAATTCAGAGCAAAGGTTATAGTTTATGATAAAAACACACTCCATAAAGTAAAATTTCACAAATCTCATTTGTCAACTTCTGGAAAAGGTATCGTTCATGAGCCTTCAGGGTTTATAGAACCTCACAAATATTTTCTTAGTTCATCCATGAATTTGGAAACTACAGGAAACATCTCAAGAATGACGTAAAAAGAATAAAAAATCAGCAAATCAGCCAAAGCTCTTTCAAAATACACAGTTATTCACAATCCAAACACCACAATCAAACAATTTTTGACATCCCTGCTCTGTATTACTGTATGTTCCACATCCGCAAGATAGAAACTGATATGCATAACCACAAATAAATCTCCTAAAACCACTTAAAAAAAAGGATATGTTGTGTTAGTTTTCCCATGCAACGAACCTGTTATTAATAGAAATTTTCAAACTTAGAGACCAATTAAGGCAACTGCACTGCTTAATATGTTCAATGCGTATCACACAAACATTTAAAAGAGATTTCTAAGCTATCACTTGAAATTGGACGCCTTTCTATCTAGAACAAAAAAAGAGATTGAACAAGGATCTTGTTGGATTGTGGGTAACACTGAGATCTCCCAATAGCTTAAGGACAAGAGTCATAAGTCGGCTCCTTATCACACTGTTCTGTATGCTTTCAAAACACACACACACACACACACACACAGATATATATATATATATACGCTTGTAACAGCGATAAGGACTTGGCCTCTTCTTCGATACACAAAATAGGGTTACTTTATTTTACTTATATGGATGACATAGGATGCCTACTGATAGTCTTTTATAGGATACATTTCATGTCTTGCATACAAGATCTCGATTTCCTTAAATTATGGAGGGCTTTCGAACTGTCGTTTAAAAATTCTCGTCTTCCTTACAAACATGTGGAATGAGAAGTCCACCACCTTTCTTCTTTTATAGCCTGAAGATCAAGAAATCACAGACCAGGTGACCTATACTAGTCGGTCAAATTGACAGAGTGTGATAGTATATAGTTGTGCGTTATGTGTAAAATATCAAAGTGTAATATGGTGATGATTCACTGCTTCTCGGTTGACAAATTTTAGTTACCATAATTGTCATACTTTTAGTTTTGATCAAACATTCAGATTACCAGAAAATCAATCATATTGCATATCTTGTTGTAGTTCATGGAATTCCTGCTGAAAAATTACAAAGTCAATTAGCCTTTCAAACTGGGTCAAGATCTGATCAAATATTTCCTTACTGTTTTTTAGTATATTAGATTTGTGATTGAATCTCTAAATTGAGTCTAGCACTGAACATCAATGGTCACTTAGAACAATCCTTAAACTAACCTCAAATACAACCACTCAATAAGCTTGATTACAAATGATTTCACTTTGAATAACAACACAGTGAAACTCTCTCCAAACAGGTCATAGAACTTAACATTGTAGTTTAGTCCACTGTTCTTTATATGCCTTAAATTACTATAGGCCTTTGCCAAAGAATCCCTATATTAATCAACAAAATTTGCACCAACATTTCTTACCACAGTACAAACTGCAAAAGACCTCATAATGTGTCAATAAACTCATTTCGTAGAGGGTTGATATCTTATCAAAAGGAGTTGCACTAGTCTTCTCAATTGTTTGCAACCTTGACGCATGCTAAAAAAAATAGAATAGTGTGAATAATCTCGCTAGATTACTTCTCTACCATATGGCCAATAATCCCTACATCTAGCACAGCCCTAAGCCCAACAGAAAAGACAAATTGTGCCACAACTGACCTTTGTTGAGGAGGTCGATAGGCCTCAAACAATCTGCTCCACTAGCAAGTGACCTAAACAAAACAAAAAATCCATATTAGATTCATTGCTCCATAGGGTCCAATACCTTAGAAGTTAGTTCCCAAAATAATGCCTCAGATCAACACACTAGAGCTTGCAACAAGATACTTCAAGTCCATTGCTTCATCTCTTGTGATTGCATTCCTCCTCTTGCTTGGGATTGACCTCACCAAGCTCTTAATATTTCTTATCAGCAAAAGCAAGCACTGACAAAGAAAGATGCATTGACAAACTATGCATGAGTAGTGATACAAGTCTTTAGCTATGAAAGAAATCTGGGAAGAGATTTCCTGCAACTGGGAAAAAGAACATCGCAATACAAAGCTCCTAATTTGAACATTGTCTTTCTAAGAACTATATAAAGAGAGATAACGGGCATATCAGTAATCTGTATTTATAACTGTAATTTAAAAATAAAATGCCATTAAGCAAAAATAGAGATAACTGACACATCCTCAGTGATCTGTATTAATAACTGTAATTTAAAAAGAAAATGCCATTAACCAAAAACCTGTGAAATATGCTTTAGACTATGCTAATTATGTTTATCAACTAGGTTTATGCTTTAGACTATGCTAATTATGTTTATCAACTAAGCTTATGCTTGTGAGGAGGAAAGTCATCTCATGTCTTCTGGAATGTTCATCAAATTGTTTACCTTGATAAATAGCGAAATGTTGGGAATTGTTTGTCCAAATTTTGCAGAAGGAAAAAAAATCTAATGTTCTGATAGTCCAAGTGTCCAAATAGGCTTCCATGATTCTACTACCAAGTAACCTCAACTGAAAAACAAACATCCTACTACAGTGGATACATTCTCTATGACTTGAGCTCCATAACCTGCTTTGGAGTCTAACCTGTGTCATGAGTCCAACATGACCAGTTTTGAGCTTCAACATGATTTGCATGTGGGATTAGAGAATTACAGCAGCTGCCACAGTGACAAATGGAATAATTGGCAGGTCTGAGATGTCTTTCACATTTAGTGTTAAAGCTAAATATTGTTTTTTCCACTCTAAAAAATGAAAAAAATGGCAAGTGTGAGAAGACTTTTATGTTAAGTGTTAATGCTAAATTTTATTTCAAGCATTCATTGTTTAAAATGTTATTACATTGTGATGGTTGCATTTCCAAATGGCTCCACTGTTTAGTGATCATGGTAGAAAAATTGCAAATGTCTTTTCACAGTCTTTTGTTCATTTGTTCTCTCTCGAAAGCCCTTGCACTGCCTGCTCTGAACTACATCACCAAGATGACCATCTCTAAGCTGCAATTCTATCTGCAAAAGGTCATGGAGCCTTGCTTCAGCTGCAACAGTGAAAAAAAGTGAAAACAATAAGTGCTGATGGCTTCACCATCTACTGCAAGGGAGGCCTTAATGACACATAGGCTAAACCTAGGTAGTTTAGGTTGCATAAGACCTTCTGAACCACCATATAAAGGTTTAGGTTCTTTCAATATATTCGTACATCTAAAAGCATTGTAAAGTTCTAGGAATTAGAGTTTTGTATTAACATCACTGAGAGAACTATCATATCATCTGCAATTGTCAGTTTTCTTCTTTTTCACCTGATCTCATTTACCTATCTTTTTCATGTTTCGTTAGATGTTAGCATCTAAGTCACCATGCACAATTTGGAGTTTGCTTGTGATAAGCAAAGATTCCTGAAGAAATTAATGATTGTCAAAAAAGTTGAAAAGAATTGTCATAATACTACGCAAGCATGTACAATAAAGTCTATCTTCATAGTATCATACCCACATTCGTTAGTAAGAGAGGAAGTTAATTTGAGGTTCAAAAAATGGGTAGAGGATAAAGAACATAGAACGAAGAAGCTGCTATCTGCAATATGTCAGAATTTTCTGAAGATTTTCCAGCATTCACTCTAATTTGACATCAGTTTCCCGTTTAAGAAAAAAAAGGCATTTTAGAAATTTGTTTGCAGCTATTTTAAAGTTTTTGATTGCGAAGAGACTTGGAAAATATGAGTCTATATTTAAAAAAAATAAAATATTTGGTTTTAGGAACATTCAACAAAGCCATAACTTACAACTTTGGATATACTTGAGCCAAAATTTATTTTCAGATCACATAATGAATTTGATCTTAAACCATGCATGATACATCCATGTATTGAAATGATTGAGCTTCTCACCAAAATTTTATGTAATGTATTTGCAGATGGTGATGGAACTTTCACTTTTGAAGATGATCTTGGAACATCTTCTGTTGAAGTAGATGAAGTTCCTCACCGTTCCTCAGACAGAGATGGAGAAGTTGATAGGGATGTTTTGCCTGCAATGTTGGATCCTTTGGATGATAGTTCAGATTATGTGAAGGCAGAGGTGGTAGGTCAAAAAGCCATAGATGTCGACAATCCAGATACTGGATCCTTGCAAGGTTCTTTGGGCTGCAAGATTAAAAAACATAATAGTGGGGAAAGAGTAGGAGAAGATGAAGCCGATGATTTAATGTTGGTTGGAAAACAAGCAGATTTACCAGAGAGAAGGAACATTTTCCCCTTTGAAAATGATCTTGGCACATCTTCTGCTGAAGTTGATGAAGTTCCTCGCTGTTCCTCAGACAGAGATGGAGAAGTTGATAGGGACGTTTTGCCTGCAATGTTGGATCATTTGGATGATAGTTCAGTTTCTGTGAAGGCTGAGGTGGTAGGTCAGAAAGCCATAGATGTTGGAAATTCAAATATTAGATCCTTGCAAGATCCTTTGGGCTGCAAAATTGAGAAACATAATAGCTGGGAAAGAGTAGGAGAAGATGGCGCTGATGATTTAATGTTGGTTGGCAAACAAACAGATTTACAAGAGATAAACAACATTTGTGAAAACTTAGTCCTCAATACCTCATCTGTGTTAGAGGTAAAGAAAATTCAGAAAGAAACAACAGATGAGCAATCTAAGAAAGAGAGTGATGTTTATGAATATAGGCAGAAAAGCTTTCTCAGTCCTATTTTGCCGGCGAGTGCCACTTCCTATTCACATGCATTAACTGAATATTTGGAACCAGGCGAAATTATGGCCACATCTGGTAAGATTTTCAAAGGATTTGAAATTAAACCAGTTTTTCATGAATGCAATTTTGCTTCTGCTTTGTGTGATGATTAAATAAAATGTTGGAATTGATTAAGAAATATGTCTAACATGTACAAATTGTCTTTTAAGAACATTGCCATAGGAAAGGTTTTTTTTCCTTCTCAGCTGCCAATTCTTCTTTGAAATAAATGTTATGCAAGAACTGGCTCAGCTTGTACATTAACAGGCTGCAAATTGATTTTGAGGAATTGATGCTAATTCTTTTCAAAATGTCAGTTCCAGTCAGTGAAATTCAAAGGCAAGAAGTGCCCCTTTTCTTGTCAAACGAAAACAGTTTTTCTGAAGGAATGTTAGCTGTGTCACTGGGGAGGAAACCATGCTATGGATGGCTGTCATCAGATGAGGAACTTTCTCCACATGAACCGACTATCTCAACACTTGCTAATGAAGTGTTTTGTGACCATTCTGAGATGGAAGTCAGAGGAAATAATTTCTCAAAAAGATATGGTTCAGGAAGAAAGATTGAGCATGACACAAATATTAAGTCTTTGTTAGGTCCCTATATCACTAGTATAGCCCCTTATTATTGTTAGTGTAAACCCCTTATTGTTATTATTGTACCCTTGTAACCCCCATTTTGTTATTATTGTGCCCTTAAATTATTATTGTTAGGTCGGCTAGGATTACATTGTGGCCCACTAGGATTACAGTATGGCCCCATGGACTCCTATATATAGAAAGGAGGTTTTGTAAATTGTATCATCCAAGAATTGTTCATTTATGTAATGTATTGGAGGTTTCCCCCTCAAAGTGGCTTATTTCTAAGGCGTTGATATCTCTTTTCTTCTAATTTTGGAGCTGGTTACACAACATTTGGTATCAGAGCTTTGGATTCTAGGGTTTCGCTGCTCCAAACAGGTCATCGTGGCATTTTCGCTATAACTTTTTTTATACGAAGTTTCAGAAGCTGAAATTTTTAGGGTGCGAAGAAAAAATCCTGCGGAAGCTTGTATAAAAATTTCAGAGTCTGGTTCAAAATAATTTCGGAGATATGATCTGTGGAAGTCAGGTATTTTTTCAGGCTCCTAAACAGGTCATCGTGGCATTTGCGCTATAAATTTTTTTCTACGAAGGTTCAGAATCTGAAATTTATATGGTGCGAAGCTGAAATCCTGAGGAAATTCATCAAAAAATTTCAGAGCTTGGTTCGCAATATTTTTGGAGATATGATCTGTGGAAGGTAGTGCTTTTTCAGGCTCCTGAATTTCATCTCAAAGAGGTGATCGTGGGAAAAGTTCAATAACTCTCTCTCTGAAGATTGGATTGGAGTTCCGTCAAAAGTGGTCACAAGCACACATCCTTTAGTTTCTTCGCTATCAATTTCAGAGACAAATGACAAAACAGTGACACGTGGCAAGTCGTACAAGTTCGCTCTACTGAACCAGTCCATAATTGGGTCATTGTGAGAGCTTGGACATAAATTTGTCTTGAAGAATCCAAATCAAATCAGAACTATGGCATTTGAAAGAAGCTTCGGAGGGCTACTACAGGGCTGAATTTCAGATATTGAGGATCCACAATTATAAATATAATTTAATTTCAATATCGAGCTCCTCAAAAGCAAATAAAAGGTGTGTATTTTTTTTTTTCGAATTGCATAAGTCTTGTTTGAAGAATCAAGTTGAATTGATTACAAGGGCATATTGTAGAATAGATATCAATATTGGATTCTAAAATGGCCCTTAAAAAGAATTCAACACCCATTAAGCCTTCCGAAGGCTCTACTATGACTCATGAAGATGAAGAATTGCAACATGATCTATCAAAATTACAAGAGCAAATGCAACAGTTTTCACTCTCGCAAAGAGCAACAAAAAATGAAATGGAAGTTTTGAAGAAAGGCATGGAATTGAAGATGGACGGTTTGAAGAAAGACATGGAAGCTAAGATGGATGACATGAAATACAACATTGAAAACATGAAGAGTGATCTAAAAGCATACATGGAAGGCTTGATGACAAGCTTAAAACCAGAAATGATTCCTAATGGCGGAAATATAGGAGAAGAACCTCATGATGAGAACAAAATAGATGTTAATCGTGATTTCATAAACTCGAATGTTGGCGGGAAGAACCACCATATTCCAAAAATGGATATGAGGAAGTTTGATGGAAAGGATCCTGTAACATGGATACTACAGATGGAGCAATATTTTGATCTCCACAACGTGCAAAACACACAAAAGGTACGCATTGCAACTTTACATTTAGAACAAAATACATTTGTATGGTATCGATGGCTTTGTTCCCGTAAAAAAATTGTCACTTGGTCAATTTTTACGGAGGAAATGATAGCACATTATGAGGATACCAAGAGCAACACCTTCTTTACCCAATTGATAAATCTCAAACAAAAGGGTTTAGTGGGGCAGCACATTGAGGACTTCCAAAAATTGAATATAAGGGTAACTGATATTACAGAGGAACACAGGATTGATCTCTTCCTAGGCTCTTTAAAGGATAACATCCAACATGAAGTTCGCGTTTTGGAACCTGATTCATTGGAGAAGGCATTCAGGTTGGCAAGAAAAGTTGAATGTAAAATTATGGCGACAAGGAAGCCTACCACTCAATTCTATAAAGAAGGAAGTGTTGCTACGCGTAGATTTCCACAACCTACAAGGTTGACACCACAACAATTGGAAGAAAAAAGAGAAAAAGGGCTTTGCTACAGTTGTGATAGCAAATACACTAAAGGTCATAAGTGTGTTGAGAAGAAATTATTTTACATAGATTGTGAAGAGGAAGAAGAAAATGAACAAGAAGAGGATATACACCAGGAACCAGCCCTAGAAGAGGAAGAAATGAATCCGACCATATCGTGTAATGCCCTGGCAGGAATTACCACTCCTCAAACTCTCAAGATAGCAGGACAAATCAAGAAGAAAAAGGTAATAGTGTTGATTGATTCGGGTAGCACCCATAATTTTATTCATTGTAAGGTAGCCAAGGAATTAAATTGTTTCCTATACCCAGCACCAGAATGTCAAGTGATGGTTGCAAATGGAGGAACTATAAATTACTTTGGAAAATGCCATAATATCAAGCTAACCATGGGGGAATATGTATTGACTAGTCCAATGCTTTCCATTCCTATGGGAGGTGCTGATGTTGTACTAGGAGTACAATGGTTACAATCTTTGGGGACGGTAGCTTTTAATTTCCAAGAACTTTTCTTGAAATTTTTTTCAGAAGGAAAGGAAGTTGAATTACGGGGTATTGCGGGGAAGCCAGGAAGGATAATAAGCTCTAATGTCATGACAAAGCTTCTAAAGAAAGAACGGCGAGGCGTAATTGCACAATTATGCTCACTAGAAGTTCCAACATCAAAATCATCTATTTCTGCAGATCTCCAACAAGTCTTGGACAATCATTCCAAGTTGTTTGAAACTCCCAAAGGACTCCCACCTATTCGTGATCATGATCATGCTATTCATTTGATTCCAGGAAGTGTTCCTCCAAACATCAGGCCTTATATATATCCTTACTTTCAAAAGAGCGAAATTGAACGTATGATTGCAGAAATGTTAGAGGCGGGTATAATTCAGCCTAGTCAAAGTTCTTTCTCTGCTCCTGTAGTTTTGGTACACAAGAAGGATGGATCATGGCAAATGTGTCCGGATTATAGGGAGCTCAATAAGCTCACCATTAAAGACAAATTTCCCATTCCTGTGATTGATGAATTATTGGATGAATTACATGGAGCAATTTATTTTACCAAGTTGGATCTTCGTTCAGGATATCTTCGTTGTTTTGTATCGGATAAACAAACAAAATGGGTCAAGTGGTTACCTCTTGCCGAATGGTGGTATAACACTTCCTTCCATACTGCAGCAAAAATGACCCCATTTATGGCACTTTATGGATATCATCCACCATCCATCACATCATCTTTAAGGGAAAATTCGAAGGTTCAAGCAGTGGAAGATCACATCGAGCATCAGCAAGAAGTTCTCCAACTCTTAAAGGATAACCTGAATTTGGCACAAATCGAATGAAACAACAGGCAGATCAACATCGCAGCGAGAGAAGTTTTGATGTAGGAGATTGGGTATTTTTACGGCTACAACCATACAAACAAATGTCCCTCGAGCAAGCTAAGAAGGATAATAAATTATCACCAAAGTACTATGGTCCTTACAAGGTGTTGCAAAATATTGGTACTATGGCATACAAATTGGAGCTTCATGCTTCTTCGCGAGTACATCCGGTTTTCCATGTTTCATGCTTAAAGAAGGTTATAGGTGAAAATATTCCAGTTCAAACAATATTGCCAGAACTTGATGAGGAAGGAAAAATCATATTGGAACCTGAAGCGGTCACGGAAACAAGAACTCGACAACTACGGAATCGATCAATTTCAGAGTATCTCATCATGTGGAAGAACTTACCCACTGAAGATTCTACATGGGAGGATGAGAATTTTATACAGAAGCACCCGGAGCTACTCAAGTGTTGAGGACAACACTTTTTTGAAGGAGAGGGGCATGTTAGGTCCCTATATCACTAGTATAGCCCCTTATTATTGTTAGTGTAAACCCCTTATTGTTATTATTGTACCCTTGTAACCCCATTTTGTTATTATTGTGCCCTTAAATTATTATTGTTAGGTCGGCTAGGATTACATTATGGCCCCATGGACTCCTATATATAGAAAGGAGGTTTTGTGAATTGTATCATCGAAGAATTGTTCATTCATGTAATGTATTGGAGGTTGCCCCCTCGAAGTGGCTTATTTCTAAGGCATGGATATCTCTTTTCTTCTATTTTTGGAGCTGGTTACACAACAGTCTTCAATTCAAGTGAGACTACAAGAAAAAACCTCAACAGAGTATGATTGTAAGCAAACAGAAAATGAGAAAGACATAAGAAGACCAGCTGGCAGATTGATTCAACAATATGAGAACCTTTCAGAGGAAATACTTTGTCGACATGAAATATATAGATCAGATCGGGAGAGATATAGAAAAGACCGGGAACGATCTGACAAAGAAAGTCATAGATCAGACCGTGAAAGATCAGACCAACAAAGGCGTAGATCAGGCCAAGAAAGATCAGACCAAGAAGGTCACAGATTAGACCGGGAAAGATCATACCAAGGAAGGCATAGATCAGACCGGGAAAGATCAGACGAAGAAAGACGTAGATCAGACAGGGAAAGATTAGACCGGAAAAGGCGTAGATCAGACAGGGAAAGATCAGATCAGGAAAGGTGTAGATCAGACCGGGAAAGATATAGATCAGACCAAGACAGATACAGATCAGGTCATGGAAGATATAGATCAGATCATCAAAGATATAGATCAGACCGTGAAAGATATAGATCAGGCCACAGGAATGACAGAGAGGATAGAAAACACTCACAGCAGCCTATGGACAAGCATTCTGCCTGCCATGAAAATACATCAGCTGACATCTTAAAGGATAAATATCAGAAAAGGGAACACAGAATAAAAAGTAGGGTCAAGAAAGCCCAAAACCCTGTTGAACAGACCACTGATTCTTACAGAAAAGAAAGATTTTATGAATACCAACAGAGGCAAGGTTATGAGAGAAAATCAGAGAATAATGAAGGTAGATCACATGAAAATAGGTGCACATATAATCAAAGGAGTGAGACTGAGAAAGACAGGGGTTTGATGGAGGCTGATAACAAACATCCATTGCTTCATGTGAATAACTTTTCCCAAGAAGCAAAGCTTGGACTTGATCGAAAGTGTCATTGCTCATGAGGAAAGCCAACAGAATCTGTTTTTCAATGAAATTTCTTTGTGTGTTCAACATTTTTTGAATAAGAGGTTGACCAAAGCTCTTCATTTGCTCCAAAATGCCATTGCTCATAAGGAAAGCCAGGAAAAAAATATTCTGTGCCACGTTTAGTAATTTTTTAGGAACTAAAGATTCTATCCAATCATAGAGTGCATTGTCCAAAACACGGATGACTTCCACAACCCCTGGTAACGACCTTCTGTTGCTTCCAAATTGAAGAAAAAGCTGCTCACCTGATACTACTGGGCGTTTCCTTGTAGATCCATCTTTTATGTTAGGCAAAATATTTGCCTTCTGGTTTGTATTGTCACCTTTACCTATGGGCCTCAATATAATCTCTTCTTCATACAAAATCATGTGGCCAGACTTCTCAGATTTTTCAATGATAAACTCTGATTCCGTCCCAGTAGAGGGTTGAAATTTTATCTCCGCCCCAGTGAAAACCAGTTTCTGCTTCCCCGAGTTGCCACTCAAAAGAGTAGCCAACTGATGTTCCAATTGCTGAAACCTATTTATTTGAATAGGAATCTCATCATCTCCAATATGCTCCCTATCTCCAGATGCATATGTTGAGTTAGGGATGTATCGAATGAATTTGCAGTACTCAGGAAGAACTTGGAGAAAATTCTGCAAGATTTGCTCCTCTAATTCATTAAGCTTTGATTGGATGTTGCACTTCCGACTTTCCCTGCGGCGACTTTGGATAGAATTCTCTAAGTCTGTATAACCCTGGAACTCTGGCAATGCAGAATGCTTTAAAAGAGAAATAAATTCTTCATTGTTGAGCCGAGTGAAATCAAGATCATAGTCCTTCGACAGCTGCTCCAACTCAGACAGAAGGGAACTGACGTTAACCTTTTTGAATTGAGTACTAAAATACTTTCTGGACTGTTTATAATTAGCAGTGAGAAAAGCACATCTATGATATCCTTCAGCAAAGAACAAAGTATGTTTCGGTATTGCCAGACCTTCAGGAGGGGTCGTACTGATATACCTTCCTATGCTTAGGTTGAACCCAGGCGAAACCCTGACATCATTTTCAGAATTCTGGACATGACTTATCTTCAGCCTCTAATTTCGTTTCAGTCTACAAGAAGTAGTGGTGACAGAAGCAGACAGAGCTCCCAGAATGTTATGCTCTTCAATGCACACAAAAACATCATCGCACAAATCCACTACATACCGTATGAAATTGCAAGAAACCTGTTTCCTTGATGCATCTTTAAGATGAATACCTTGATGCCAATAGAAAACAATTATGTAATGCTTCAAAAGACCAACATACAAACCTGGTTCAAATTTGTCTTCCTCCATTTGCGCATGAACGGAATGATCTATAACACCCATCTCCTTCAATATTCTACACATCGTTCGCTTGTCCCCATAGAAGCCAATTGTCGGCAAAGATTGTTGATTCAAGGAGTTGAAACTGATTCTGATATCAGGGTATTGATTTTCTGCAGAATTAGGTACAATTCCATTACAGAGACGAAGAATCTGCTCTTCTGGAAGATGAACCTTCTCTACAAAGCTCAAATCCTGCTTGTCAGATACGATTTTCATAACTTGAAAGAGAGAGACCTCCAAATCCTTGCTTGAGGCTTGACCAGTAGCAGTCTGGTTCGGTAACTCAGGTTGAGGGCCTTCAGAATTCATAAATGCGCTTGGCGATTCGCTACTAGGGGTAACTGTGTGTGCTAGTGAACCCAGAGTCTCATTTGGAATCAATTCTGCAGGGCTTTCAAATACTGAATTTATCAATGCACTTGGGTTTTGGTTATTGATATTAACTGTAAGAGGTGGTGAATCCAGTGTCTCATCTGGAATGGCTTTTGGATATTTTTCCATTGCAGATTCTATCACGTTACAATAATCATGCTGTAAGGACGTCGAGTCGGCCAGCATCTCTTCTTTCCCCACCCATATAGTATCATCAGAAGTAAAAATTCCAGTTGCAGAGAACATTTCTTCTTTATTTGTAGGTGAAACAGGGCTTTTCTCTGCTTCCTCTGTGATTCCGGTTCCTAAGACCTCAAGTGAACTAAGCATTGTTTCCTCCTCCAATTCATTTGGAAAGAGATACCCACCACCCATTGTAAGTAAAGATAATCTGCAGAGAACAATATCAAAAGTGCTCAAAAGAATTTCTGATCTAACAAATACATACAAAAGCAAATTATATATTGTATAGAACAACGCAGAAATGATTCCATTCAAATATGGCGAATATATTGAAGCATATCGATTAGAATTAGAAAACAAATACAAAACTAACGGACCAGAGAGAGTCGGCCAGGCCCTAACGGACCATGATGGGATTGCTATGACTGTATTTTTCCAACTCGATCTGCTCAGCCAGCAAGAACTTAGAAGATCGGTGTGCACAAAGCCCAACCACCTCTCCGAACCACTGAAAAAATGGGGCGAATGCCATGGAAATCTGGAAAATCCGTTGAAAAAATGGGGCGAATGCCATGGAAATCTGGAAAATTAGGGCGAATTTCATGTTTCCAGTTTTGTGCGCTCTTTTTTTGGTGGGCTAATATTAAATAATTAATTATTTTTAAAATATTTTTTGGGCTAACTTTATTAAACTATAAAAATTGGGTTTTATATAAAAAATTCGCCCTAATAAAATTTAAAATCCCTTAAAATTCGCCTTTGGGCTAAAATTCGCCCCTAAAATTATCCCTCAATTAAACCACCATATGATATAGTTCGACTATAACATAAAATGAAATTCAGCCTTCCACTTAAGTCCACCAAAGTGGGCACGTGGCGGCCCCTAGCTGCATCACGTGTTCGCCTCTAGTTGGACTATCCCAACCTTAGTATATAAAAAAATCAAATTCAACCTTAGGAGCACATTAAAAAAAAATCACCTTCAAACATTTCCGTTGAATCCTGCAGTGACACTTGTCACAGTATCATTGGGTGAAAATGATAGAATATTCCTAGAATATCCCTTTTAGGCTGACTAGGTTTCCATGTCACCATTCTGTCCTGTTCTGCGATATTTTTAATTGTTTAGAAAAACGAACAATAGGCTCTATCTTCTTCATCTAGACTTTGTTTTCGACGAAATGAATTGCGCCAGATTCGTGGCGAGAAACTCTTCGATGTCGTTCAGTTTCCATTCAATTTAGAGCACTTTAATTTTTTATCTTTTACACTGAGCACCTGATCAACATATCACTAAAGCCAACTAGGAATGTCACATCCCTCCATAAAAAATGTTGATACATTCATTGTCAGAACACATAGCAATATTATTTACCATATACAATGTAACATATGTACAAGTAAATATTTTATTTATTTAAATCATTGTCAACTAAGGGAGGGACTTCAACTCTCCACACAACTATAAGCCAACTACACTACAATATTTCTAGCAACTAACCACCCCTGAGCTGGATTCAGAGTCTGAGGAGTTAAGTGTTCAAGGGAATTCACATCAATGCCAATAAGCCATATCAAACAGGTTTCAAAGGGCTCATGGTGTCTCCACCCACTTATAGGAGTCGAATGCACACATTGTCTCCACCTGCTAAATACTTCAGAAAATAATAGCCCACAATGTCTCCACCTGTTCGACATGGATCTAAAGCACACCATGTTTCCACCCGATAAACCTTGCAGGTATCCAGAACACACGCTCTTGCACCAACCTTGCTCCTTTACATTTTCATTCTGTGAGTTCTCTTGTAATTATCATATTCTCATCCCACCAAATTCCAATATTGTACATACACAACACAAAATTTGTGTATGTATGCCCATGTCTATCCAACTGCTCTTTCTTTCTTCCTTTTCACCTCTTTTGCTACCGACTCCTCATCTTCCTCTTTTTTGTTGACCACCCATCACGCCCCATGAGGATAGAGGTTGTATGAGATTTGTCCTTATCTCAAGGAACCCATACTCATCTCCCTGCTTGTTTTTCATTCCATTAAACTCAAACAGAAAGTTGATACCATAATAAATGAAATAGCGTGAATTTAATCACTTCCCTAGTGACTCCTCCTCTTCAACCTATGATTCCATTTCTACTCCTCAAACCCAGTCATTGTGTTATATTTCCACAATATTTATATGATTTTCAATTCATTATGATATTTATAAGATGGATAAAGCATCTTTCTTTATGTATTATTTTGTTCATGGTGTAATTCTTTTTAAATTCTTAATCAAAATTATGATTTAATTTTACATTCGATGCTTTAATATATTTTTTTTTAAATGTATTTAGAGTGATAAATTTCAGTCTTTTTATTTCAATAAAAACTTAATACCAATAAATGTATTTATGACGATAATTATCTTTTTAAAGTTAAAACAACTTTATAATTATCCAAAAACAACTTTATTAACCCAACTTCTGCATAAATGTAAAGAAATACTCAACGCTACAAGAAATTGAGCTCCATGGTTTCCCAACAATCGTACCAAACACTCATCACAAATTCAAAGTGTGTTTGGGGTTGTTGGCAGTAAAATAAGAATGATAAAAAACAACTTTATTAACCCAAATTCTGCATAAATGTAAAGAATTACTCAAGAATCGTGTCAACCGCTCATCACAAACTCAAAGCATGTTTGTGGTTGTTGGCAGTAAAATAAGTCGTTGTCTACCGAGCAATGTCCAAAATTGAACACGTCACAACCCTTATGGAGGCTTCTAGCAAGTAAGAGAAGCGTTGAGAAAAATTCACATGTCAAAAAAATCTAAACTTTGGTTTCCACATTTAAAAGAAAAAAAATTATATAATATTATAAAATTCCCTATGAAGGGTTGTCGGTCCACGAAACATTTCTGAAAAATTTCAGTTATCGATTACCATCGACCTTGGTTGCAAGCTACAACTCGACGGCAGGAGTTTGGTGCAACATTAAAGAAAGCGTAATGGGTAAGACTTCAGAGTCCAAGGTACGCAAGCGGCAGGAGTTTGGTGCAACATTAAAGAAAGCGTAATGGGTAAGAGGATCCTGGAGGTTGTTGCGCCACTTGATGGTCGATAATAGCAGATATAAATATTCTGGTTGATTCCATGACATTAATCAAGGGATTCACTGTCATATGAAAAGTATATTCCAATTTTAATTGTCTTTTACAATGGATGAGTTTTCCAACTGCGATTATTTAGTGGGTGTGAGATTTATATTCCTCCAACTGCACTAAATTTCTTTTCCATGGTTTGCAGTCGTATAAGACAACAACAGAAGCTTAAAAGGACTATTAATTTGCTTCATTATTTTCAATTCATCATTCAAAGAAAATGCGCCTCCACCTCAAGATTCTTGGCCATCATTGATAAAAAAAACCTTCACTTATATTATTTTTACTTTTAATTCAAATTATATTATTTAATATTTTTATTAACATATTTTATTTATAATTAAGAGGGATGAAACTTTTCTTGTGCCATCATTGTTGCCAATGTGGTTTATCAGGTCTCCGGACTCGGTAGTAGGTACATTTGTTTTTTTACCCGAGATGCAACTGACGCGGTTGATGGTCGGTCAGCAAAAAATAATCGTTCAGACATAAACAATTTTGATATATATATATATATATATATATATATATATATATATATATATATATATATATATATATTTGTGCATAGTATCTGCTTGTTTCACATTGCAATTCTCTACAATATCACTCTCATTGCAATAATTACTTCTTTGCAATCTCAATCTCAATCTAACTCATCCCTCATTTGTGTTTATTTCTAGTTGGGAATGGTTGTATCCTCTTTTGTCACTGCCTAGGCCTCAACCTCTGCTCATCCCAACAACTCCAACAATTACTCTGCCTATGCATCCAGGTTCCACCTTCACTCATCCCAACCAACTCCAAAGATTCCTCCCATGATGTTTTTATAAATTATAGGGGTCCTGATGTCAAGTAACATTTCGCAAGTTTACTCTACCATCGACTTATTTTATGTGGATAGAAGGTATTTTTGGATCAGGAGGAGTTGGAACAAGGAGACTAAGGTATTTTTGGATCAGGAGGAGTTGGAACAAGGAGACTATCTAACCCCCCAAATAGAAAGGGATATTCAAACAACCATGGTCCATGTGGCCTTTTTCTAAGCCACATGTTGTACCTGTTTCTCGTAGGCAGTTCTTGCTTACAAAAACTACACCGAGAAACCAACTTAACTAGTCTTTAGGTTCAAGTTAGCCCTTGAACCAGAGGGGGCTCCCTTGATAATTATGAGGCCTTGCTTAACGTTTTTCACTGTCACTGGACAACAACCTATGAAGCACAATGGCCAGATTTAGGAATTAATGGGGCGGTTGCTAAATATTGCACAATTCCTGTTCATAAATAAATCCCTCATTTGCAGAGTCCTTTCTCAAAGTGTTAGCTTTCAGCTTGACAAAAGAACTTAACTTTTTAAAGAATTTGATAGAGGAATATAAGGGGATTCCTGATAATTAAAGAATCAGACAGAATACTGAATTAATCAGGAAAAATTGGATGCGTATAGAAATATTATATAGCCCAACAGAACACATTTAGGACAAGATAGAAGGAAAACAATAACCAGTTCAAAGAGGAGCTACCTCAGACAAAAAATCCAATATACTAATCTCTTTAAACAATTATAAATTTGCAGGGTATTTCAGAGAGATTGAAAATCAATCTATTCTTACCCAACTATTCTATAATACTTTGAAAATGTGCAGAAAACATGTTATGGAAACACTAGAAACACAAATTTTGTCATAAACTAGAGCCAGAAGGATTTAATAGGAATTATATAATAGAAGTTTTACATCGCTGAAAGGTTTTGGCATCAAAATCCAACCCTTTTCTTGTTACAAATCATCAAATATATCGAAATACAAACTGCTAAATTGTTACAAACTTTCAGGAACAAAATCTTGAACAAGAAACTAAAAATAAATAATCTCCAGATATTCTACCATAAATTTGGAACTGTTTGGAAATATGGTGCCTTGATATCTGGAAAAATTGAATCACTGTTGAGTCTCCTCCTTTGAATCTTGAACTACTCATTTTTCCTTGAATTTATCTTTGCCAAAAATTATTGAATGAAATCTCATGATAATCCCTTCAAAATTGGAGTTGTTATCTATATTCCCTTTGACTTTGATTTAAATTACGAGTTAAATCCATGTTGTCTGAATTTCCTCAATCTTGGATGTCTGATTTTGGCAATGCACTACGTTCAAGTCTAGATTTTTAGGATGTAATTTTCACTTTGATTTCATAACATGCTAGTAGAAACATGAATGTTCTGTTAGGTTCCTGCGCATCTCGAAGAAATACCAAAGCCTCATGTAAAGCACCAACAACAACATAATGATCAACCCACCTTTACAAGACCCTGAGATAATCAAATTCTTGGAGGTGAGTATAAGATAACGTTGTAGCATCTATCCATTAACCTGCATTTTGAAGTTGTGAACATGCTTCTTGATAATGGTCTTGGTTGCCTAAATTACCAACATCCCATGCAAGTTTCTAGCACAACCAGGAACACTATCTCCAACTTTCTTCTCAAGTGGGTTAGCCTCTCCTGTTAAGTGATCCAAATTCAAAGCATATGAAATGTTGTGAAAGAAACTATCTCAAAGACAATGACTTAAAAATAGTTTGGTTTGAAGCCACCAGGTCAAGACATATAAAATTATTTTCGCCATTGGAAAATGAAAATAGGCACAAATAGCATTCCCTAACTAAATACTTTCGATTGATAAGGTTGAGAAAAGAAATTTTCACAGTGTGGACTACAAATTTGATTTCAGGTTGCATCTGGACATTTACAACTTGATAAAGCTAGCATGTTTGACTCATGCTCGTTTACATCAACGGGGTGTAGATAATCTGTTCCACAAGTTTCCAAAACTGGAAGCTATAACAAAACAATAACACTCTAGAATATTTTTGGATAAACCTTTGTCTCTTCCTTCATCTCTTGCATTTCTAGAGAAAATATTGCTATATTGTCAAAGAGAACCATGGATAAAGAGTCATCACTACTAGTTCTATGGCTCGCAGTGATGAATCGAATGATAGCCTCATACACACAACCCAACCTAAAATTGTGTCGAGATATAAATTTGGTCATGGTTGGTTTTATATCAGAACTGGACATTGAACGAGACATGTCAATAACAAAAACCACACCATGTGGTCTGTTATTGGAATGATCGCAGCGCAACTAAAATCTTGTCTTAGAGATCAACCGCTTGGAGAAAAAACAATCTCGCATAAATACTGGCATCAATATGTTTCCCAATATTGTCCATCATAGTGAGAAACACAGCTTATGTTTTAAAAGTTGTATGATGAGAAATATCCCATAACCAAATTTAACAACTTTACCATAGAACTAAATAAAAAATAAGCAGTCATGAGCTCCTTGGCAGTCTTTCAAATGTTGAGCTCCGCTAATGTGTCACGACCATAATTTCGAAACATCCATGCTGGAAACTTGTTAGAAAGAAGACAAACCTGTATGCAATTGATATATGAGGGTTTGGGCTTTCAAATAGCTTACTGCAACAAGAATCCACCATGAATTGGGATACGTCTGTGAAATGGTTATAAGTGTCTCACAATGGTGTGGGATCTTGGCCTCCAACTGGATCATTAACATTTGAAACAAACCATTAGTACTTGATTGCACAACTGGGCAGTCTATATGACATGCGAGATGACATGGAAAGTTGACAAGATGACGGGGAAGGCAGATAACAATCAACAGGGGAGTGAAGGTGGTTTTGGAGCTGACTCGGAGGGTAGGGGGGAATCTGATATGTGGATTTGAAGTTGGGGGGTGGGGTGCAGTCTGAATGGGAGGACGACACGTAGGCAGCGGTGGTTTTGGTAAAACAACTTTACCCTCCCCCCGACGGATCTCTTTCGGAAACACTAGAGGGTGCGGGTTTGGTTGTGGGTCGTTGATCTAAATGCACTCGATATTAGCCCTTTAAACCCGCAGACACTTTATTTGATGTGTACTATATACATCATATCATTTTTTTTTAAATGATTAACCATATCAACCTACTTTTATCTAAAGTAATTTTTTAAGCGGCATTTTCAGTGGCACGCTCATTTCTCTCTTTTTTTTTATATAAAACAAAGAAATTTCAATTTTTTCCTTTATTGCTACTTGTCTAACCTATCAAAACAAGATATGTTACAACATCGACTCCAATGGGGACTACTTCCCCTTGTGGGATGTAGAGAACTAGAAGACCAGCTGCCTTATCCATTGGGCATGGAGTCATACCATAAAACTATCAACCATTCATATACAATAATGTAAAAGTGTAACCAATCCCCATGAATCAATCCTACTATTTGAATATCCTGCAACTGCACATTGAAACCTGTAACTGTGAATTACAACGAAGCTAAAATATGAAAACTGTACACTGTTCCAAAATTTGGAAAACTATAAACTTATTACTTAATTCAATATCCTTGTTTCAGGTCTCGTCTATTTTGGAAATAAAATTGTAACTGTGGCAATCTCATATACAATATGCTTTATTGAAACTTAAATCAACCCATATATTGTACACCAAGTCTGAAATAATCTACTGCTCGCTGAATCTGAACATAACTAATTCAACCACACAAAACCTTTACCTAACTGAGTTGCACATCTGCACTATTAGGTGTAATCTACTTTCCAATTTAACCAAGTGAGGAATGCATTTACTGGTAGATAAATTTGCCAACAGCTGAAAACTTGAAATATATTTACAATATAAAACTGAAACTCCACAGGCACTAGATACTTACATGTGAAATTTAAAAGTTGCATCCTCTATGGACATCTTAAATTTTTTTATCATGGTTGAGAGGAGAAAAAACATACTACTAACTGCAACTATCAATAAGCTTTGCACAAACATAGCTGCAAAGGCAGCTGACATTTCAAAAAAATGGAATCAGTAATCTAGTGGAATCCCCATATGACAAAGTCGAGTCACTAGGTAAAAATAATGCAACCAATACAAATTCCTACTCCTTTTTCACCACCATGGAATAGATATAATCGTTATCATGATCCAGGGAAAAATTTCTTTATCGCTTTGTTCCCCAGAAACAACGCCAATGGTTATACTTGTTTCTCGTGGGCAGTTCTTGGCTGCACACTCTACACCGAGAAACCAAATCGACCAGTCTTTAGGTTCAAGCTGGCCCTTGACCAGAGGTGGCTCCATCAATAATTACGAGGCCTTGTTTAACGTTGTTCAGTGTCACTGGAAAACAACCTATGAAGCACAATGGCCAGATTTAGGGTTTAATGAGGTGGCTACTAATGATTGCACAATTCCCATTCATGAATAAATCCCTATATTTCACAGTCATTTCTCAAAGTGTCAACTTCCAGCCTGACATAATAACTTAACTTTTTAAATAATTTGAAAGAATAATATAATAGGATTCCTAATAATTAAGGAGTCAGACAAAATAATTAATTAATCAGGAAAATTAGATGTGTATAGAAAGCTTCTACAACCCAACAAAACACATTCATGAGAATATAGAAGGACAAACAATATACCAGTTCAAAGAGGAGCTACCTCAAACAAACAACCCAATATACTAATCTCTTTAATAAATTATAAATTTGCAGGGGATTTCAGAGAGATTGAAACTAAATCTATTCTTACCCAACTCTTCTACAATACTTTGAACTTGTGCTGAAAACAAGTTATGGAAACACTAGAAAGACATAATAGAAACACAAATTATGTCAGAAACTAGAGCCGAAAGGCTTTGATAAGGAATTATATAATAGAATTTTTACAGAGTTGAAAGGTTTTGGCATCAAAAGCTAGCCCTCTGCTTATTACAATTCATCAAATATATAGGAATACAAACTGCTAAACTATTACATGAATGAAATCCTAAACAAGAAACTAAAAATAATTGTCTCCGGATATTCTACCAGAAATTTGGAACTGTTTGGAAATATTGTGCCTTGATATCTGGAAATATTGAATGACTCTTGAGACTCCTCCCTTGAATCTTGAACTGCTAATTTTTCCTTGATTTTCTCTTTGCCAAAAGTAGTGAATGAAATCTCATGATAATCCCTTCAAAATTGGAGTTATTCCCTGTATTCCCTTTGACTTTGATTTAAATTACTAGTTTAATCCAAGTTGTTGGAATTTCCTTAACCTTGGTTGTCTAATTTTGGCAATGCAGTAGGTTCAAGTCTATATTTTTAGGATGTAATTTTCACTTTGATTTCATGACATCCTAGTAGAAACATGGTTGCTATGTTAGATTCTTGTGCATCCTGAAGAAATGCCAAAACATCATGTAATGCACAAGCAACAACATAATGATCAGGCCACCTTTACAAGACCCTGGCATAATCAAATCCTTGGAGGCGAGTAGCAGCTAACGTTGTAGAATTTGTCCATTAACCTGCATCTTGAAGTTGTGAACATGCTTCTTGATAATGGCCTTGGTTCCCTTAATTACCAACATCCCATGCAAGTGTCTAGCACCACCAGAAACACTATCTCCAACTTTCTTCTCAAGTGGGTTAGCCTCTCCTGTTAAGTGATCCAAAAACAAAGCATATGAAATGTTGTGAAAGAAACTATCTCAAGGACCACGACTTACAAATAGTCTGGTTTGAAATTACCATATCAAGACATAAAATTCTTCAATTTCTTCTCGCCATTGCCAAATGAAAATAGGCATAAATAACATTCCCTGATCAAATAATTTCTATTGATAAGGCTGAGAAAATAAATTTGCATAGTGTGGACTCCAAATTTGATTTATGGTTGCATCTGGACATTTACAACTTGACAAAGCTATCATGTTTGACTCATGCTCATTTACATAAACTGGGTGTAGATAATTTATTCCACAAGTTGCCAAAAAAGGAAGCTATAACAAAACAATGGAACTCTAGAAGATTTGTGGATAAAACTTTGTCTCTTCCTTCATCTCTTCCATTTCTAGAGCAACTATTACTATATTGTAAAAGAGAACCACAAATAAAGAATCATCACTACTAGTTCTACGGCTGGCAGTGATGAATCGAATGATAGCCTCATACACACAACCCCGCCTACAATTGTGTCGAGATATAAATTTGGCCATGGTTGGTTTTATATCAAAACTGGACATTGAACCAAACATGTCAATAACAAAAACCAGATGATGTGGTTTGTTGTTGGAATGATCGCAGTTCAACTAAAATCTTGTCTCAGAGATCAACCACTTGGAGAAAACACAATCCCGCATAAATAATGACATCAATATGTTGCCTAATATTTCCCATCAGAGTGAGCAACACAACTTCTGCATTAAAATCTGTATAATGAGAAATAATCCCGAAACATCCATGATACCAATTTGTCTGAAAGAAGACAAACCTGTATGCATTTCGTGCCATATGAGGGTTTGGGCTTTCACATAGCTGACTACAACAAGAATCCACTATGAATCGTGATGCCTTTGTGCAACGGTTATAAGTGTCTCAGAATGGTGTGGGATCTCGACCTCCAACTGGATCATTGACGTTTGAAAAGAACCATTGGTACTTGATTACACAACTGGGTAGTCAATATGACATGCAAGATTGCATGGAAAAGTTTGCAGGATGGCAGAGAAGGGAGATAATGGTCAATGGGTGAGCAAAGGTGGTTTTGGATCTGACCCGAAGGTGGGGGGGGGGAGGAGATGGTATGTGGATTTGAAAGGGGGGGGGGGGAATATGGTATGTGGATTTGAATGGTGTGGGGGGTGGGGAATATGGTATGTGGATTTGAATGGTGGGGGGGGGGGGGGGGGAAAATGGTATGTGGATTTGAATGGTGGGGGGCGGGGGATTTGAATGGGAGGACAATACGTAAGAGGCAATGGTTTTGGTAAAACGACTTTACCCAGACACCCACCCCCCCTCGGCAGATACCTTTCAGAAAGACTGGGGGGTGCGGGTTTGGATGTGGGTCGTTGATCTGAACACACCCAATCTTAGCCCTTTAAACCCGCAAACACTTTATTTGATGCATACTATATACATCAGATCATTTTTTTAAACATGATTAACCATAAACCTACTTTTATCTAACATAATTTTTAAGCGGCATTTTGAGTGGCGTGCTCATTTGTCTTTTTTTATTTTTATTTTATTTAAAACAAATAAATTTCAATTTTTTTCCTTTATTGATATTTGTCTAACCTATCAAAACAAGATATGTTACAACACCACATATGGGGTTTCAAAATGTACAAAAGAAGTTTCTAGTGAAAGAGGTGGAAGAGCACGTTTGGAGGGGGTTCTTTTTGTGTCATCCTCTCCAAATT
Organism: Pinus albicaulis; assembly: GCA_034641835.2. Taxonomy (NCBI): domain Eukaryota; kingdom Viridiplantae; phylum Streptophyta; class Pinopsida; order Pinales; family Pinaceae; genus Pinus; species Pinus albicaulis. Next base: position 256,421,060 of record CM076574.1, on the reverse strand, counting down.
TTGAAGATACATATGCATGACTACTTGGGAGACTTGGGAAGACATATTCCCTTGTCTTCGTCGATGCATTGTCTTTGGTGTTGGAACAAGAACACATTTAATGATTTGTTACAATTATCATCTATGAGTAATCAATCAAACAATCCTTTATATACTATTCAATATAGATCCAGGTTCAATTTTGTAGTTCACTATTTTGTTTTGCAAAAACAAACCTGTAATAACTATTATTTTTCGATAATTGAAATTTGTTGTGTAAATGTGTGTCTAGTAGCTCTTATTATCAAGAGATCGTCTCGAAAAAGATTGTTAGTGGGTGTGCTCAGTGGCGAACCACTTGTCGACCATGTCCCTAGTTTTTGTAGGTTTGTCATCCTCCCTTTTAATTTTAGTACTGAAATTTTATAATATTTGTTTAATTATTTCAATAGGCTTGTGTTTTTTTATTTTTTTGAATTTAAATATTTGTGTAGAAATGAAAAATGATAATATATGTATGATAGAATAAAAAAATGTCATTAAATATTTGTTCTTTTGAATTTATTAACATAACTGTTTTGGTTGGTATATTAATATAATAGACCTTGATGGTCCTAAACTCACCTTATACATTTTCAAAACTCTTCATAAATTCATGAGCATATTATAAATATGATTACATCCGTAAACATGATTTGTTCACCATTTTTAGTAGAGCATTGACTATATATTTTCTTGAGACAACTATAAATATTGGGATGACTCTGATGATATTAAGAAACACACGAATAATCCAAAATTGCAATATTTCACCTAAATTGAATGAAAAATATCATCTAATTGTAAAATATAAATGTGGATTCTTTTATACATCCAAGTGAATCAATGTCTTATTAGTTGCTATATATGCTTGTGTTTGCTTAATATATCTTAGTTAAGTACATTTTAGAAATATCTTAGTATAGGGCTAGTCTTAATTTAAAAATTTAAAGATTTAGAAGGACATTATTTCATTTTTGCAATTTTTCTATGAAGAGTTTATTTAAAATACACATGTTTTTTATAACTTTTTATCTTTGAAAGGTTAAGTGAATATATAGCCTTCCAAATAGTCCTTCAAATTTGATCACCGTGGAGCCTATAATTTTGTTTGGAAAATCATTTTTAGCTCTCGATATATATATATATATTTTTTTTTTTTTTTTTCCAAAAAATCCAACTATAAGAGTGTTTAAATTTTTTTTGATGGTTGAAATAGATTCAATGCTATAAAAATCCCTAAAACTTTTTACATCCAAAATCCAGAAGCTTAACAGCTGTAACCCAAATTTCCCAAAATTTATATCAAATCTTACCAAAGTTTTTATTATCTTCCAAACAAAATTGTAACCTTGTTAAACTACTCTAAAATACTAGACTTGAGCTTAATGTCTCATCTTTTTGCATGGAAAGTTGTGTGCGATGACAACGTTGTCCACGGATATTATATAGATGGTGATCAGGTGTCTTGTTAAAGCACTTCTTGATTTGAAGTCACTGGTTCAATTCCCTGCATAAATCTAGGTGATGTATTTAGATATGATAACGTTAAAATTTCATTTCATTTTACAATACTTCTACTTAAAAAGCATTGGTTTTAGAAAGTTGTTTACCCAGCACGTAGAGAACCAAGTTAAGGTTCGTCCAGTTAATTGGTTAGTATGAGTTAAATTTAAGTAAGATATATTTAATTAAATAACAGATTTTAATAACATAAGTTAGATTTTAAAATATTCTCAAAATCTACACTCCAAATAAATTCTGAAAATATGGTGTGCTCTTATTTGGGAAGATTTTTAAAATACAAACCGTAAAGATTCAAATTTCTTTATCGTGCGAGATGAGTGTAGGTAACTCGCCTCTATTCAGTCAAGCATCATTTGTAAATCATGTCACTGTGTGGCTTTTCCATTTCTTTTAAGCCATGTCATGGCGTGGCTGTATGGCACAGTCATTACAGACTGACAAGAAGAAGAAGCAGATGGTATCGTTCCTTCAATCCATGCTTGGCTTCCAAAACTACTACAGTTCTAAAGACATGTCCAATAATACTAGTGACATCGCTATGGAAGGAAATAGATCTAGTGAAATGAGCAATGGCGACATTAGATCTCCTGCAAATGACAATGGCAGTTGCAGTTGCATTGACCTGAGAGCAAATATCATAGCATTGTGTAAGCATGGCCTGTTGAAAGAGGCATTTCGTCTTATGGACGAACGACGAATTTATCGAGATTTGTCTGTTTATGCTTCTCTCTTGCAGGTTTGCCTTAAGGAGAGGGCATTGCCAGAGGGAAAACTAGTCCATGCCCATATCCTGCACACTGGATTTCAGTTCCTGGACAGCTTCTCCGGGAACAGACTCCTCATCGTGTATGGGAAGCTAGGGAGTCTCCCGGATGCTCGCAAAGTGTTTGATGAAATGCCTGAACGAAACGTGGTCTCATGGACTGTCATGATCACAGCTTACGCAAGGCGTGGGCATGCCAAGGAGGCCTTGGCTCTGTTTTGCCAAATGCAGCAAACTGGCATTCGATCTGATCAGTTCATATTCGCCAGCATTTTGCCAGCTTGCCGCACCTTGGCAGCTCTGGAATATGGCAAGGAGGTTCATGAAGATATAATCAGGAATGGGTTTCAATATGATGTGGTTGTGGCCAGTGCCCTGCTAGACATGTATTTGAAATCCGGGAGTATGCAGGATGCACGCAAGGTGTTTGACAAAATGCCACAACGAAACGTGGTTACATGGAATACCATGATTGGAGGATGTGCCAGGAATGGGCAAGTGGAGGATGCCCGGAGGCTTTTTCAGAGCATGCCTGACCGAGATGTAGTCTCGTGGAATACAATCATGGCAGGGTACGTGCATAATGGTTTTATTGGCGAGGCACTAGAGCACTTCGAAAAAATGCCAGAACGAAATCTGGTTTCGTGGAATGCCATAATAGCAGGATGCGCACAACATGGATTTCCTGATGAAGCCCTACGGCTTTTCAGACAAATGCAGCTGACGGGTTTGAAGCCAGACATAGAGACCTTATCGAGTATCTTGCCAGCTTTTGCAAACTTGACAGCTCTGCAACATGGCAAGAGGGTTCATGGGGACATAATTCGAAGTGGATTGGAGTTTGATAGCTTTGTTCAGAGTGCCCTTATTGACATGTATGCTAAATGTGGAAATATAGAGGATGCTCGCAAAGTGTTTGATGGGACAGTTAGGAGAGATGTAGTTTCATGGACTGCAATGATTACAGGATATGCAATGAATGGATGTGGCATGGAAGCCCTGCTAGTATTTGAACAAATGCAGCTGTCTGGCATGAAGCCAGACCATGTCACCTTTATTGGTGTATTGTCAGCATGCTGCCATGCTGGTCTGGTGCATGAGGGCTGGAAATACTTCAATTACATGATTGAATATTATGACATCACCCCTAGAATAGATCATTATTGCTGCATGGTGGATCTTCTTGGCCGTGCTGCACGCCTGTATGAAGCTCTAGACTTCATTAACCAAATGGCAATAAAACCTGATGCTGCAGTGTGGGGATCTTTGTTTGGTGCATGTAGGATCCATACCAATCTAGAATTAGGTGAATATGTTGCAGACCGCCTTTTTGAGTTGGATCCTAAAAATGCTGCACATTATGTAACATTGTCAAACATCTATGCAGCAGCTGGCCGCTACGATGGCATACAAAAGGTGAGGAAAACGATGAAAGACAGGAGAGTAGAAAAGAATCCAGGATGCAGCTGGATCGAGGTTAATAACAAGGTGTATTCTTTTCTCGTAGGAGACAGAACACACCTGCAAACGGACACTATTTATGCACAGTTGAACAAACTATCGGGGCAGATAAAGGAGGCAGGGTATTTGCGAGACACAAAATTTGTTGCCCATGATGTTGACGAGGAGCAAAAGGAAATTATTCTCTTTCACCACAGTGAGAAGCTTGCAATTGCATTTGGGCTTATAAATACATGCCCTGGAACACCTATCCGAGTCGTGAAGAACCTTCGAGTGTGTGGTGACTGCCACTCTGCCATTAAATTCATTTCCAAAATGGTTGCAAGAGAGATTATCGTGAGGGATGCCAGGAGTTTTCATCATTTCAAAGATGGAGATTGTTCCTGTGGCGATTATTGGTGATTGTAATGCAGAGAAAGCTGGTAAACATAACTATATATTGTTACAATCTTATATGAATTATCATTCCCGGCTAGAAAACCAATAAACATTACTATTTTTTATAACAATCTTATATGAATATCAAGTCTGCAATGGCTGCGAGATACGAAGTAGTTAGTTTCTTATGGTATGCATTGTTGGAAATCTGGTGTACTAAATTTGCCTTTCACTGGAAGAGTCACTGTCTTAAAGATATATCACATGTTCAACTCGTGCAGATATATTTAATGGGGAATTCTTAAGCACTAGCTATAAGGGGATATTGGTGAGGTCGACGAAGCGTTAAGCCATCCATGGTTTAAATTTTGTTGCGGTAAGGCTACACTCATGAAATGAGCTACAAAGAGATGAAATCGGCTACAAAGAGATGAAATCGGGTGCAACTCCCAGGGAATTTGGTGGAATAGAAACGCCTCAGACCTGACTTCTAAGCAAAAGGAAGTATGTTCTTTCTGGTGCAGCCCCACGGGGTATGTTTTTGGAAGCACTCCCGAAAAAATCTCTTAACTTTTAAGCACCGAGTTTTTACCTTTTAGGTTTGCCCTTGACATGTCCATGACAGAACTGATTGCATTGATTCCTTGAAGGAATTGGTGGACCTATTTGGCAAGGATCAATAATATTTAGCATGTTTTATTACCGAGCAATTTTTGTATTGTTGCATTTCATGGGTATGATTTTCTTTCTAAAAAAACACACTTCTTTGGTTTTTGATGACAAATAATGTGAGTCGTGACTTGTGTTGTTAGGTTCTCGGGAAGCTTTCATATTTATTAATATATTATATTTATTATGTTTTATAGTTTTTTTCTTTTGTCTACGTAATTTTTAGGTATATAATATTGCCAACCCTTTTAGAATTGCGTTTCCCTCATAGCATGACAATTTTTTTTCTAAAAGGATTTTGTATTGAATGAGATATATTTTAATGATTTTGGAATGGGTCTCTTTTTCCTAGTTGAGAGAATGTCTTCTAGCATTAGAATAATTTTTTTCTTCATCATCTAACACTTCTGGAGTTTTGATTGTGATAATTGATATTGTCCAAACACCTTGGGACATGATGTAACACCCTAGGATGACCCATGTATGTTTTGTACATACTTTTATTAGGCTAGTGAGCCAAGATGTGTTGGGCCTGCACACCCAAGTGTATACAAGTGTTTTAGGGGAGATTACATGCTTTTATATATGTTTTGAGGCTCAAATGCATGTGCAAGTTAGGTCAAAGGACTTATGTGTTGAAAGGCCAGTGAGCCTAGCAAATGTAAAATGTAATTCACACAATGCACTGCTACTATAGACTAAGTCAAACAAGAGAGATGGGGGTTAGGACTTCATGAGTGGGAAAGGGGGCTAAAAGATAATGAAGGGGATTAAACCAAGGGGCTAACCCCAAAATAATAAAATAATGCCTAAAATCCGATGTACATGCTTAAGTCTAAGTTCTTAGGGGGGAAATCTCCAAGTGTTGGGGAAGGGGCTTATGGAGGTGAAACTTGTTAAGATTAACACATTAATGTAAAAAGTGACAAATTAGTGTAATTTTCCATTCTATTCCATCATTCTGATCATTCTTACCATATTACAATTTAGTGATGCCACTCTACCACTTTAACTTTTAAGCCTACTTTGAGGGGAGAGCGACCTTGCTACTTACCGGATGTTAGTGCGCTTCTTCTTAGGTTTCCTTGGGAAGACTAGAACTCTAGAGGGAGTAGTGTAGGGATAGGTATCCCCATGTGAGGCCTGAAGGGTACTTAGAAATCCCTTATTGAAGTTGAAACTCCTAAAGCCATAGAGTTATGTCACTTCCTAGACGACTTGTGTTGGAGTCGTAGAAGAAGAGTGGAAAAACCTAAGGGACTATAGAGGAAGAGAAGGGGGTGCACTACCTTTGGTTGTGCAGGTTGATAGGGGATGGGACTGTAGGTTGGACTGCTTTTGGGGTTTGGTACTTTGCTTTGTGCTAGTGGAGTCATAGCCTCAACTTGAGGGGGACCCATTATTGAGAGATTAGGGGTAGAGTGATTTATGGTTGGGAGGAATTTCCGAGGTTTGCGACTAGTTAGTGAATTGTGAAAGATAAGTTTTCCAATTATGCTTTCTTATGTGTTTAATGTGGTGTTACTTTTCCAATATAAGCTATTTGTGTATCATAGGTCATGCATGTTTTTATTACTATTTTGATTATCATTCTAGATGCATATCGTATAGTTGCATGAGTAATGCATGTAGAAAGTTGAATTACAGTACCAACAGTGCCCAATTGCATGAATTAGGCCTACTATGGTGACTGGGCCATGTTATAGAGAAAATATTTGTATTCGAGTTATTAATAGAGCTTGAATGGGCATGGTTAATTACGATATTGGAAGTATATGAGTCATAATTCAAGAAGATTTTGTGACTCAAATGATGTATAGATAATAACTTGCCCTAGTGGTGGCTAGGTGCATTACAATGTGGTATTAGACCTAAGTTCTAACACTCAGGCTGTATGGGCTAGACACTAGAGGTGTTGTATGCAGAAAATTGTAGAGGTAGAATTAGAGGAAACTTGCAAAGTATTTGATAAAATTCTCCATCTAGAAAATAGGGGCAATTTCAAGGAAATTTGGAAAAATTGAGTTCAAAGGGTTTAAAGCCCCAATTTTAGCTTTTAATTTGAGTCAGTTTCATAGTGTGCAAGGTTAATCCTCAGCACACAACACATTCTATGGCGTGCAGTGCAAAACACTACACGCAAGACCAAGAGAAGAAGGTGTTGGGGGTTGAAAAGGGAGGCTAGGTGGGTTTGGGTGGTGAGATGACAACACCCTAGGGTTCCTAGAGCCAGGTGTCATGTGAATACCATGTATGTAGGCCACATCAGGAAAATACTACTTTTTTTTAATATTTTCTTAGTATTGAACTTCAGAAGTCGTTTTGAGGTTCTAAACAATTTCTTTTTGTGATTTTTAGGGGCATACATGTAGCTTTGGATGTCATAGGCTTGGCTATTAAATGATAGAGCTCAGAGAGAGCTTCCCAACGAGATATTCAACACACAAAATAGAGTTGAAATGCAAAAGTTAAATTTAAAACAACGTCGTGAGAAGAATAAGGTATTAGTTTGTTTCAAGGGTTCATAACTCCTTGCTTAGAGCTCAGAATGGGGCATAGAAGTAGTCAATGGGAAGTTCTTGAATAGGAGAATCCATCCATGGAACCAAAATTGGAAGCTAAGCATCCAAATCCCTAGGGAATACACAGAAATATGCATGTAGCATTAATTAGAGACATTACAATTATGCTAACACACTTCAACAATCCATAACTTTCATCCCAGAGCTTAGAATGGGGCATAGAAGTAGTCAAGGGGAAGTTCTTGAATAGGAGAATCCATCCATGGAATCAAAATTGGAAGCTAAGCATCCAAATCCCTAGGGAATACACACAAATATGCATGTAGCATTAATTAGAGACATTACAATTATGCTAACACACTTCAATAAGCCATAACTTTCATACCGAAGCTTAGAATGGGGCAAATGAATAATCAATAGAAAGCTTATGAAATGAAATGTAGGCTTTAATGGTCTACCCAAATAATTGAATTGATTAGCTAAAAAATCACGGAAAATATCTTTGTAGCATTAAGTAGAGACATTAAAGTTATGCTAACAAACTTCAACAAGCCATAACTTTCATTCCAGAGCTCAAAATGGGGCAAAATGAATAGTCTATAGAAAGCTTATGAAATCTAGAATTCAACAGTCCACCAAGAAAATTGAATTGATTATGAAAAAAACACTGAAAAATAAAAGAAATATGCAGGAGCATCGTAAAACCTAATTGACCGAGAAGGTCAATCCTTTTTACCAAAGGAGTTGGTTCCTCAAAGTCTGGATTTGGTTAGATTAGGAAAATCCTTTGTTTTCCATGTAATCTATTTACTATTAGGAATTTGTTAAGAGAGGATTGAGGAATTTGTTTGAGAGATTTGCTTTTGAAGCCAAATTGGGCTATTTGATCCACAATTCATGGATTTGGAAGGATATCCGCTCATGTATTGACGTGTTCTTTAATTAATAGAAAAATCAGAGTGAAAAGTGGAGAGAAAGTGGAATTGAGTTAATGCCCAAACCAGTCCTTCTGCAATCTCATATATGTTTTGAATGTGTGCTTGTATATACTAACATTGCGGGGTAATGTGTTGTCTAGTTCTATTTAATCCATGTAAACAAGATAGAGGCATTCTCTCCCTTATAATAGCCCGTATAATTCTATGTTGGAGATTTTGAGGATTGGAGACAGAGGCAATGGAAAATTGTTCCAAGATCTCGCAAGCAGGAGGCCTGTAATTGCAAAGGGGTCGAGATCAAAATACACAAGCGAAGGAGGAGAACACTTAATCATTTTCCTTTCCAGCGGAAGTCTGTTACTTGACGGGAGTCGGGAGATGGAGTTGGATTTTTGTCAATAATTAATTGTTAATTGACAGGCCTGGGTTGGCATGCTCCGAGAGTTATTCCCCCAAACAGTTGAAAGTAGAACACCTATGGGAATAGTTGGGCTGGCTTGATGTCAGACTGATGTGGAGGAGCTGGTGATATGGAGAGCATTAGGATGAAGTTGAGTAGTTTTATTGGGAATCGAGAATAATGAGTGGGCCTCAAGTGTGGTTGACTCAACCCAAAGGTGAAAGGCTTGTGCGTGTTTGAAAAAAAGGCTAGGAAAACCGTTGACAGAAGTCGGGAACAACAATTGACGGAGAATTTTTTCATTCCTCAGGGTATGTCTCTTGAAGCATTCCATTGTACGCACTCTTGGAAAGAAGGAAAGAAAGTATTTTTAACGTCCATGAGGTTAAAAATAACCTATGGGATATATTGCTTCTCCATCTGGCTCTTGTATTCGACCCTTTTCTTATGGAGTTTTACAATGAACGCTCCCAACTTCTTGACAAACTCTTCATTGAATAGATTATCCCAAGAGCTAGCTGCCATAATACTTGCATAATTTTCCCTGCTGTCTTTGAAGGCCTCGCATTCTAAAATGAAATGTTTTTCTGTTTCCACTTTTCCAGAAGAGCAAAAAATACATACTCTTTCTTGCCACATTTCTTTTGGCCTTTTCCAGCACCCTGTTTCACGATGGAGTTTATGAGAATTAGTCCTTAGTTGAGCAATAAGAATTTTAGATCTCCAGGAAATATTGGCCCCTATGTACACTTTTTGCTGATGATTATGAGTGGGGTTAAACTCTTCAATGTAGTACTTCTTCTTTCTCCCTAGCTCTTTCTCCCAAGTAATTTTGTGGAACTTATCCATAACAAAAAGTTTTTATCTCTTTACTGTTTGTAGGACATATGCTCAAGCAAATACCCCATTTACTAAACCATTTGTTATTTTGTTGCATCCAAGTCTTCTTTCTTTTGCACAATATGTCATTAAACACAACCTTAGGCCATCTACCCTCTTCCATTTGCTCAATTTTTTTCAAATACCTTATGACTTGCACCATAACAATTGTTTCAGTAGGAGCAGCCCCTGTTTCACTTAACAAGATAGCATAAGGAACTGGCACTTTTAATTTTGAATTTGTTTGTAAGCAAGCGCTTTTGAATTTTCTCAATTTGTTTCCACTGCATCTCGGTTGTGCCGCTGGCCCATAGTTCACAACCGTAGAGAATCACCGAAATCACTAGAAGCCCAAAAAGAGTTAGATTGGGTTTCCAGTCCCATAGCTCTGCCTCTCTACACCTGTTTTGAAGAGCATAAAATGCTTTCCAACCCCCCATAGTTCTTTTCTTTCTACAACCATCCCAACTTAAATTTCCGTTGAAGTCAATTCCGAGATATTTGTAGTCTGCAACTTCTTCCAAAATGTTGCCTTCAAAGTAGAACTTATGATGGTTATGCTTTCTTTTGTTAGAGAAAACCACTACTTTCATTTTGCTAATATTGACTTGCATCCCCACCCTTCTACAAAAATGCTCAAGGGAACGTAAGTGCTCTTGCAAACCAATAACTGATTTAGCAATCAGTATAAGGTCATTTGCGTACAAAAGAAGCCTTATAACAAACTTTCCCAAATGGATACTGTCACCCCCTTGCGAATTTAGCCACTCTTCAAGCTTGTCAATATATAAACAAAAAAGGGTAGGAGACAATGGGCCAACTTGCTTGACCCCGATATCGCTTCTAAAACTTTCAGAAATGTCTGCTGAAGTTCTAATTTTGACTTTCACCTCTTCATACAGCCTATGCACAGCTACTCTCAAATGCCTGGGAACCCCTAGTTCCTACATTTTGCACCAAAGCTTATCCCTAGGAACCGCGTCAAAGGATTTTTTGAAATAAAAAAAGCAACAAAAAACTTCTTTCTTTTTATCCCAAACTTTTTCAATGATGTGCCTTAAAGTTATACAATGATCAACTGTGGAATGTTTATGTTTAAAACCTGCTTGCCCTTTAGCACGTTTATCTCTTTCTTCTACCCACTTGCTGATTTTATTTTCTATCATGCTTCCAAATACATTTTAAAACAAGGGGTTTATTATTATGGTTCTGTAATTGGAGGGATTATTGACGTCACCACTCTCGAAAAGAGATATTGCCATACTAGTTGTCCAATCTGTGGGGAACCCCTGTTGTATGATGTTGTTGAATTTTTTTGTGATGTGAGGTGAAAGAATTTTTAACCCCCACTTTAGATACTATGCTTGGAGTTCAACTAAGTCTTTTTCTTTTCTAGCACCCAACTTCTTGATACCCATCTCCATCTCTTGCACCGTGAAGAGTTTTGTGTCTGTGCTGACCAAGGTAGGAGGGTCAACCTTGGGATCCTGCTCATAAAGTTGTCTTGCATAGTCGAACCACTTAGAAGCTATAATGTTGTTTTCAGTTTGCACCTTTTTCAGTTGGAGCTCCTTCCAGAATAATTTGGGGTTATTTTTCCCAAGGAAGATTAGTTCTTCTCTTCTTGAAATCATGAAATCGGCCTTTTTCTTTCTTAATATTTGCTTGTAAGCTTTGAACTTTATGTTATTCTTGTCTGATTCCTTCCACATTCTCCTTGCCTTTTTGCATTCCTCGTCGAACCAAGCATTAACCAGAAAGAAATTTGTTTCAGACTTCTTAATTTTTGCTCTTTCGCACTCAGCAAGTGCGCTTTGAATTAAATGTGCTAATTCGTGACTGTGAAGGCCATGAGATGAGATTTCCTCCTTCTCGAAGAGCCTCTCTAGCGTTATTTTGAAGGTATAACAATTCTTTGGAGTCAAAATAATTCTGCTCTTTGGGGGATTTTGTTGAACACACTGAGTTTTTGACCCTAATTGCTTCTTTCTGGTCCTAGAGAAACTTAAATAGATTGGCTTGTGATCTGAGTTTAAGTCCCAAAATTGATCTCCAATCAACACTTCCTCCATTTTCTCACACAAACTATGTGAATAAATTGCATAATCTAATACACTTGCTCCATTGTAAGTATTGCAAGTGGGATTAAAAGACTTTTCCCATCTAGTCAAACCATTACAAATGACTAAATCGAAAGCCCCACATAGTGTAAACAATTGTTCTCCAAAGAGATTGCAGCCTTTATCCTCTGAAATTCTTTCCCATTGATGATTACTCTCTTCTGTAAGCCAGATAGGGTCACAATCTTCTTTACAACAAAGAATGCTAGCTTGTTCACCTACAGTTATAGCATTGAAATGCCCCACTATAAGGACATCACCTAGCTGAGAATATATTGCAATACCTGCTTTTAGGGCTGCAAAGGGATCTTTGTGGTCAAGCCCTCTACTTTTGTAAATTTTTGAAACTTGCGGCACGGAGTAGCATGCTGCAATTCTGATGTGATTTCCATTTTTTGATATTTTAAGCCAGACAAATTGCTTATTTGGGTCTTCTTTTTCTAGCTGAATGAAACGACCTTCTTTTTCTCTCACTAATACCATGATACCCCCGTGCCCTTTGCCATTCACTGTTGCCTTGTTCCACACTGCTATCTTCCAGTACCCTTCAAACAAAGGTGTCTTGCACTTTGTGCTCATGTGTTCCTACGAGGCAAATTATGTCTCTACCTTCTACAATAAGCCCTAACCCAGGTCCTCATCTCCATGGGTAACCCCTGTAGTTCCAACAAACTAATCTTAAGGAAACCTGGGTAGATCTTGATTGCTATTTGTTTTGACATACAAGACTCACAGTTGAGTCTTTGTTCTTGCTTGCCCATTATGACCTTGCTTCTTCACTTCTTGCTGAAGAGTTTGTTGCCTCTTCTTTGTTATCGTTTTGCTGCCTTGTTTTGGAAGGGGGTCCAAATTGCGCTATCACAACTTTACCTTTATAAATCCATGATCTCTTTCCCTCATCTCTTGCTGCCCTAACTTTTGTCATTTCGTCCCTCCTTTCCTCTTGTTGTCTTACAGTTAAATCTTCTTCTAGAAAAAACTGATAACCCCTCAAGAGCTGCTTCTTGCTTAGAATGATATCTTTATCATGCAAGCTAGGCATGATGACTTTTATGGGCTTGGCTCTCTCATTGTTAAGCTTACCTACTCTCCATGCTTGGCCTATTTGTCCTTGCCATTGCAACTTATCTTTCAAGAAGTATTTTGTAAGGTCAAGAGTACATTCATTTTTCCCATAATATTTTACCCTTTTAATAATTATGTTTGTTTCTCTATCTTGTCTTTCCTTGCTTTCTCTATCTTGCATGTTGTCAATTTGAATGTTTGTTTCTCCTTCCCTATTAGCAGAATTTCTAATAACTTGAGCCCAGGTTTTGGAGAGTTTTGCGGATTCTCCTTTCCTTTCTTCTCTTGATGTCTCCTCATGGTTGTCTATTTGAGCAACTACTTTCCCCTTATCCTGGGATGGTTTCGCATTCATCACCTCTGTGTTCTCCACTACAAATTTCATATTTTTCACCTCCACCTTCACGTGTTTCCATTTTGTCTTCCCTATTAGGAGAGCTTCTTGTAGCAATGCCACTTGCTCTTTCAGAACTTTGTTTCTTTCTGCTAAAGCCTGGTTTTCAGCTGTTATTATATGGATTGTACAATATATTTCCTGCTCTTTAGTCTCTACTACCTCCAACCTCTTTTTTACATTTAACAGTTCTTTCACATAAAGATCATATGACTTGGTGAGAGGGGTGGATGTGGGACTATATAAGGCAGAATCGGGTGGATGTGGTAGTTATCCAATAAGAAGCAAGTCCGGTGACGTGTGCATAGGTGATGTGTTTAAAGTAGGACCCATTTCTCTCTTGGGTTAATCATTGTAGTCTTGTGGTGTGGTCACACTACGAGAACTGGAATGAAATTTTAAAGTGCCGAGAACTTATAGATAGTGGGCCGCCTGATATATAATAAGCCCTTAGTCTCGACGGGTGTTAAAGGAAAAGGCTTGGGGTCAATGGTTTTAATATAAGGTAAGCCTTCCTCTTTTATACTACATACATACTTTGGCTCCAGGGGCTATATAGTGGAGGATCTCAACTACAATGGTTCTAGTTTCATTTGTGAGGGAATTTAAAGGCCTTTTTGGGCTTGTGATAGTCCTTTCCACAATCATGATTTGGATTGCATAACCTGATATTTTCGCATAGGTTGGGATTGTATTGATATAGAGGAAAGTATCGACTACTGTGATTCTGGAACGAACTCGAGGGTCTGAATTCAAATTTGACCGATATGCTGAATGTGAAATTAAGCTCTAGGCCTACATCAAAGAAGGATTTGGGTGTCCTGTAAGGAATTAAATGGCCATGAATTCAAATGACTATTGAGTTTGATTTGATTTGATTGTAATACATGGCTAACATGACTAATTGCATGCACATTGCATAGTATAGGTGTAGGTAAATCAAGAAGATTAGATTAGGGAAGATAAGAATCCAAATGAGGACCAGAGGCATGGCATGCACTCAAGGGTCCTATAGCCATGAAGAGGGAGAAGTCAGAGGAATGAGTCTTGGTAATGTTTAGACATAAAATGGTCATGCAAAGGACATAGTAGAGAATTAATAATTGCTTAAAACAATGAGAAGTGTCAAAATGGAAGTGCTCAATTATAAAGCTAACAATGAGAAACTGATCATAGTTATGAGGAAAAAAATATCATCAACTCAAATTCTACAAAGCCTAAATCACTTATAGCAGCAAATAAATCATAATTCTAAATCTAAGCAAACTAAAGGATATCGAGCATCAGGTAGAAGAGAGGAAGGCAAGGATTTAATGCATTGTAAGTGTGAAAACAAGCATTAGTATCACTCCGCAAGGCATTTAGTGAGAAGAGAACATACATACTCTAAGTCTAATAGTGGCCAAAGCATGTCACTAGCCAAGCATCAATGAGGAAGTTTGAGAAATATGACTTATAGGGGGAGAAGAAAATCAAGTCTTCTACATTCAATGAAAGCCACATGAAGAGTGAGGAGGTATAGGCATGACTATCAAGGGTGGGAATATATTTCTAATTACACAATTACTTGTCTAATTTGGAGGCTAGAATAACCATCTATCACTTGCTAGGAAAAGCATCCTTGTGGTGGGACCAAATCAAGCAGGTTAAGCATTTGGATGAGGAGAAGATATCCTATAAGCAATTCAAGAAGTTCTTTCAAAAAACAATTTCTTAGAGCACTATTATGATAGAAAGGTGTAAGAGTTCTTTGAACTTAAACTTGGAAATATGACAATGGAAGAATATGAAAGGATATTGCTTGAGTTGCCAAATATGTCGACTTTATTAAAGATGAGAAACTCAAGATCTAGAGGTTTTTAATTGGCTTGCCTTCGTGCTATATTGAGAAGATCAAGTTTGTTGAGCCAAAGACCTTGGAGGAAACAATAAGGAAAGGTAAATACCTCTATGACCAGAGTAAATTAGGCTAACATTCCAAAAGGCTTGGGATGAGAAGAAGGCTAAGTTGGAGAAGAGGGAGAAGGGCTACAAGCCCTCCTTTTTATCAAATGGTTCTCCAACAAATCAATAATTTCAACCTTGACTTAAGGAATCATGGAGGTCTAATTATTTGTGAAAGAGGCCAAGATATCCACCTATTAGGTGTTGCAGTTGTTAAAAATACCATGTGTTTAGGGGCTTCCCTCACAAGGATGACAAAAGAATAAATATGCATAAATTCAAGACACTGATATAGTAGAGAAAATAAGTAGGAGCATGCTTAAAATATATGTAGCAATGCACAACATGCAGGTTGATCATCAAGCACATATGAAAGAAGTTGTAGGTAAAATTAACAACCAACGCGTGGAAATTTGAATTGATTCTCGCACTAGCTATTGTTATATTGACCTAGACATGGTTGAAATATTTAATTTGAAGAAGAACATGCATGGTAGTATTTGGTTGGTTTAACTCACTACATGTGAACAGAGGAAGATTAATCAGCTGGTAAAAGGGTTCCCAATATAGATGAATGGTGTAAGTACCAAAGTAGATTTGAATACCATTCCTTTGGGGTCATATAAATGTGGCATAGATATGGATTGGTTGGACAAGAACCATACCATCCTGGGCTATTATAATAGGACATTCACTTTCCTAGATGAGGAAGAGCAACACAGGAAGGTGTAGTCACTACTGAATATTGATCACCCAATTTTCGATGACTATTTTTCATTCTTGCGGCGATGTTTCATCACTATAACAACAAAAGGAGATTTTCATTGACATCTTCTTTGTCATCCAAATTTCGTTGATAGGAGTCATCGAATCTCTGACACTTGTTTGTCGGATATACTTGTTCATGTTGCCTACTATAATCAATATACTAGTGTCGAAATTTTGACAAACGCTCATATAGATTCGTCACAAACCATCGTTGTATAACCAACAAGAAGTTAGCTTCTTCCAACAATTTTCCCATTGTGGCGAAGTGTTGTGTTGTCAGAACCGACATCAGAAGACCAATGTTGGCGAGAATTTATGAAAATATTTTTAAACAAATTTTTCATTGTTGCGGCGATTGTGTGGTCAGAACAAGTGCTTGAAGATCGACAGTGCCAGAAATTTTTCGAAAGAATATTACGATGAACTTGCCATAGTTGCGACATTTTTGTTGTCGAAACGAGGGTCAAAAGATAGGCGACATCACAATTTTTTTAAGAAATATTACAACGAACCTGCCATAGTTGCAATATTTGTGCTGTCGGAACAGGTTTCGGAAGACTGACGTCAGGGCATCGTAAGACCAATGGAATTTAGAAGGAACTTACCTCGGAAGACCGACGTTGTTGGCAATTAAGAAAAAAATGAACGAGCTTCCATCTAGACGTTCAAAGGCCCTAAAGAAAACTCTTCGTTAACTCAGGCACATATAAGTCTAAATCTATTTCAAAAACATCACCTATTGTTTAGTAGAATGGAGTGTTTTAGAGAATAACACAAAGGTCCTATATAGATATTAATGCCAATGTTGTTGTTAAAGTTTATGGAAATACTTATAAAAATGGTCCTCCATAGAAAATTATGCCACTAATGCTATTTTTTTTAGAAGGATTTGCACAGATTGCTTGGAAAAGGCACTTTAAGGGAGTAACTAGAACGAGATGATTCATGATCGAAAATTTTACCCCATAAAAGTTAGAAGTTCAAAGAGTGACAAAATCCCTTCCCCCCAACTAATTTCTAAGATAGTGGAATGTATGGTGAGAGGAAAAGGGCGGGCTTTATGAAAAATCATAGTCACTTTGAAAATAATGGAGAATTAAGAGATGATTATACTTAAAATGTCCTTGTCAATATTGAAGCTTGGGTATAGATACACGACAACAACCTTTATACGAGAAATTGTTTTATTTGAGTAAGGAAACAACAGTTGTAACTTAAGGTTGCAGAAGTGGTTCCATGAAATAGTTGCTTGTATCTGGTCGCAGTAACTGTGCGTTAAAGTTGCAACAACTGTGGCATGAAGTTGTAGTCGCTGTGACTTGGGGATGCAACATCTGCAACTTAGAATAAAACAAATTATATATAAAATAATATATATATATATAAGTAAGAGAGAGCTATATTATATTTTTAGAAACAATTGATTACATAGAGAAACTAATGGGCCCAATTGGCCTGACCACTGAAAAAATGATTCCTTTTTAGACCGTCTAAATTTTTTAGAACTTGTTACCCTACCAGTCTTAGAAATATAAAAAATTACAAAAAAAGTGGCAAAAAACCCCTTGCAGGGGCTACCAGAACTTTTGTTGTTCGTTTGACATTGAAGACCTTGAAAAAAATACACAAATGACAAGCCCACTGGGAAGAGAGCCAAAAATGGAGACTTACAGAACGTTTCATAGACTTATCACGTAGATCGGTCCTCATCAACATTGATAGGATTCGCTGGCGTAACGCCGGAAGGAGCCCCATCAGTGGTCGATTGGCTGACATTGGTGACTTTGAGCTCCCTCTTGATGCTAGGAGTCGTCAAATTCCCTTCCTGAGTGCTCGCCATCCTGTGCTTTAGAAATTCATAGTGCGGAGAGTCCTTGGTAACAAATCTCATGTGGTGAACTGTTTCGACGTAAACTGTGAACTTATCATTCAACTTGTCCAACTTATCCTCCAGAGTCTGTGTAGCCTAGATGTTCTCTTGCATTGCCAAACCTAGTATTGTCTTCATGTTCCATGATAGCTCGATGGTTCTGTTATACAAGTTTTCTCAAGCTCTTGTAAGGCCCAAATCTGGATTCCACTCAAATTGGGCGTCAAAATCTTCTGTGCTGGTCTGTCGTTTGATGTCCTTGGCTTGTTCTTCCATGTGAGAAATCCTGTCTCGGATCTCCTAAGGGATGGAATTGTGAAAATTCAAAGCGGCTTGTCGAGCGACTGATTCAGCCCTAGTTCTTGTCCTCGTGTTAACTTAACGCCAAAGATCCATCTTTTGGCCTCTGCGGTGGTTGGTTGAGGGGTCGCTTCTAGAGAGAGGGGTGCATGCCATACTAGAAGGCAGGTGGTTAAGACAAATATGAAGAAGGCTGCTCCCTGGGGGGTTGGAAAAAGTGAGAGGAAATGAGAATGGGAGTGGAGAGGGTTAGGTAGGGGAGAAGGAATGGGAGAGGAAAGGGTGAGGCAAGGGGTATTCATAGGGTGACTTGGGGTTGAGGAGGTCGAGGAAAATGATTATGGTATTAAAACAATAAAAATCGGCATAATCAACGAAATCAATTCTCATCGAGGAGTGATGTAAATTACTAACCACATGGCCAGGAGGGAGGCACTTACAAATTGGGGGCATGCTTGAGATAAAAGGGAATTTGGAGAAATCATAGTGCATGATTCACATTTAGGAGCGCATTGCACAATCTTAGAGGGCCTATATGGGTTGTGCGAAGGTACTCTGTGAGCTATTGAAAGGCTCATTAATGTTGCACTCTTCGATGTCCTTTTGATTGATTTCCTCACACTCTTGGCAAAGGAGGTCGTCCCTTATATCCTGCCATGAAAGCGAAACTAACGTGTGCCTACCAGTTGTCCCTTCATTGGCCAATCGGTCTACCATGACATTAGATCTCCTTCGGACTGCCTGAAAGTGGATCCCACCCAAGTGACTGAAGTGTTGTCATATGCGTTGGAGGGTTTTCATCAACATCCAATTGTTAGTCACCTTGCTAATTGAGGAATCATGCTAGAGCTTGCGGGCAACAAGAGTGGCCATTGTAGAGTCACCCTTCACTATCAAAAGAACAAAATGTTGGTCTTACGCTATGAGCTCGTGCTCAATGGCTTGGAGATCTGCCGCATTATTGGTGGTAATCGCCAATTTTCCATGAAGGTTCCATAGAATTTCACCCTTATGATTTCTAAAGCCCCCCTGGAAGTCTACAATGCCTTAGTTTACCTTGGAGGCTCCATTGTAATTGATTTTGACCACAATTAATTGCACAAGAGACTAGGTGTCTGGGATTTCAGGGGTAGGTGATAGGGGCTAGAGGTGGCAGTGAAGATGTTTTTTGGGTCCAAGAGTTGCAGGATGTGAATATCAACAACACTAGGAGGGCCTTGCACTAGAGGGAGCTTGGATATGTAGACAAATTCGCGAATTATCTGCTTGACAACGGTAAGGAGGCGATCCCTAGTAGTCTTCACATTTCTGAAAATTCTCGCATTTCGCTCTTTCCAGGTGACCCAATAGATGGATCTTAGGAGGAGGTTCCAAGCTCAGTTGACAATCAGGTGAGAGGAAATTTTGGGACGCCAATTGTCCACGGTGGTTTGTATAGAGGCTCTGTTTCTATCAGTCTTTCTGAATACTTTCACATCCCAATGGAAACATAATCACATGTATTTAGTAAATGATGAATGTAATCTTCCTGATCCTCACACATACAACATCTAGATGGTCCTGAGAAGCCTTTTCTCCATAGCTTGTCTCAAGTTAGGATTTTTTCTGTGGAGAATGAACTAGAGGAAGAGAGTTATTTTTGGCCAGTGTTGATTGTTCCATAGAGTGACCCAACATTAATTCTGCTCCATCTACGCAAAATTTGGGAGATATACGTAGGATTCCTTAAGGTTGAATATTCCTATCGAGTTTTTTCCCCAATTTATTTTGTCCTCCTCATGGTTCACCAGGATTTTATGTTCTCGAAGATGCCCATCGAAGGAGTCCCAGTCCAAGTTGGTGGGAAGGGGCTACCAGTCCTGCCTGCTAATCCAATGTCTCCATCTGTTGCCTTGTGGGGTGGGTTTCTGATAATGAACCACTTGTATTTTTCCTTTAGCCTGCATTTACCTTTGGAGGGGGGTATGATTCTAATCACTAAGGGTCAGGAGATGCTGTCAAGAATCCTCCTTGAATAAGGCACTTTCCCCATTTCATATCTCCCAGAAACTTTCTATGTATCACTTCTTTGTTCTTCCATGCCTAGTTCTAGATGGTTGATCCCGAAGCTTGTCCTGAGAGTCTAATGAGATATTTTTTACTATGGTGGGGAGCATATTTGGCTTTCCAGGGGGTGGTGGGGGTGTCCAACCACCTCCACCAAATTTTTTCTCCTAGGGTCCTCTCCATGTTTTTAGGATCATTGAGGCCAATCCCTCCTTCATTTTTAGTCTTTCAAAGTTGATCTCATCCTACAAAGGCCCATTTCCTTTTTTTCTTGGATCTCCACTAGAGAAAGTTCCTTTGGATGCTTCGGATGGTGTTTAGAACGATTTTTGGGGAAACAAGAGTAGAGAAGAGATATGGGGGCATGAATTGGAGGACATATTTGATCAAAGTAAAACAACCCACCAGGTTGTGAGACCGAAAATTTTAGTTTGATAATTTCCTTTACAATCGATTAAGGAGATCATTATAGGAATTTTAAGTTCTATAATGGGCCTCCTAAGGAAATAATAAAATAATAGCTAAACCAATAGAATAATATTTATGAATTTACAATTCACTTTTTGCACCACAATCCATGTAACCATGGTTAAATTTAATTAAAAAGTTGTACCAAAATAAATTTAAGAAAAAAATTGTATTGATGTTGTCGAGCCCTGAAATTGACTTCTCTTTTACCAAAATTCATTTCATTTCATCATTTCTTTATCCTTTCATAAACTTAAAACTCAATGTGAATGACTAATATTACTTAAAGGTTGCATAAAATGATTAACTTACTGTACTTTTGTGATTTTGCTGTCTTAATGATTTTTAAACAGTTTTAGCTACATAATGCAGTCATTATGTAGCTAGTCCAACATTTTGTAGCTGTTTTGGTGTTTACATATGTTACATGTGTCATCGGGAGGAAAGGAACACATAGGAGGATTCCAAATCTTTCCTACATCATTTTTTCCCTTCCACGAAGATTGGATCGAAAGATGGAGGTGCCTATGTACGTAGTCAAAGCAAAAGTCAAGCAAGCTGTCTTCTACAGGAATCAGGACTCCTGATTTGCTTTACAACAAATCAAGAATCCTAAAAGAGTTCTATTTTGATTTTAACTTTAAAACTACACTTGGACCTACTTTTATTCAATGTTAGTTATGTAATTGCATATAAATTCAGCTCGGTAAATCTGAGAGGAACAGGTTGGATACATATTTTATCATTCCTGTGATACTCTGTTTTTGAATCATTTTGATAATAGAAGGAGTAAACTTTGATGCTGTCCTGAACACAACCTTGAAGAGTTGAAGAATTAACGTTGAATTGATAGCAGAGGGCCCCTGCTATTTAAGGAAGCCTTACATGTTTTTTAGATAAGTAGTTTTCAATTCTGTTTTGTTATATTTCTTTACATAAACTGCTTTCTGGTTTTAGCATTATGTTTCATATCATTTGCTTAGATAAAATATCCTCATGATATTATAGTTGGTCTTTTCTCAAGCTTTTCCAATATATCTCTATTAAATGAATGGATTTAATTGTAATATTCTGAGTTACTAGCACTTCAGTTTCTGTCATTTAGATTTAGAAGATCCTCATTATCCTACAACCATTCTCTTTCTCAAGCTTTTCCAATATATCACTACTATATGAATGAGATTTGGTTGTACTATTTTGAGTTATTAGCATTTCCTGTTCTGCAATTAGATAGAAGATCCTCATACTATTACAAACAATCTTCTTCTCAAGCTATTCCAATAAATATCTAAATCACGAATAAGACTTAATTGTAATACTGTGGGTTACCGCTTGATTGTTTTATAGAAGATCCTTATCACATTATGTCTAATCTCTTTCAATAAACTCTTCCAATAAACCTCTAACTGATGAACGAGATCTAGTTGTAATGTCATAAGTTGTTTCAGCATTCCATAGGAGATCCTTATTACATTATAGCAATATTTTTCTCAAGCTATTCCAAAACATCTCTATCATATGAATGAGATTTCACTATAATGTTCTAAGTTGCTGTTTGTTTTAGGAAGATCCTCATCACACTAGAGTTTGATATTTTTCACAAACTGTTCCAACAAACCTCTAACTAAATGGATCAGATTGGGTTGTAGTGTTTTGAGTTACCTTTTATTTTCATAAATGTTCATTTGCAAGCTATAACATCCATGGATTAGGTTTCTCTGTTTTCACTATTTTCTAATTAGGGACAAAATTTGCAACTAAACTCTGTTTTAATTCTAAGGTTTTATTTTCTTTCCTTTTTGACATAGATTCAACTTCATTTTCTAAGAATAGAGTAGCATATTAAGACTCAAATATAACAAAACCCAAAACATCAATAAAACACTGGAAAAAATGAAATAAGAAAAAGGATACTTAGGCACATATAATTCAAGTACACTTCATCATTTTACTAGTCCTGATTGATAATTTATGCTATCAATTTAGGAACACTAAATTGACTAAACATTTTGGCGCCGTTGCCGGGGAAGTGTAACTAGGTAGCCTTATTTCCTATTTAAAAAAAAAAATGATATGCATAGAGAAGGAGATTCTAGGGGTAGATTTGTAAGAGGCAGAAGCTTAATTCCCACAACACCACTCACTCCACCAAGACCAAGAAGCAGCACACCTCCAACACAAACCCAAATTCCTTACTATACTGGTCATAGGCTTCCAGAAGTCTCAAGATTAGATATCCCATCAAGAAGATCCCCCACTTCATCCACTGAAGCAATTTTAGAGGAAGAAGATCCAAGGAATCCTACAGAAGGGACAACATTTTTCACTTCCACAGGGGAATATATTCCAACAGAAGAATTACAAATCCCTAGTGAAGAGGAAGAAGATGACTATTTCTTCAATATACCCTTGATAGAAGAACCAATAGAACAACTAGCTCTTCCAATTGAACCCTATATCAGTTCAGAGGAGTCTATCATGGCAGAAGAAGGGGAAGGAGAAGTTTTTAATGGAGAACATACACTATTTGGAGGAGGTAGAGGAAGAGGAGGAGATAGAGGAAGAGGTAGAGGTACAGAAGAAGGTAAGGGAAGAGGAAATGTAGAAGGAGGATGAGGTAGAAGGGAAACTGGAAGTCCTTTTGGATTCCCTATAATAGATGAAGAGACTGATGCAACTATGAAAAATATTTCACCCTCTGTTCTTCCAAAATTTCATGGAGTAAAAAGTGAGGATCTTGAGACCTTCTTATTTGAATTTAAAGTTCTGTGTAGAACCTATGATTACCTACAAGAACTTAAAAACTTAAACTATTCCCTTCAACATTGAAAGGAGCAGCATTAAAATGGTTTATGAGTTTAATCACTAAGTCTATTAGGACATGGGATGAAATGAGGAAAGCATTTCTAGATAGATATTTGGATTACTGTATACCAGTCAACCATAAGGAGGAAGTATTCAAGATGATGCAAAAAGAGGATGAAAATATGGAAGATTTGTTGGAAAGATTTAACTATAACATCAAGAGGGCAAAAATGGAAAACTTAGACCAAGATACTTTGAAAACTCTTTTGTTGAAAACAATTAGGGATGAATGGATAGATATTCTTAATATGATGGGGAAATGAGACATATCTCAACTTTCATTACCTGATATAGTAGAACTATGTATTAATCTTTCAAGAGGAAAATCTAAGATTCTAAAAGGACCAAGAGACTCTGCTCTTGCAAGGGCAAGTAAATCTGCAGCTGGAACAGTAAGTAGGGAAGAGATAAGTAATATGCTTGATGAATTCAAAACTGACATTCTAGGGAGTCTTAGTGAGCAAATAGACACCCTTAAGTTACAAAACAAGCAGAAAGCTGAAACTGATGCCTTAGAAATCTTTTGTCCCAAATGTAGGAAGAAGCATGCCTTAAGAGAGTGTCCTTTGGATGCAAAAGTAATAGAGACTTGTGCAATTTGTTATGAAAAACATGAGACCAAGAATTGTCCTTCAATCCCTGGCCTTAAAGCTGTCTTTCAAGAAGAAACAACCACAAATTCTACGGAATCTCTTAATTTTGTCTCTAGAAGACCTTGGCAGGGACCTCAAACACAAGGGTTTAGTAATCAAATGTATAATCAACCTCCACCTATTTGGAACTTTTGGCAGCAACCTTGGCCCCAATTTCAAAATCAGTCTCAACCTTGGGCTCAAGGAGCACAAAATCCTTATGGAAGGTTCTCCCAGTATTATCAATATCCACCCTCTTATCCCTCATATCCAACATATTCAAACTTTCCTCCTCAACAAAATCCTCAGCAGAATCCACAACATCAAAACCAACATCAAAATAAAAATCAAAATCCACCACTTCCATTACCATTTCTTCAAAAAGAAAATCAGTTGCCTGCCCAGCCAATACCAAACCCCAACAATAAAAACCCTTAGAATACATATTGATAGAAGGTCAACAATTTCCAACCTATTTTATTACTCCTTTAAAACTTAATGATATTCAACTTAGGTATGGAAGAATACTTGAAAGAAAGAAACCTTCTGTAGTTATACAAGAACAAAACAATTCTGAGGAAGATTCTCTACAGGTAAATAAATTTTTTGAAGAAAACACATCTCTTCAAGACAAAAACATTGGAAAAGAAAAAAAGAAAGAACCAATAATTTCAACTCCTATGTTAGAACAACCATCAACATCTACTACTACACCACCTTTTCCTGAAAGATTACAAATTGATAGGGGTGTAGAGAAACAAATTATGATGCCTAACTATGATTTCCTAGATGAGTTAAGAAATGTTTGTATCAAGATTCCATTATTACAAGCCATCAAGGAAATCCCAATTTTAGCAAAAACAATAAAAGAGTTGAGTATGAAAAAACCAGGGAAAAAAATAAAAGAGATAGAGAAAATACAACTGGTAGGACAAATAGTAGACATAATGATGGGGAAGGTTTCCATTCAAAAATATCTAGATCCCGAAAATCTAGTTGTTAAGATACATATCAATGGAACAAAAATCCCAAACACACTTATTGATTTAGGAGCAGTAATCGATATCATGAGTAGGCAAATCATGGAAAAACTAAAACATCCTAATCTTCTTTTTACACCCACACTATTACAATTAGCAGACAGATTTGTAATTAAACCATATGGGGTATTAGAAGACATTCAAGTGTCCTTATATGCTTGGGAGTATCTTGTGGATTTCATGATCCTAAATTATAAAAATGATTTAGGAGGACATCCTATTATATTATGAAGACCTTGGTTAGTTACAGCTGATGCTTTCATTAGCTATAGATCTGGTGATATTTACATCTCTGATGGAAGTTCAACCAAGAAATTCACCTTGTATCCTCCAGCAAGTACAATCACAGAGTTAGATGATACTCAATGGATTGATGATGAAGAAGATATACAACCTCTCTTCACTATTTCAGAAATTAGTGAAGATAGTCAAATTCTGAATACTTTGGAAAATTATGAATCATCTTCAGAATTCAAACATGAAAAATTTCAAGAAGAATCCAATATTGAGTTTTTTTCACCAAGACAGATGTCTCTTTACTCCATGGAAGAATTTGGCAGTTCTATAATTGAAATATTCCTAGGAAAAACCTTAAACATAAACAAAAACCTAGGGAAATTTCAACAAGAAAGGCTAGTCAAAATATTATAGAGACACTCTTCTGCATATGCATGGGAGTACACTGACATGAAAGGGATAAACCCTAAGAATTGCACTCATCATATCTATATAGAGGAAAATTGTAAACAAATCAGACATTCTCAGAGAAGGATGAATCCAAATCTTAGGGAGATTGTTAAAGAATTGTTACAGAAACTGTTAAATGTCAACTTTATTTATCCCATTTCAGATAGTTAGTGGGTTTCTCCTTTGGTGATTGTACCAAAAAAGAATGGTAAATGGAGGGTATGCATTGACTACCGAGAGTTGAATAAAGCTACTCTTAAAGACCATTTTCCCTTACCCTTCATAGATTAAGTGTTAGATACATTAGCAGGCAAAAAAATACTTTTCATTTTTGGATGGTTTCAGTGGTTACAACCAAATTCAAGTAGCACTTGAGGATCAAGGTAAAACCATATTTACCTGTCCTTGGGGTACCTATGCCTACCGAGTATTACCTTTCGGATTGTGCGATGCACCTGCAACATTCCAAAGGGCAGTATTGGGAATCTTTTCAGATCTAATACATGACTGTGTAGAAGTATACATGGATGACTTCACAGTCTATGGAAACACATTTGAAGAAGCCTTAGCAAACTTGGAAAAGGTTCTAAAAATATGTAAAGAGGCAAACATTTCATTAAGTCATGAAAAATGTTTCATGATGTTCACTGAAGGTATTGTCTTAGGACATCATATTTCAGGAGATGGGATTAGAGTTGATGAGTCAAAGGTTGAAGTCTTCTCTAGACTATCAGTTCCAAGTTGTCAGAAATATGTTAGGAGTTTTCTAGGATTTACAGGATATTACAGAAGATTTATAGAAAAGAGATGGGATTAGAGTTGATGAGTCAAAGGTTGAAGTCATCTATAGACTATCAGTTCCAAGTTGTCAAAAAGATGTTAGGAGTTTTCTAGGATTTACAGGATATTATAGAAGATTTATAGAAAACTTCACCAAAATAGCATCTCCACTTTTCAAACTACTTACCAAAGACTGTGAATTCAATTGGAATCCTGACTGCCAGTTAGCCTTTGAAACCCTGAAAACAAAAATCTCTGAAGTACCTATTTTAAGGGGACCTAACTGGAAATTACCCTTTCACATATCAACAGATTCCTCAGATACAACTTTAGGAGCTGTACTGGGACAAAAAGACCTGATTCCTTATGCCATCTATTATACAAGTAAAAATTTGACTCCTTCAGAGTTAAACTATACTGTAACTAAAAAAGAGTTCTTAGCTGTTGTTCATGCCATAAATAAATTTAGACACTATATAACAAGCTATGAAACCTTTGTCCACATAGATCACTCTGCAATTAGGTATTTAATGAACAAATCAATTACTAATGCTAGAGTCACAAGATGGTTATTGATTTTACAAGAATTTAACATCACCATCTTAGATAGGCCTGGAAAACAAAATACAGTAGCTGATTTCCTATCTAGACTTCAAAACATTAAGGACAATGCCCTAGTTGAAGATCAATTCCTTGATGAATATCTCTTTGCAATTACGACTCAAATTCCCTGGTTTGCTGATATTGCTAATTATCTAGTTTCAGGGAAATTTCCTTCAATTATGAATGCAAGAGACAAAAAAAAAACATTTTTGACAGTGCAAAATATTCATGGATTGCTAATGAGTTGTACAAAACAGGTCTAGACTTTATTATCAGAAGATGTGTTCGAGAAGATGAGATGCCTGAGATTCTCAATGCATGTCATGATGAACCTTGTGGTGGACACTTTGCTGATAAGAGGACAACTTATAAAATCCTTTACCTAGGATATTATTGGCCATATCTCTTTAAAGATGCTAAAGAGTATGTCAAAAGGTGTGCCAGTTGCCAAAGGGTAGGGAAACCTTCTCCTTCAGGTGAGATGCCATTGCAACCTCAGGTACATATTGAACCTTTTGAGAAATGGGCTTTGGATTTTCTAGGACCTATTAATCCTCCATCAAAGCAAAAGAAATATATATTAATTTGCACTGATTATGTTACCAAATGGGTAGAGGCCAAACCATTACTTTCTGCTACTGAAGCATCTATAATTAAATTTATTTTTGAGGATATTTTTACTCGTTTTGGTGTCCCAAGAGAAATTGTTACAGATCAAGGAGCTCAATTCACATCAAAGATGGTGGAACAAATGGTAGAAAAGTACAAAATCAGACACAGGAAATCTACTCCCTACCATCCACAAGCAAATGGCCAAGTGGAATCTACCAATAATGTCATTGAAGGGATCCTGACAAAGGCTGTTCATTTACATAGAATAGATTGGGTAGAAAGGCTTCTTGAAGCCTTATGGGCCTACAAAACTACATGGAGAAACACAACATGACACACCCCTTATGAATTTGTTTATGGAAAACAAGTCTTGTTTCCCATAGAGTTTCAGATCCAAACTTTCAAAATGGTAGTCTAGTTAGGATTTGATCTAACAGAAGCACAAAATCACAAATTGGAGCAGATTAATGAATTGGATGAGATCAGACAAGATGCAGTCCAGAGAACAAGCATAGTCCAAAAACAAAGGACTAGATGGCATGATAAATACATTAAAGAAAAGAAATTTAAAGAAGGTGATTGAGTCCTCTTATTTGATTCAAAGTTCAAGGATTTTCAAGGTAAATTCCAAACTCATTGGCTTAGGCCATATGAGATTGTGAAAATATTTGAAAATTGAGCAATAAAAATTAGGACAATAGATGAAGGAAATGTAGCTTTTCTTGTAAATGGACACAGATTAAAATTGTATCATAAGCCACTTTCAAGAGAAGAGTTTGTCAAGAAATTCCAAGATAATATTGATATGAAGTTAGTGAAGAAGAATTATTCTTCTTCACTAACTTAATTGTATTTTTCTTCAATCATTTGAACACAAAAAAATAAAAAAATAAAAAGAAAAGAAAAAAGAAAAGAAAAGAAATTTAAAAAAGAAAAAATAAAAAAGAGAGAGAGTATAAATATGAAAACCAATAATTGATTGGCATGTTTATACAAAAAGTATAAGGTGAAAATCAGAATTCTTCTGACACTTTAAACTTTCAAAAATTGATTTTTTTCTGCAATGAAGTATTATAAAATCATAAGATGCAGATTCACTTTTCATATTCATACTTCATTCCATTTCATATTCCATAATCTATCTCATTCCATTCCATATTTCACTTCATCCATATCTCATTCCATTCCATATTTCACTTCATCCATATTTCATTCCATTTCATTCCATATTTCAGATTTTTAACAGGTACATTCTGCAGCTACCTGTTCTGTAGCCAATCTTATTTCTTGCAGCTAATTTGACCCTGCAAGTCTGCTTCAATAAACAAAGGATGAGTCAAAGAAGACTATGGAGCTTGAAGATCAATATTTTTTAGATGAAGAACAGATACAACAAAGAAACATAATAAAAAAGGCTAAGGTAAACTGTATGAAATTATTTTGATAGCAAAACATGAAAGATATAGTATAGTCAAATCATATGTTTCCTAAAATTATCTTATCATTCGAATTGATCCTTGCCTATCATAAAAAAAAACCAAATCCCTTACATTATGCTCCATAAAAATTCATCATTAATATTAACGGACAAAACTTTGATGTGACCTATTAGGGCATGTCTTTAGATCATATCATTTATTGATGAATTTTGAAAATAATTACAAGATCTCTTCGCGGTCTTTTATCCCACATCAAACTCTTAAACCCGATCATCTTCATGATTTACCACTACCTTATTCATTCATTCACATCCATTCACTGCCATTACATTTCGTAGCCAGTTTTCATTTGCAAAGAAGTCATTTTAAGGGTAAAACAACCTTCCACAACTACTCTCTCTTCTGACAGGAAAGTAGAAACAGAGCAGTGGATATAAGTCAAGAAAGGAAGTAATTTGTATCAAGGAGAGAAATGGGGCTTATTGTGAGATCAGAGCCAATTGGGACCAAATATTTAGAAGGATACCCTCAGGTTAAAGAATTGTTATAGCAGGTAGGCTGGCTGAGCTTTATAAAGAAGTTCAATGGATTCCACAAAGAATTCACGAAGTCATTTGCAAGGTCATTTGATGGATCAGAGGTCGAAATTGGGGATATTAAGTTCACCATCACGGAGTAATTCATAGCTAAGGCCACAGAATTACCATGACAAGGTGAACATTGGTTAAAAAACAAAGAGTTCTATAATGAAACTTGGAAACAAATGCTAAAAAAACCAGGTATGGACATTTCAGTGTTTAGAAAAGGTATTCCTAGTACAACTTTGAAAAATAAATGGAGGAATGTGTTGTTGATTTTACAAAAATTCATAACCTGTGAGGGTAGATTTGGCACTTTGTATGTCTATCATATTAGACTGATGATGAATTTCTTAGAGGATGAAATCAATTAACCCTTCTTTGTAATGTCCCAAATGGGGAAATTTCTACAATTCCGGGAATATCTTGGGATATTCCTATTTTCCAACTCCAGGAGTATTAACAATCAACACTGAACTATTTCAGAGATTGACTGCAGAGGAATTTACCAGATATTCCACCTTCACAAGGAAGGATGAGATCTAGAGGCTACCTGGCCCTCTAGCAGACTCCACCAATAGCACATGTCAAGAGCTAATAATTCCCTTCAAGGAATTTCTGCATCAGCTGCCCATGAGGATGCTGTATAAGGAAGCCCATGTGAAAATAAGGAAATCCAGTGCTGAGATGCCTTAGAATATATCTGATACCAACTCCCTGTAGAATATAAGCTCAAAGAAATAACCCTAAGGAGGTTATTCAGATCTCCCACTAACAAGTACATTGAAATAATGATCAATGAGAGATTCCTCAGCAGTATTAAAACTCCAACATGTAACAGTAGTGAAATAATGACTCATACAATATGAGAAGAGTAAAAATCTGATACATAATGTATGGCAGCAAATATTATACAATATCCTTGAGGATAAGACCTCTCAAGGTGAGTGCAAATCAGCCTCTAAGGAAAATGTATACAAACAAGAGAATACATTGCTGCATAAATCAAGATACTCTATAACTGCACAGTCTCTATGGGAAAATGACTGAAAACTGAAATATACAAGATGTTATGACAATATGAGCTCAAATAAATATGGGGGGAGCAAGATATCAACCCCAGAAAACTTTATTACAACAATCCTCTAAGGGATTGGCTAAAATACATAAAACCGGAAAATGCCGGAGTTTAGTGTAGCTTCTGCAACTCAATAATGCTACAAAAATGGAGAAGGAAGTAGATACTGCAATAGAAAATGATACCTCCTCCAATTATCTCCAAAGTGAAGGGGCTGATCCCCTTACTGAAGATTGCACTCACTAGTGCACAAAATGAGCTCCACCTGCAAACCCTCTCTGAGAATAACGCTGTAAGAAGAAGGGAATGCACTGGGCATGAGAGAAATACATATGGCTTGATGCCAAATCTGCAATGAAGTTCTGATCTGATCCTTTGCTGATCTCCTAGAGAAGGAATAAGCTTCCCCTCTACAAACCAACTCCTAAAGTGGTGATGAAGGTCCCTCACTGCAACACCAACAACTCCAGCGTTCTCTTGCTGCAAGAATAACGCAACAGCTGTAGATGACTACTTTGGCCTCAAGCCATGGTGTGAGGAAGATGAAGAACAATCTCTCCATGGCCTCCCATGGAAGAGAAGGGCATTCCTAAACAGGAATCTCTCTTGTGCTAAACAACAACAAGTTGAAGAGAGCTTCAACTTCGAATTCTTTTCTCCAAGAATGATCTCCACAATGGCTTCTCCTTTATCTTTTATGCAATGTGTGCATGGACCCCACTCACATTAGGGTTTCTCTCGTTTCAAATTTTCCCTCCACTCCAACTACACAATCTTCTTGTGCAAGCTTCCCCTCTTAGGGTACGTTGTTGACTTTGGTCAACCATGGTCTAGCTCACTTGCCTTTGGCCCTTTTCACACTTTGGGCTGCTATCTTAAGCCACTTAAGTGACTTTTTGCACCTCAGGAGTGTTTATTAAGTTGCTACATGGGTCCCCTCACCCATTTTATTCCTTTAATTAAAATAAAAGCAAGATTAATGTTCCAAATATTTTATTGCAAAATTTGGAACATTACAGTCCTCCCCTCCCAAAACTTTCTTGTCCTCAAGCAAGAGCAAGGATGACTGCAAAAGTATTCTACTCAAGGCATGGAATCTGAAATAGCCTCATGTAATTCCTCCATCCCTCAAGCAATCAACCAAGCAAAATGAGTCAATTCCCAAGTAGGCAACTCCTGAAAGTACTCCTCCACCTTGTGCTCATGAGAAATAGGTGGGCTGAATTTCTGAACTTGGTAAGCTTCATAGCCTACCCCACGCTATCCTCTTCTCCACTTATGATGAATGTGGAGTGAAAGTTGAACTTGGGCTGCAATAGTGTTTCCTTCAATAGGCAAGATGAAGTATAGATCCCCAAGGACCTCTCTTCTAATGCTGCAAAACAAGCTGGCCCAAATCATTTCATATGTGATGAGTTGGATTTCATCAACATATGACATCCAAACAATCATATGGTTCACCTCATGGAAAAACACATGGCTGCACATATCATCTTCCATACTCCCCTTGGAGCATGTGCTGCAAAAAGAATGGAGGTCTTCTTTCCCAAAGGGCACATCCACCCAATGAGTCTCTCCCTCCTCATGATACATATGGGGCTACTGCTAATATATGGCTGAAATTAAATGATCTCCATGAGAGACCCAAGCCACCCCATCAATCATACAATCCATGAAATGCCTCCTCCAAGATTTCGAACTCTCCAAATAACTCCTCCCACATGAAGGAAAGAGATGAAGCTTTTACAATCATGGGCTGACCATTGTTTCTCCTAAAACATACACCATGCAAAGTGAGGAGAATCATACTCCCAATGGGCCTCTTCAATTTATTTTCCCTCCTCCAAAACAGTGCTTCCTCTAAACAACGTTCCATTAGTAACATATGGAAGCATAAAATTATGAGAGCAAGGAGGTGAAATATGGTCCCATGCATGGAACCAACGTAGGGAATCATTTGCCTACCTCAATATATAATGAAACAAGTGTCTTTGCAGCCACTTGTTTGCTGCCACATCCATCCTGCAAGGTGTGATCATGAAAACACATTTTGGTGCAAAAGGTGCACACCAAAACTATGTGGCTTTCCCCCCACAAACCACTGCTGTAATAGCCATCATTTTTCTGCAATGAACCATAAGTACAAAAAAATACAATGTGCAAGAAGGAAGTATCCCTCTTGATCTGAAATACTGCTCATAAAGATAAGAGAGTGCAAAGAATGTCACAAAGAATTACCTCCCTCATCATGTACTTTGGCCTTTGAGCTGAAATGGCTCCAATGAAAAGTCCCCCTTACTGCAACATAGTAGGGGAGTGGTTGTGCCAACCATTTCATCATCTTCTTGGGCTATGCATCTAGCCAAATGCTGATATATATCCATTAGGAAGCCCTCCCAAGTGGACTCCTCCATCAATGAAAAATATGAATGAAAATACATGAAATAAGAACCCATAAATACTACATGTAGATTACCCTTCTTGCACTTGTGCAACCAAGCCAAGAGAGTCAAAATGTAATAAGTAGTGCTCTCCTCCATTACTCCTTCAAGCTCATCACCTACATGCCTCCAAAATATATCACTTGTGAAGTGGCTTTGAGAACACTCCAACAAGTAATCCAAGCTCTCAAGTGACAGCGCTGCTGGCCTTTGGAGTAGGGCCACTGTCAACTCAAAGCTCCCCTCTTTGACATGAATCTTGCCAAAGACTCCTCCCATAATGTTGCTGCAAATGTAGAGCTCCTCCCATGAAGAAGGTGCTACTTGGCATCCAAGATCAAAGAGCAATCCTCTTGCACTATGCTAGTGCCTCCTCTTGCTCCCGCAACATCCAAAAAAAATCTGAGCAACAAGAATGTTTGCTGCTCCCCTATACTTCCACCATATCCAATATGAAATGGGAACATAATGAGTGGTAAGAGAAATGCCATCCCATCATGATGCACCCATACTCTCCCTTGTCCATCAAGTGCAATAGGTGTGAAATGATCTTGGGACCTATGGGTTATGGATCCTCCACATTTCCGCTGGGCACATATAATCCACAAAGCATTGCTCCTTGGTGTAAGTATCCTGCCACTTGGTACCTATTTCACAAGAGCTACCATTTCCCCAAAACAGATTCCTGTTTTGCATTTCACGGGACATTGAAATGTAATATCCTGCATGACAAAATTTCAAACCCCACCCTCACATGTGATGCATGGCTCATCAATAGTGCATGAGGATGATAAGGGTTTCTTTCCTCTACTTGCTGAACAAGTGAAAAGATAGAGTATCTTGGAAGACTCTGGGGTTTGCTCCATATTCAGCAAGATACTCACTTAGAATTCGAATTCCAAGTGTTCTCCATGCTTCTGCTTTGCTTCTCTGTGAGAATAGGAAGTGCATGGACCTTCCTATTCTCCTTCTTCTATTTCCTCAACCTCCATGGAGAGGTTGTTGCTGGACCCAAAAATGATGAGATTGATCTCATATTATGAATCATCTTGGCCTCTTCTTATTTGAAATTTGAACTTCACAGGCTGAGCCAAGTTCGAAGCTCTGGTACCACTGTAATGTCCCAAATGGGGAAATTTCTGCAATGCCGGGAATATCTTGGGATATTCTTATTTTCCAACTTCAGGAGTATTAAAAATAAACATTGAACTATTTCAGAGATTGAATGCAAAGGCATTTACTGGATATTCTACTTTCACAAGGAAGGATGAGATCCAGAGGCTACCTGGCCCTCTAGCAGACTCCGCCAATAGAACATGTCAAGAGCTAATAATTCCCTTCAAGGAATTTCTGCATCAGCTGTCCATGAGGACGCTGTATAAGGAAGCCCATGTGAAAATAAGGAAATCCAGTGCTGGGATGCCTTAAAATATATCTGATACCAACTCCCTGTAGAATATAAGCTCAAATAAATAACCGTAAGGAGGTTATTCAGATCTCCCACCAACAAGTAAATTGAAATAATGATCAATGAGAGATTCCTCATCAATATTAAAACTCCAACATGTAACAGTGGTGAAATAATGACTCATACAATATGATAAGAGTACAAATCTGATACATAATGTATGGAAGAAAATATTATACAAGATCCTTGAGGATAAGACCTCTCAAGGTGAGTGCAAATCAACCTCTAAGGAAAATGTATATAAACAAGAGAATACATTGCTGCATAAATCCAGCTACTGTATAACTGCACAGTCTCTAGGGGAAAATTACTGCAGACTGAAATATAAAAGATGATATGACAATATGAGCTCAAATAAAGATGGGGGAGCAAGATCTCAACCCCAGAAAACTTTATTAAAACAATCCTCTAAGGGATTGGCTAAAATACATAAAACCGGAAAATGCCGGAGTTGCAGTGGAGCTGCTGCAACTCAATAATGCTACAAAAATGGAGAAGGAAGTAGATGCTGCAATAGACAATGATACCTACTCCAATGATCTCCAAAGTGAAGGGGTTGATCCCCTTACTGAAGATTGCACTCACTAGTGCACAAAATGAGCTCCACCTGCAAACCCTCTTTGAGAATAACGCTGTAAGAAGAAGGGACTACGCTGGGCATGAGATAAATACATATGGACTAATGCAAAATCTGCAATGAAGCTCTAATCTGATCCTTTGCTGATCTCCTAGAGAAGGAATGAGCTTCCCCTCTACAAACCAGCTCCGAAAGTGGTGATGAAGGTCCCTCACTGCAACACCAGCAACTCCAGCGTTCTCTTGCTACAAGAATAAAACAATAGCTATAGATGACTGCTTTGGCCTCAAGCCACGGTGTGAGGAAGATGAAGAACAATCTCTCCATGGCCTCCCATGGAAGAGAAGGGCATTCCTAAAAAGGAATCCCTCTTGTACTAAACAGAAACAAGTTGAAGAGAGCTACAACTTCGAATTCTATTCTCCAAGAATGATCTCTACAATGGCTCTCCTTCATCTTTTATGCAATGTGTGCATGGACCCCACTCACATTAGGGTTTCTCTCATTTCAAATTTTTCCTCCACTCCAACTACACAATATTCTTGTGCAAGCTTCCCCTCTTAGGGTACGTTGTTGACTTTGGTCAACCATGGTCTAGCTCACTTGCCTTTGGCCCTTTTCACACTTGGGGCTGCTATCTTAATCCACTTAAGTGACTTTTTGCACCTCAGGAGTGTTTATTAAGTTGCTACATGGGTCCCCTCACCCATTTTATTCATTTTATTAAAATAAAAGCAAGATTAATGTTCCAAATACTTTATTGCAAAATTTGGAACATTACATTCTTCTTGCTTAATAGTCTGAAAAGGATGGCTTCTAATGTTCAGAAAATACTTCAGTTCCTAGAAACTACTTTATATCATCATGGCTTAATTAAAATGTTAATTGAGTTTCACTTGAAGAAAGTAGGAGATAGCTGGGATGAATTCCTCCTAAGAAACCATTTGAAGAACTAGAAGAAACATTATCTAAAGAAGAATCTGTAAGGAAAATTAGGAGGGGGAAAATTGTTAAATCTGTTGAGATCAAACCTGATACATCAACATAGGAAGATAGTGAAGAAGTAATTTCTGAAAAATTGGTAAAGATCAAGAAACAAATCAAGAATAAAAGAAAGGAGAAATTAACAAGTGAATGTGCTGAAGAAAAAGATGAAAATCCACCTAAATTGAGAAGAAGCTCTAGGCTTAAAGGCATGGTGAAAAGGTCATGCATTAAGGAAACATGAGTCATAAACATTGAAGGAGAAGAAACTCCAATCCAATCTCCAGTTGATAGATCTCCTCTACACCAATATGAAGAAAACCCTAACAGAAGAACCCCAGATATAGATCCAGGTCAACAACAGATTTATGACTATGTGGAATCACTAGAGAAAAGGGCCTCAGAAAATAGAGAAAGATCTCCCAGTCCACAAGAACCTCCAATAGAAATTTTTAAAAGAGAAAATTATGAATTTGAGATACTGAATAACCATATTAAGAATGAAAATGAAATCCTAAGAGAACAGGTCAAATTGAAGGGTAGCATGAACAACACTCTTTCTCAGCAAATGGAAGCACTATACAAAGCAAACAAGAAGTTGAAGAAAAGAAACAAGAAATTGAACAAGGCACTCATTAATATAAGGTTCAAAGCACTCATGAGGAAACTCATAATGGCATTGACTACTAGAAGAAGTAGAAAAAGGAGGCTAGATGTTCTTGCAGAAGTATCAGTGCAAATGGAATAAAGTTTTGATGAAATTGCATGAGGACATGCAAGAGTTTTGCAGTGGGGGTATGCTGAGCCCTGAAATTGTCTTCTCTTTTGCCAAAATTCACTTCATTTCATCATTCATTTATCCTTTCATAAACCTAAAACTCAATGAGAATGACTAACATTACTTAAAGGTTGCATAAAATGAATAACTTACTGTACTTTTGTGATTTTGCTGTCTTAATGATTTTTGAACAGTTTTAGCTACAGAATGCAGTCATTCTGTAGCTAGTCTAGCGTTCCATAGCTGTTTTGGTGTTTACATATGTTACATGTGTCATCTGGAGGAAAGGCACACATAGGAGGATTCCAAATATTTCCTACATCGTTTGTTCCCTTCCATGAAGACTAGATCGAAAGATGGAGGTGCCTATGTACGTGGTCAAAGCAAAAGTCAAGCAAGTTGTCTCCTAAAAGAGTTCTATTTTGATTTTAACTTTAAAACTACACCGGGACCTACTTTTATTCAATGTTAGTTATGTAATTGCATATAAATTCAGCTCAGTAAATCCGAGAGGAACAGGTTGGATACATATTTTATCATTCCTATGATACTCTGTTTTCGAAGCATTTTGATAATAGGAGTAAAATTTGATGCTGTCCTAAACACAACCTTGAAGAGTTGAAGAATTAATGCCGAATTGATA
Organism: Pinus albicaulis; assembly: GCA_034641835.2. Taxonomy (NCBI): domain Eukaryota; kingdom Viridiplantae; phylum Streptophyta; class Pinopsida; order Pinales; family Pinaceae; genus Pinus; species Pinus albicaulis. The sequence goes on along the minus strand of CM076574.1, from coordinate 256,383,325 downwards.
GCAGAGGGCCCCTGCTATTCAAGGAAGCCTTACATGTTTTCTAGATAAGTAGTTTTCAATTCTGTTTTGTTATATTTCTTTACTTAAATTTCTTTCTGGTTTTAGCATTATGTTTCATATCATTTTCTTAGATAAAAGATCCTCATGATATTACAGTTAGTCTTTTCTCAAGATTTTCCAATATATCTCTATTAAATGAATGGATTTAATTGTAATATTCTGAGTTACTAGTTCTTTAGTTTTTGTCATTTAGATTTAGAATATCCTCATTATCCTACATCCATTCTCTTTCTCAAGATTTTCTAATATATCACTACTATATGAATGAGATTTGGTTGTACTATTTTGAGTTATTAACATTTCCTGTTCTGCAATTAGATAGAAGATCCTCATACTATTACAAACATTCTTCTTCTCAAGCTATTCCAATAAATCTCTAAATCATGAATAAGAATTAGTTGTAATACTGTGGGTTACTGCTTGATTGTTTTATAGAATATCCTTATCACATTATGTCTAATCTCTTTCAATAAACTCTTCCAATAAACCTCTAACTGATGAACGAGATCTAATTGTAATGTCATAAGTTGTTTCAACATTCCATAGGAGATCCTTATTACATTATAGCAATATTTTTCTCAAGCTATTCCAAAACATCTCTATCATATGAATGAGATTTCAATATAATGTTCTAAGTTGTTGTTTGTTTTAGGAAGATCCTCATCACACTGGAGTTTAATATTTTTCACAAATTGTTCCAACAAACCTCTAACTAAATGGATCAGATTGGGTTGTAGTGTTTTGAGTTACCTTTTATTTTCATAAATGTTCATTTGCAAGCTATAACATCCATGGATTAGGATTCTCTGTTTTCATTATTTTCTTATTAGGGACAGAGTTTGCAACTAAAATATGTTTTAATTCTAAGGTTTCCTTTTCTTTCCTTTTTGACATAGATTCAACTTCATTTTCTAAGCATAAAGTAGCATACTAAGACTCAAAAATAACAAAACCCAAAACATCAATAAAACACTGAAAACAATGAAATAATAAAAATGATACTTAGGCACATATAGTGCAAGTACACTTCATCAGTTTACTAGCCTTGGTTGATAATTTATGCTATCAATTTAGGAACACTAAATTGACTAAAAAGATGTGACTATAAATAAAAATAAGCTTTTCAAGAAAAAATCATTATCATTGAACAACTAATGCATTTTTCCTTTGTACTTAAATGACTTAAAATAAATTATAAATATAAATTCATAAATTCTTAGTTGTATAACATACCATTAATTAAAATTTATATTATTTAAATACAATTAAACTATATAATAACATGTAATTAATATACTACTGAAGAACTTGCCGGATTATCCACAGTATCACGAAACGTTTGTGATACTGTGGATAATCCGGCAAGTTCTTCAGTAAACAATAACCACAAGAACTTGAAAACCAAAATTAATATACTATATAAAAATCAAATAATATAATATAATAAATGTAATATATTTTTTTATTACTAATTTTATATTACATATTGAATTGATTTGATTTATAACATAATAAGAAATAATATATAATATAAAAATGAATATGATATGTATTCTATTACATTTATATTATGTTTAATAATATTATATATAATGATATATAATATTAATATAATCATAATGAAATGAATTGAATTTCATTAAAAAATAAATATTGAAATAGATTTAATTTATATTTATGAACATATATTTATATAATATTCCAAAAATAGCCTTCAAGCTAAATGGAATATTAGAGTTGTTTTATCACTAGGTAGGTGAATAAATGGGTAGGGAGGCCCATTAGCCTCTTTAGAAGGATCAATAACACTCTTAATGTGAAAGGAGGAAGAATAAGAAACTAATTTGAGCACCATTGGGTGTGAACAGAGATGGGATCATGATGATTCAGTCAACTTTGACCAAGTCAACAAAGCTGTCTAGATATATTGAATCTCCTTGATGAACAACGCAGTTTTGGTGGAGGACAACTTGCATGAGCTTGATGGAACATATGGATGGGACCCAATGTGAAGAGGTTCACTTGATATATATGGAGAGGATGGGAGCCTTTGTTATTCATGCTTTGGATAATATCATTTGATATTGGTTTGTTTAGACTTGGCTCCCTCTTGCTGTTTAGCAGGGTTACAGTGCTATTTAGCACCGGGTGTTTCCAAACGAGAATCCCACCTCTTCCCTTGAGAGGCCTCTTGGGAGAGCTCTGTATTGTATTGCTCCGCATCCAGGCTTGAGGCCAAGCACCATTCTCCAGCCTCAGCGTTATTTCTGTAGCAGAATATTGCTGTGTTGCAGGGTGTTGCAGTGGAGGTTTGATAACACCACTTCCAGATCAGTTTCTCAGTAGAGGGCGCCTTCCTTATCTTGAGAGATCAGATAGGAAGATTTTTGGGTTTATTTCACATCTTGGCAGTTGGCCACACTATTCCTCATCTGCTACAGTGCAGTCCCTTACATGAACTACGTGATTTTTCATAGATTTTCTACAGCAAGGTTAAAGCCCTTGTTTTTGAGCTATTTTTCTTGGAAAAGGGCCAACCCTTCTCCCGGAAAGCTAGAGGAAGGGATTATCATCCCTCTTTTGTATTATTCAGCCATATTTCTATAATGTTGCAGTAAGACTGTGTTTTTTAGAGCTGAATATTCAGATTTGCACTTTTGTACATCAAGCTTTCAAGAAACCCTTGCCGGGTTATCTTTATAATGTATTAAGGAAGTTAGATCTTCATTTTCTTAGCATATTGTTCAATAAAACTTCAGATCCATGATTATCTATCATTATGTTGCAGAAACCCTCATAAAATAACACTATTATTTTCTTCAGTAAATTCTGCATAGCTTAAGTCCTGGGGTTTGGCCATTTTTAAGCTGATATAAGGCCGGGAGGTCTGTTTCACTTATCATAAGTGGTTTGATTCAGTCCATATTTTTTATTTAAGGTCCTAAGTCTATATGCTAAGGGAATCCAGCATTATTTCTACCAGATAAAACACAGATCTCCATAAATAACGTTTTCAGGGCCAAATTGCTGCATTTTCCCCACTTGGGAGGATGTAGAAGTGCTTATTTTTGCTGCCGATCCATTCATTTGATGGTAATTTGTTTCTCAACACATTTTATGACTTAATTTCACCCTGATATTCTAGTATTGTGCTGATGCACTACTACATTCCCATTTTGGGATATTACAATTTATTTATATATGTATAGATATTAACTTATAATTAATTTGAAATTGTAATATTAAATACAATGAAATGAATATATAATTTAAAAATAGATATATGAAAATATACAAACATAATATTTATTGAAAAGTGTGTAAAGACATGAAGATTATATAGGGATATGCATTGTTTCTTTCAAAAAATATGAAATTACAGTAATAATATTTTATTCAAAAAATGTGAAATGACATTTATTATGAGTACTTTATTTTTTGACTTTAAAAGTACTTATGATACTATCATGGTTAACCATGAGTTGTTATCCACCATTGAGAATGTGACAAGTAAGTACATTTAACTCGAGCAATGCCACCTCAACCATGGAGGATGATGTCATCCCCTAAAATGTGTTTGGTTATCATAAAGTGAATTTTGATTGTACATTTTCTTTAGGAGGACCTTTTTGACCTCAAATTCCCCGAATGCCTCCCAGGTTGATTTTCTTAGAGATTTATCTATGAGGGGTACTCCCATGTATTTCAAGGACAAAGAGGAATTTTAGAAGCCCAATATTCTAATGAGGTTTCTTTGGATAAGGGTCGAGGTATTGAAGAATTTTGTTTTTGATTTCTGAAGGTTGATCGTAGTTCCTGATGCTTGAGAGAAGATGTTCAAAATGAGTTTGAAAGTTTCAGCTTCTTCAACAGTTGGGATACCCATAAGAAGGATGTCATGAAAAAACTACCGGTGGGTGGAAGTAGGGGAAGAGGCATGGATCTTAAGACCAATCAAATGATGGTTGTTTAGGGAATCTTGTAAAGACCTTCCCAAACCCTCCTCCATGAGAATGAAGAGGAAGGGGGAAATAGTGTCACCCTGTCGTATTTCTCACGATGGTACAAAGGGTTGGGTGGGGGATCCATTCCAAGAGGATGGAGAAGAAGGCTCCTGAGACTAGGGTCATTATCCAATCAATACAATACTTATGGAAATTGTTGGCATTATGGATAATGTGTTGTCCTTGATGGAAACCTAATTGATAAAGATGCCAAAATTATGATAAAATGATGATTGTGAAGTCTGGTACATATATTACAAGTGATTTGGATAAAGGAATGTTATTTTAAAACAAATGGATGGCAAAACAAAAATTTGAGAAAATATACACGAGACCAAAGAAACAAGGTCGCGTACATACACGGGTCTTGTGAGACAAAGTCACGTATATAATCAACACCATTTTATGTTGTATACCAGGGGTCATTACCATGGTATTGGCCCATAGTAATTGGAGCGAAAATGGTTATTGAACCTGCCAAAGAATATTACTTACAACACAACCAAGGTATTTACCTGAGGTATTGACTAAGGAAAATAATATATAAAGAGATGGAGATCAATATGTTGGGTGCGCAAGTATTGGGTTGTATATGAATTGTTTGATATGAAACAAGAGTGTGCCAGTGAGTATAGAGGAGGATCGAATTTGATAGATCTGAAAGTTTAGTTAAGAATAGCGAATATACTTGCTTGATCTGTTTTGGATAACAATGATAAATCTGTGATGATGATAATTCTATGATACGAATATGTGGCAATGAAGTATGCACAATATGTGTTGTGGTTGCAATGAAGGTTTGACTCGGTAATTTCAATATTTATACGCAATTTTTCTTGAGGAGAATCACTTCCATACGTAGATCCATCTCTGTAGGGTCGTGTATATATTTTGTGAAATAATTTTCAGTATGTACGTGAGTGTTTTGCATGGAAAGTGTGTGCATACACTGATATTTCTTGTGGAAGTCGCGTATACAAACTAGGGTTTGATATGATGATTAATATTTATAGTTGATGTTGTCTGGTTTATTTATTGTTGTCTGTCGATGATGTATCTATCATAATGATCTATATCTGAAAGAAAAATTGAGGCGATTTGGTTGAATTGATAAATTATAATGGTACAAAATTTTGATTAGGTAAATGATCTATAATTGGATAAGAAATATGTGATTGGTTCAATGATCTGTAACTAGTGAAATGATCTATGTATGGTTCAGTAATTAGATGTTAAATATTCTGAGATTTGTACTAAGGTATTATACAGATAAAATGCATATATACACGAGTATTATTTAATAAATTCACGTACATAATTTGATATCTTTTGCTTCTGGTTGAGATTTGCATTCCGTGATTTGATTCTTCAGAATTTCAGTTGATTTGCAGTGTGACAAAGTCTCATATTTAATGCTTCATTTTGTTTGGGTTTATGATTGATATGGGTTGTGTCTGAAAATTTGATGAAAGGTGGCCTACAGGTTGTATGATTATTGTTTGACATGTGGATCCAGTGTAAAATATTCTGAAAAGTGTTCCACAAAGAGCTAAGGGCTACAACCTTTAGAAATGGGGTAGGAGCTCCCCTCCGGTAGGAGTTGGTAAACGAGTTCAAGTGGTTGTAGCTCCCTTCCAGTGGGTGCTGGAGAATGAGAGAAGATTGTAGCTTTCTGCAGGTAGGTGCCTGCATACTGACGAAGTATGCATTAATACAAATGTAATAATTTTCTTTATATCATAAAAAATAAGACAAAGACAACAACAACGGTATTTCTCTCCCACATTGGGTTTCCACCTAAAATCTTGGTGTTCTATGCGTGTTTGTTGTGATTGTTTTATATTATTTGTTGCATATTGGAAAGTGATTAATCTACTGATGTGATGATTAAGGACAATCATCTCATAGAAATCATAAAAAAAAATAGTAAACTGGATATACGTTGGTTTCCTTCACTAAAGAAACATACACACGTAGGCTTCCTTAATAACAATAGTGCATATATTTTCAGAATACAAAATTGTGGAAGTTTGAATTTAACATACCGATTCACCACCCTCCACCCCTCCCCCTCCCTCCTCATTATTTTTCCCAACAATTAGAATAAGAGCAGTTTCCTCAGAAGGAGATTGATTGATTAAAGGGACATATATCAATATGAGTAGCCAAGAGGGAGTATCTTCTATCAGAATATCTTTGTTTAATGGAACTGACTTTGTGTTTTGGAAAGTCAGAATGAGAGCATATCTACAGTCACTTCGATCTGATGTATGGGTGATCGTTGAAGGAGGATATCAATACCCATCCTATACTCCCACAGATGATGCAGGGAAGAAACAATATGAGACTAATTCAAAAGCAGTCATTTCTCTCTTAGGAAGCCTTGTAGAATCATAATTTGTGAAGGTCATGCAGCTGAATACAACAAAAGCTATATGGTACAAGATTGTCCAAATCTATGAATGTGTCACTAAGGTAAAGAACACTAAACTTCAAACATTTAGAATTCAATATTATACTCTCAGAACACATGATAATTAAAGTATTGCAAGATTTTTCCTTAGAGTGGATGAGATCGTTAACTCAATGAAAAATCTTGGTGATGCAATAAAAGATTCTACAGTTGTTTATAAAATTATAAGATCTCTAACCTCAAAATTTGATTCCAAAGTTTCTACCATTGAAGAAATGTAGGATTTGAAGAATCTTACTATTGAAAAACTCCATGGGATTTTAACAACTTATGAAATGAGAAAAAGAGGTTCATCATATGTCAGAGAAGCAACATTTAAATCTACATACGAAGGGAAGGGAAAGAAGAGCTTAAAGGAACAGGTTACATTTCAAACAAAGAAGAAGCGAATTTTGTGAATAAACTTCAGGTAGGAACTAACAGGTTTAGAGGTAAGATTCCTTTCAAATGTTTTCCTTGTGGAAGGGTTGGTCATTATGTTGCTAAATTTCCTTATAAATAAAATCATGAGAAAGGGAAGAATGCTCCAAAAGGGAATGTTAAAAAAAGGTTTGATAGAAATAAAATATTCTATACTCATGAAGAGAGTGAATATTTTTCTAATAATGAGGATGATGAATCTGATCAATATTATCAGTTACTTAAAGCATTTGAAGACCAATGTATAGATGAATCTGATGGTGTTTTTATGGATGATCTAGAAGAAATTGATAGACTCAGGGTTATAAACCAAAATTAAGAGAAGGAAATTTGTATGTACAAGGAAAAAATCTTATTGAAGAAACAAATCAGCGAAAAATATGTCTAGAAGAACCTAAATTGGCTGAAGAATTTTTAAAGAAACAAGTTCTAGAAAGGGAAAGACACTGTGAAAATTTAGAACTTGAAATAGTGGGTCTAAGGAAGGAACTTGAGAAAACAAAGGCTCTAAATTTTAAATTTGCTAAAGGATTTGAGACTTTAGAAGAAATCATCAAAGTGCAATGATCTTCCTTAATCAAGACAGGTCTTGGATACATTTCAAATGGTGAATCATCAACTATGAAATCTGAAATCCTATGAAACAGGTACAGGAAGCTACGCCAATGCCGTAAAAGGAAGCAATCATCAAAATCATAATTCTTAGCAAAATGAAGGATCAAATATTTCTCAAGCAAAAAAAACTTACCATAATCAAAGGGAAAGCTACTAAAAAATGAATTACACTTCAAGATATCCCTACTTCAATGGTAAATGTTTCACTTGTCATAATTTTGGTCACAAAGTTGTTCAGTGTGTTACTTATAAAACTATTATGGCTAGAGAAGAAACAAAACAAAAGAATGAGATCAGGGCAAATAAATCTTCTTATAATGTTTTCTCACCTCTTGAAGATGAAATTGAATGTTATCTTTGAAATAACTTTGGTCATGAAGAAACTGAATGCAGAAGCAGAATGAGCTCATCTTATCAACATGAACAAAAGACAACACCCCCTAAGGTATGGAAAAATAAAATTACATATATTGAAAATTGTAGTCTAACTTTGTATGCAGGAGATCAAGAAAATATTTGGTACATAGACAATGGATGCTCAAGGCATATGAAAAGTGGAATATATATATATATATATATATATATATATATATATATATATATATATATATATATATATATATATATATATATATATATATATATATATATATATATATATATTTTAATGAAATAAAGAAAGAAAATAATGTAACTTTTGATAATAACTCATCTGCTACTATCAAAGGGAAAGAAATTATGTTGTTAAAGAAAAGGATCAAGGTTGGAAATGTTTTATTTGTTGATGTATTAAGACATAACTTGTTAAATGTTAGTCAAATGTGTGACCAAGGGCATGAAGTTGTTTTTATATCAAAGAATTGTGTAGTAAGAAATCTGGATACAGGTAAGATCATAATAAAGGGAACACGAACTCGAGGGAATGTCTATGTCTTGGAAGGAGACCAAGATAATTGTTACTTAATAAAATCTGAAGAAAGTTGGTTTTGGAATAAAAGGTTGGGACACCTTAGCTTTTCTCAATTATAAAAATCAAGCACAATGGGAGCAGTTCGTGAGTTTCCCAACATTTCTCCACCTGAAAATAACATTTTCAAATCATACCAATTTGGTAAGCAAACCATATTTCAGTTTAATGCTAAATAAGGTACTTCAGGTAAGCCACTTGAAATTATTCATACTAATTTATGTGGTCCTATGAGAAAGAAGTATCCTCATGGTGAACAATACTTAATAATATTCATTTATTATTTTACAATAATTTATTGGATTGACCTACTAAAACATAAAGATGAAACAGTTGATAAATTTAAAGTTTTTAAGGCTATGGAAGAAAATGAGTTAGATTTTAAAATCAAATGTCCTAGATCCGATAAAGGAGGAGAGTTTATATTATATGATTTTTTAGACTTATGTGAACGATATGACATCAAAAGCAAATTTTATATAGCTAAGAATCCTCAAAAAAATGGAGTGGAAGAAATAATGAACAAAGCAATCCAAAAAATGGCACGAGCCATGCTTGGTGAGTCACACACACCTCATACCTTTTCGGGGGAAGAAACACAACAATCGTGAATTTACTAAAAAATCTCACATTCGAGTAAACAGTGATAAAACTCCTTATGAGCTTTGGTTTGGTAAGCTTCCAACTGTTAAAAATTTTAGAATTTTTGGAAGAAAATGTTACATAAATAAAAATGATGATAAGCTTGGGAAGTTCAAATCTAGAGCTGATGAAGGAATCCTTCTTGGATATTATTCTAGAAGAAAGGGATATAAATTCTATAATAAAAGACTTCAAAAGATTGTTGAATGCATAGATTTTGTGATTGATGAAGCATCCATAGGTACCAAAAAGGAATCACCAGCAGATGATGAACCTTCCCCTACTACAAACCAAAAGGTTGTAGGAGAAGGAAATAATGAAGCATTAGAAGAAGGAAATGAAAACACAAATACATCAGAAAATACCCCTTCAAGGTATGTTTCGAAAAATCATATTGAATCTCAAATTCTAGGTGAAAAGGAAGCAGGAGTACATGCTAGAATAACTTTTTTTGAAACTTCTAGTTACTTGGCCTTACCATCCACAATTGAACCTCAAAATGTGAATCAAGCAAACAAAAATGAATGTTGGGTTAAGGCAATGAATGAAGAACTTGATCAAATGGAAAAGAACCATACATGGGAATTAGTACCAACGCATCATGATAAAAATATTATTGGGACAAAATGGGTGTTCAAGAACAAAATCAATGAAAATGGAGAAATTAGAAACAAAGAAAGACTTTTATGCAAAGGCTATGATCAACATGAAGGGATAGAATTTGAAGAAACATTTTCACCTGTAGTTACACTTGAAGCCATACGAATTTTTCTTGCATTTTCAAGCTTTCATAACTTTAAAGTATATCAAATGGATGTTAAATCTGCATTTTTAAATGGGGATCTCGAAGAAGAAGTTTATATTGAACAAAATGAAGGCTTCATTATAGGAAATAATAAAAATATTGTTTGCAAACTTAAGAAGGCTATGTATGGTTTAAAAAAAATTCCTCATGCATGGTATTATTGTTTTCACAGGTATCTTCAACAACAAGGCTTGACAAATGGGTCTACAGATAGAAACCTATTTATCAAACTTGGCACAGGAAAACTTTTAATAGTTGTTGTTTATGTATATGACATCATATTTGGGAGTAATTTAAAATCTCTGAGTCAAGAATTTTCTTCAGTTATGCGGAAAGTACTTGTGATGTCTCTACTTGGTGAACTAACATACTTCCTTGGTCTTCAAGTTCATCATACCAAGAATGGTATCTTTCTCTCTCAAATCAAGTACCTCAACAGGATTTTGAAGAAATATGGAATGGAAGCCTGCAAACTTGTATGCTCACCAATGGTAACATGATGCAATCTTAGACAAAATTATGTTTCTCCTTCAGTCAATCAACTAGAATACAAATCTATGATTGGAAGCTTTCTCTACCTTACAGGTACATGACCATATATTATGCATGCAGTTGGAATTGTTGGAAGGCTTCAAGAAAATCCTAAGAAAACTCATCTCCAAGAAGTTAAGAGAATATTCAAGTATCTATAAGGAAATCAAGATTTTGGTCTATGGTATCCCAAAAATGAAAACTTTGCACTTCATGGTTACACAGATGCAGATTGGGGAGGTAATATTGATGATCACAAGAGCACTAGCAGAGGAGAATTTTATTTGGGACCCCACTTGGTTTCATGGTTCAACAAGAAACAAATATCCATCACTTTATCCACTGCCGAAGCAGAATATGTTGGAATCTTGTTGTACTCAACTCCTATGGATGATCCAAACATTGAAAGACATTCAAGTCACTTGTCCTCAACTTGTACCTATTCTATGTGATAATACATGCACTCAAAAACCAAACCCATTCCAATCAAATATGCTACGAGAGAGATTGCCCAAAAGAGTGTAAAATGGAAGAAAAATTGCACACATATATATATACAAAACCTCTTCCATGTGATTCCTTTGAATATCTTAGACAAAAACTAGGGATGATTCCTGCTTCATCACTCTGCTAATTTCTCTAACAGAAATATTATATTCAGGGGAAGATGTGACTATAAAATTACTATAGTTTACTTTCCATGCGCAGATATGTGAAGGATAATTGTGTGTGTACATGGTTTTGAGTTAGACAATTGCGTATACATCTCTGTGATTGATACAAAATGACACGGAATTAGGGGGATCCTCCTATATGCATTCATCATTTCATGTTTGGTATTCTGTTTCAGACAATGGTTTGTTGTAGTCTGTTGGTTCAGGGGGAGAAAATATTATCCCTTGTTAGAAGTATGGTTTCATAAGCATGTCTTGTTGCATATATTTGATAATGATTGAATATTTTTACCAATATTTATATGTTTTTCTCTATCACTAGTTATAAATAATTCCAAATGATAAATTTTATTTATTGACATGCTTGATGAGGATGGCGTGTTTTATATGGTCAGTATTGATGAGGAGGATGTGTTTCCTACGACCTTTATTGATTATTGGTTGTTGATTGATGAAGTTACTTGGTGGTGCTTAAAAACATTACATACTTAGTAAGATATTGATGACGCTGAAGAGATTGATGCTTCATTGACCTTTCTTACTTCTTGATGAGGATTTTCATGTTATTTTTATATTGCTTCTATAAAATATTTACTCTCATTATTTTGATTATATATGCCATATATGTCTCCTGATGTAAAGGTCATTTAAATACCCATGATGTAATCATTGTAATATTTAGTTATGTCTGGGCTATTGAGTCTTTATATGTAATTTTTGAGACATTGATGTAAACCCATTTTGTTGGGAAATTGATGTAATCACTAGTAATTGGTCGTAGGAAAGGTCATTTTTGGTTGAGTCATAAAATCTTGTACTCTATTTCAGCATATTAGATCTATAGTGATCCTCTCTATAAAGGGGTTGAGAAATCTTCATTTAGTATTGGTTATCCCTTTGCACTTGATGTCAAAGGGGGAGAGAATCTTGGTGTTTGAATAGTGCTTGATGAGCAGTCTTGGTATTTGCAAATGTGCTTGCAAAAATTTACATGTGATGACCAAACACCATAGTGGTTTCCATCAAGTCCAAAGGGGGATATTGTTAGCATTATGGATAATGTATTGTCCTTGATGGAAACCTGCTTGATAAATATGCCAACATTATGATAAAAATATGATTATGAAGTCTGGTACAAATATTATAGGTCATATGGATAAAGGAATGTCAGTTCAAAAACAGATGGATGGTAAAAGAAAAGTTTGAGAAAGTATACACAGGAATGGAGAAGAAAGGTCGTGTACATACGCGAGTCTTGTGAGACAAAGTCACATATATAATCTGCACCATGTTATTTTGGATATCAGGGGTCATTACCATGGTATTGGCCCATACTAATTGGATCGACAACAATTATTTGACCCCGCCAAAGAATAGTTACAACATAACCAAGGTATTTATATGAGGTATTGGCTAAGGCAAATACTATATAAAGAGACTGAGATCAAGTGGGTGTGAAAGTATTGGGTTGTCTATGAATGGTTTGATCTACAACAAGAGTGCACCAGTAAGCATAGAGGAGGCTCATATCAGATAGATATGAAATTTTAGTTAAGAATAATGAATATACTTGCTTGATCTATTTTGGCTAAAAATGATAAATCTGTGATGATAATAGTGCTATGATATGAATATGTGACGGTGGAGTATGTGCAATATCTGTTGTGGTTGTAACGAAGGTTTGAATCAGTAATTTGAAGATCTGTACACAATTTTTCTTCAGGATAATCACGTACATACGTGGATCCATATTTGTAGGGTCGCGTATATATTTTGCGAAATAATTTTTAGTATGTATAGACCTGTATGTGATTTTTGTGCATGGTAAGCACGTACATACGATGATATTTCTTGTGGAAGTCACATATACAAACTAGGGTTTGATCTGATGATTAATGTTTATAATTGATGTTGTCTAGTTTATTTGTTGTTGTTTGTCAATGATGTCTCTATCATAATGACCTATATATGACAAAAAAATTGAGGTAATTTGGTTGAATTAATCAGTTTTAATGGTACAAAATTTTGGTTGGGTGTATGATCTATGATCTGTAATTGGATAAAAAATCTGTGACTGGTTTAGTGATATGTAACTAGTGAAATGATCTCTGTATGGTTCAATAATTAGATGTTCAGTATTATAAGATGTGTATGCAAGTATTATACAGAGAAAACATGTATATATGTGAGTCTTATTTATTAAATTCACGTATATAATTTGATATTTTTGTTTTTGGTTGGGATCTGCATTCAATGATTTTATGCTTCATAATTTTAGTTGATTTGTAGTGTGACAACGTCTCATATTTAGTGCTTCAGTTTTTTTGGGTTTATGATTGATATGGATCTAGTCTAAAAATTTGATGAAAGGTGGCCTTTAGGTTGTGTGATGATTATTTGATAGAAGGATCTAGTGTGAAATATTATGAAAAGTGGTTCAAAAAGAGATGAGGGTTGCAACATTCAGAATGGAGGTAGGAGCTCCCTTCTGGTAGGAGCTAGTAAACGATTTTAAGGGGTTGTAGCTCCCTTCCAGTGGGTGATGGAATACGAGAGAAAATTGTAGCTTTCTATAGGTAGGTTCCTGCATACTGATAAGAGCCTACATCAGTACAATGGTAATAATTTTCTTTATATCATAAGAAAGAATATAGAGACAACAACAACGATGGTTTTCTTCCACATTAGGTTTCCACCTAAAATCCTGGTGTTCTATGTGTGTTTGATGTGATTCCTTTATGTTCTTTGTTGCATACTATAAAGTAATTAATCTACTCATGCACTGATTAATGATAATCATATGATAGAATTTAGAAAAAAATCAGTAAACTAGATATACGTTGGTTTCCTTCTCAAAGTAGCGTACATACATGGGTATCCTTAATAACAGTAATGTATATATTTTTAGAATATAAAATCATGGAAGTTTGAATTTAAAATATTGATACCCCCCCTGCTTTCAGTATTTTTCCCAATAGAAAACGAAGGCCTTGAGGACCTCCTGCATATAATTCTAACTTATATTATCAAAATCCTTTGCCATATCAAGTCGCATAAGAATCTTTAGCTTCTTCAAGGATTGGAATGAATGGACGGTCTCATGAGAAAGAATGATATTGTTTAGAATTTGGCTCCCTTCCACATATCCTGATTGATTGGATGATATCAAATGTGGAAACAATGATTTATGTATGTTTCCTAGAACCTTAGAGATGATATTGTAGATTACATTGTAGAGAGCTATGGGTCTGAATCTATTCAAAGAGTCATCTTCCTCTTCCTTAGTGATACGAGTTAGGAAGGTAACATTGAAGGATCCCAACAATGTCTTGTTTTTCCTCGAGTCTTGCACTATTGCATGAAATTATTCCATTTTTATGGATCGACGGGACTTAAAGTAGCTAGTGGCGAAGACATCCGGCCCAGGGGATTCTCTCGATGTAATTTCCATGACAAATTCCTCTACTTCTTTCATGGTGACCTCCTTAAGAAGCATGGTGTTGTGGTTCTGATTCCAAATGGTGGGAATGTTGCTGGTAATTTCTATAATGGCTTGGAGTATGCATATATTGGGTTCCTCTAAGAGTCTGCCATAAAATCTACTCAATTCCTCTAAGATCTACTCTTGAGTGCTTTCCATACCTCCATAAATTTTTTTTAGGATGAGAATGTTGTTGGTATTCCTATGTTGGATCATGGAATGATGGAGAAAATTGGAGTTTTATTCCCCACATTTTATCCATTGCACCTTGGATTTTTGTTGCCACAACTTTTCTTCCTATTTAACTCTTTCTTCCCATCTCTTTTGAAGGTATTTTTCCTCTTGCTTCATTGGATGGGTGATGCCCTGCTGAATGATTTTTTATTGGAGTTCCTCCATCCTCTTCTTCAGATACCTTTTTTCCATGATGATGTTACCAAAGACCTATTTGTTCCATTTTTTTATTTGTTTCTTAACATGATTTAGTTTTTTATGAAATTGATACATTTGGGAACCTGTTTGACGATGGGAGTTGGTCCACCAATCCTTCAGTTTGTTTTAGAAATCAGGATGCTTTAGCCAAAAAGACTCAAACCTAAAAGGTCTATTCCTGGGAGCTATAGAGAGGTGTATTTTTAAGGTTATTGGCCAGTGGTCAGATCCCACTTGGGGGAGAATTCAACCTTCGGTATCTAGAGAGAAAAGGAAGATGGATTCTGATATGAGGAATTTGTCCACCCGAGAAGTTATTTGTCTACCCCCCCTGTTTGTTATTCCACGTTTAGTCTCCGTTGGAAGTATACACATCCACTAGTCTAATCAGGTCTATGGCCTCTTGAAAATCCTCTACATCCCTATCCAATCTCGTAAGCCCTCATTTTTTCTCTAAGAGGTTTAGGATCATATTAAAATATACTCCTATGATTTTGTGGCGGTGTGGAAGATCCTTGGTGATTTTCATGAGATATTTCAACATCTATATTATTCCTTCTACTTTGTGAGGTCCATAAATGTTGGTAACACCTATTGTTTCAGAAGTTCCTGTGACTTTCAAAACTGTATTGATTGAGCTCTCAGTGGATAGAGAGGTGATGAGCTCAAATAGTGAGTCTTGTTGGGATCCTGTGAGTTGGATGATTGACAAACCAAATGACAAGGAAACATAAAAACCAAGCTTTAGAGTTCTATGATCTAGCCCTCCTAGTCTCAGAGAGGGATCTCTCAATTGTTTGCAAAGATATGACTTGTTTTCTTGTAAAAGAGTTGGTTTTACGCTAGTTATTAAGTGCAAGTTTGTTTGTTTGTTTGGTTAGACATAGTGATCTAGGTAGTATAGATAGAAAAGGTAAATATCTAAATAATTGGGTAATGGAGTCAAGTGGAGGTTGTAACAAGTTTGCAAAGGGATTAGGGGTATCAAAGGAAAAATCTAACTTGGCTAGTGGATCTACACAGTCTTTAGGCAAAATGAAATGGACATCAATGGTTTAGAATGAAAAGTAGAACTAAGGGAAATTAAGAATCCTTAATTATATGTACTTCTCAACAAAGGGACTGAAAACATCATTTAAACATGAAGAAGCATTCCATAGATAGGGCTAACCATAAATTCTAGAAATTAGACCTCAGCAAACAATAATTTCAAGACAAACTTTTCCAATGAAATATAGAAGGCAAGAAAATCATTTAACTTCTAGTGATTTCACCTTCAAGGATAAGAAAACATTTAAGATTTACAATAACTGCATTCATAGAGGAGGGAACTCCTAGAAATCTTTGATTACAACTATAAAGACCTTTAAAATAATATTTAAGCAAGAAAAAAGGGTATGATAAAAAAAAACCTCTTTGGAAAACTGTAAACAATGGTACTTTGAAGGGAGACTTCAGAAACAATTTTTAAGTGGTAACAAGAAGCAGGGTGTTGGGAAAAATACTGAGAGGGGGGGGTGAATCAGTATTTAGGGCTGAACAATTTTTATTTTCTTTTTCTTAAACCATATGTTACAGTACTGCATCCAACATGTATGCCTAGATATCTTATTATGTCTTTACTTAGAGCATTGCATCAGATAAGCATTAAGCATGAACAGAAATAACAGAACAAACCATCAAACATAAACAACACATATGAACACCAGGATTTAAGGTGGAAACCCAATTCGGGAGAAAACCACCGCTGCTGTAATCTCAGTCTTCAATATTTATTATAGAGAA
Source organism: Pinus albicaulis (assembly GCA_034641835.2). Classification (NCBI taxonomy): domain Eukaryota; kingdom Viridiplantae; phylum Streptophyta; class Pinopsida; order Pinales; family Pinaceae; genus Pinus; species Pinus albicaulis. The sequence continues at coordinate 256,366,436 of CM076574.1, read as the reverse complement.
AACTTCTTACAATATATGTTGGTGCAGACTTATACCAGCACACAGGCACCCACCTGCAGAAGGCTACAACCTTCTCTCATTTACCAGCCTCTCCTCGAAGGGAGCTACTACCCCTTGCTCTCGTTTACCAGCCTCTCCTGGAAGGGAGCTACTACCCCCTGCTCTCGTTTACCAGCTACCACTAGAAAGGAGCTACAACCCCCTCACTGAAGGCTTCGACCCTTAGCACTACTGCGGAACACATTTCATCAATTTTCATACTGGATCCACCAGTTTCCACATGACATACCTTGCAGGCCACCAGATTTATTCATTCAGTACACTCACACCAGTTCTTTATGATTTCGTCCGTCATTCAAAACTAGAGATTCATCATTGTCAGATCATTGTATCCATGGGTGCATCGTAGTTTCAGATTTATCAGTTAAGAAAAGAGCTCGCCCATACAGATATTCCATAGAGAAATTTTTCGTTCACAACCCTTACGATGCGCCCCTCGTTCTCTATTTTTTCCTTCTCCTTATATAGTTTTTCCTTTATTAAAACCATGAGTCAAAACCACGAACCACTAATGGTATTCCTCTGTCAGTATTTTTTAGTTTATCCCACGGGGCTTTTTGATCTCTTTTTAAATTTTATTTATCAATTTTAAAGAAATTGATAAATAAATATATTTACAACATTTGAATTCCCAAACCTTATGTCTAAAGTTTAACCCTTCGGATTTTATAGAAATATCCAACGCTTCCAAATAAATTAATCTTACGATAAACCTTTGACCCCGGGCCCACATATATAGTCAATAGCTAATCCAATACACGCACGGTACCATAAGTAAATTTCGCGCAAGTCCAGCGTCCGATCACCGTTAGATTAGCAAGCTTCCAGATCAATGACGTATATTCATATCGCTCGACCTCCGATGTCGAACGTTAACGTGCGATGGCTCGCCATACCTGTGTTAATCTTTGCGCACCTTCAACAAATGATGACCGTCCGATGGCCCCTTCCCAGATCAATGGCGCTCAACAATATCGCTGGGCGTCCTGGGTCGAACTATAACGCGCGATGAAAATTGGTTTTGTGAAGTCGTACAGGGACGCGTGTCGAGCACTCTATGGAATCGCTCCCAACCTCTTGAATACCGCTTGCCCGTTGAAAGCGGTATGATGAAAACCATAAACCGCCTTCACTGTTCCTCCTTCGAGGTTCCACCCTTCACTCAAGGTTCTGTTCATGATTCCAAAGGGTTAGTCTGGGTTTGTGATATAACTCTGGTCAATCTTTGGAAGGATTTCCAACGGGATTTCCTTACAAATATTAACTCGTGACAATTCAATGTCATTCTTCAATTTTGCTATGATATATATAACATATCAGCCTTCCTTTTCAGAGTTTTATCCTGTCACAGTTCCGCTTCTACCTATACATTCAAAAGAATCATATCTCTACCACCATTAAGTTCTTCAATGGATACACTGAATGCCTCGAGAGCCCCTCATATATTCAACCAAGTAGTTCCACGACTGCAAATATCAAACTAAGCCAGTTCTTCATTACAAGAAGGTCTCATCCTGGAATTTGAATCCTACTACCATGATTCCTCAACAGGGTTTCACATTTAACTCCATACGCAGAGTCTCATACAGAGGTTCAGGAGATTCCACACAGGAATTGCATCAGTCAATACACATATAATACATAATCCTAACTCTGCAACAATGATTTCATTCTTTTCCGGGCACCGTAGGTATCCTCTGCCCATTATGAAATTGATCACACAGGTCATATATATTCCAGATTTACTCAACCATACTTAACACAATTTTCACAGTTCTTCAACTGTATTAAACCCCTAATTCAACTCTACTGCTCTATCTCTAATTCCTCTGTTTCATCTGCTGCCTCTGCGACCTCTTTGTCTCTTTTGCCTTATGGATAGTTTAGGTGCTGCTCCTATCTTTGCCAATTCCGTTGCCATCAATGACAATATTTCCAACATAGGGAAAACCATAAATCATTCTTGAGGCCAACTGTATTGAACTATTTAAGAAATAAACAAGCATAAGGGTCCAAGAGAGTAATTAAGAATTCTCTAGAATTCCTCAGCATAAGAAAACATAAAACAATGAAGAGTAAACATAACTAAGGTGCTTTCAAAGACATTTCTTAGCCTAAACGTTTTACTCTATTGTAGTAAGAAATGATGAAATAGAATGGAAAATAGGAAAAACATGAACAGATTGGAATACTTCACCAACAGCCACGCTTAGGGATTCAATGACAGAGCTTTCTCCATCAACAAACAGGTCAAAACATCTACAGGTTCCAGAACATCAAATTCTTTCAACTTCAGCAGAACTATGTATTACTTCAAAGAGTTATCAAAATTCCCCCCAATACATTGAGTTTGAATGCAACATTTATGCTGCAAATGAGGAGGTGGAACCGATATAGGGTTTGAGGATTATCAATTACAGAGTAAATGTATTTCTAGCCTTGAAAACCATACAAGGCATAAGGTATAAATAGGTGTACAACTACTTCTCTGTTTAGTAACTCTGTCTTAACTCTATAAGGAAAGATAAGTGGAAATTTTTGAATTTGCAACTTATTTCTATATTTTATAGTAACTGTCTAATAGCTTAAAATATATTTTATCTGACAGCCTGACAGCTTAAAATATCTTTTTAGCTGGGTAATAAACGCTGATTGGCTTCATGGCTAGAAGGTAAGCCCAATGTGTCAGTTAGATATTTTTGAGTAAATGACTGCTCCCCTTTGATGTATTTCGAGGCTCTTTAGCCCGTATTTCCTTAATTTATCCCTTTAAACTGTGTTTTTGGCCTAATTATGCTTTTAGCCTTCATAACTGTCCTTTAATTAATTTTCCTCACTATCTTTCTCTGTTTCTATTAAACACCTGCTTTTATCCATTAATCCTCTTATCTTTAGACCTTTTGCCTTTATCCTTTAAAACCTTGATTAGGCTTTAATCCTTTGTTTTAAGGCTTTGATTTTCTTTTGGCCCCTTTAACTCAATTAAGACCTTTATGTGTGTAGGAGGCCTTTTTGATGTGCTGGAAGATCCTAAGGTACATCGGTGGCCATGAAACATCGATTTCAACCTTTATCTTGAAACCCTGGACCCCCTTCTTTGTTTTAGGCCCTCAAATCATCATTTTGAGGCCTCAGTCACCGAATATGACCGCGGGATAACATTTCGGCCTTCGTCCACCATTAAACCTACACAAATAAACAAATTATTAATTTAAAACCTGCGGGATTATGGTCAAACTTCTTTTCAAAGGTTTATGAGGGCGTAAGGAGCAGTGAGGAGGAAAGGAGAGTGCAGGGGAGAGGTTTCGAACGCCGAACCATGAAAACAAGTTTGAATTTTTCTTTTTGGCGCGTAATGGAAAAAAGGTGGTTTCGTGAAAATCATCGGCAGTTTTTGCGTTGTAGATGAGTGGTAAGCGGTAAAGCGCAAATCGAATGCAATACACATCGTTGATCACCACTTGTCCCTCATGAAACCACCAGTTTCGCGTGGATAACATGCGATTAGTTTTTTGGAGAAATGGGCGCGAAAGAGCGCGTGGACCATTGGATCTGGGGCTGCAGATCCAACGGAAGAGAGGGCATGTGATGGGGAAAGGTGCGTGGTGGCAGAAAATATTGGAGGCTAGGTGTCGGACGTGGATTGGACGGGCGACAGGGTAGTGGATGGTGGGGCCGAGGGGTGACGTTGAATATTTTGTCATTGAGCAGGCTGGGTTGATCGGCAGGGTTAAATGAGGGCCGTTGGATCAACAATAGATCGACGGTCAAGATCTATTGCGAGGGGACCGAGGGTATGGAGGGAAAAATTCGGCCTGTGCCCTCGCAAAAAACCTCAGCCGTTAAATCTGAGATCTCCATAGTCAAAGGGTTAACTACGGGGGCACCAAGGGTTTGAATTGCAGATTAAAAAGTGCCCGCAGGTGAATAATGAAGGAAGGGGGCCAAGGAAAAAGCGCGAGAAGGGTGGTCTTATGGATAAAAGGAGGACCGGGGGTGAAAACAAAAAGGGCTAAGGGATTTTAAGAATTAGCCCATGGTCGGGTACTCGAGTCATATGCAGAGAAAGGGCTGAGGGTTAAGCCCTCGGGGGATCTCATCGGCAAGGGACAAAAAGAATGGGAGAGGAAACGAAGAAGTGCCGATGCAATAGGTGCCGATAGTTCTCGGCTGTGGTTGTATGAAGAAAAGGGCTAGTGCTGAAAGCCAAAAAGGGGCTTAAAGCCTTATGTTCTTAAAAGGTCGGAATAGGCTAAAAACATGGGTTTTTGAGCTTTTTTAAGGCTTCCGATAAGGGTAAAAGAGGGTTTTTGAACCTTTTGGTGGCTTTCGATAGGTTTAGAAAAGATATTTTTAAACCAAATGAGGGTGTTTATAATGATTAAAAGGGGTTTTTTTAGAGGAAATGGAGGTTTTATGAAGAAAAAAAGGGTTATTTTCATAGGGGAATGGACTAATAAAAACAGGGATAAATAGCCTGAAATAAGCTTCTTTTGAAACATCAGGATGAAGATTTTAGTGAAATGATGGACTTAGGCTACTGAAGGCTATGAAATTTCTAGAGCTCACAATGTTTCTGCAATATTGTTTTTAGAAATCTGGGATTGTCAAATTTAGTCATCTTTGGATAAAGTCAAAATTATGGATGACTAATAGTGGCTCCACTTGGGGAGGACAACTGTCCTTTTAGGTGTCCAGAACCTCAGTTTATCAATCTCTGGCTTCCAGCAGACCAGTGCCTTATCCATTGGGCAACATTATTTGTTTTATTGCTGATTTTCTTTGTATTCTGACAATTCTTCAGTGACCTGCAGCATGAAAACACTTTAAGACAACACTTCTACCTACCCATTCCTACTTGTCCTAGCATTTTTTCTTCTTTTGAGTGCATTTGAACTAGCAAAATCCTTGACATTTTTATTTTTGAAAATAGAAATAAACTATCTAATCCTATCCTTATTTCTTCTAAGAGTTCAGATTAAACTGTTGAACTCTTTATTTTTCTACCTAAGTTACTATCTGTCAAGATTAAGCTGTTTGACAGATTTTATTCTCTATTTCTAAAACATGAAATTTAAACACAGTCAAATCAGGATTAGACTGTTTGATTTGCTATGGTGTCTATGGTTGTATGCACAAGCTGCACATAAACATTATTTGCATAAAGTAAATTCAGAAAAATAAGGCTATGATTTGTCATTTAGTCATGCATCCTTATTTATCTCTTTGGTTCTGTTTTGAGCATGTGGAACTAGCATCTTTATATTTTCCTAATCTATCCTCTCTGATAAGATAAGTCTGAAATCATTTTGACAATAATTTCTTCTACTAACTTATCATCATAAATTTAAAAGATGTTCAGCCATGATTAGGCTAGATGAATGAAAAATATATCATTTTTAATCAGCAGTGACACTTAGACTTGCTCACTTTCAGAAATTCTCTTTTTGGGGAATGGGGCTGCACCTGTTTGAATCTGCCCTCTTTTCTCTTTTCTATTGTTTTTGTGTTTTTATTTTTAAATCGAAAAGCAAGGTTTTATATAGTGAAAAATAAAAAGCTTTTAATTTTAGGACTCTTGGAAAAGATAGTGCTTGAACATCCTGCCATTGACATGACCTCCAAATAGATCTTCTCCATTCAACTCTTGCAGAAAGAATGCATTATGACCCCTTATAGAATGAATGATATAGGGCCCTTTCCATAGATTCTCAAATTTTCCATGTTTTCCCTTTTCTTCCCTTCTAGAATCCCATTTTAGAACAACATTCCCAAATTGGAAATCATTTGCTTTAGTCCTTTTGTCAAATAATTTCTTGATAGCTTCTTGGAATGTTTATGTTCTCTTGTACACTTCTTCTCTGGACTGTTGTAAATGAATGGTCTGATTTATCCTCCTCTGTATATCATTTTCCTCAGATTGTACTTCTTGAAGGAGTTTCATGACTGGAACTCCTAAAGAGGTTGGGAAGATTGCACCCATGCCATAAACCAGCTGATAAGGGGACATATTTATTGAATTTTTGGTGGTTAATCTATCAACCCATAAAGCATGAGTAAGCTTACTATGCCATGATTTTTGATTCAGCTCCAACAGTTTTTTGATAATATTGACAAGGCTTTTGTTGGAGGATTCAACTAATCCATTTCCTTAAGGATAGTAGGCAGTGGAATGAACCAAGGTAATATGATACTTATGGAAAAAGTCAATCATTATTTTAGATTTGAAGGCAACAACATTATCTGTGATAATTTTTCTAGGACAACCAAATCTGGATAATATATTGGTTTCAAGGAACTTGATAATGACAGAGTCAGTGGAATTCCTAGAAGGTATGGCTTCTATCCACTTGGTGAAATAATCAGTGGCAGTGAGGATCCACTTATGTTGGGCTGATGAACATGGGTGGATTTCCCCAATGAAGTCCAAGCCCCATTATTGAAAGGGGGCCTCAACACTGATGGCATGTAAGGGTAAAGGAAGGAGTTTTCTTTTGCCATAAAAAAATTGACATTTATGGCAAGTCATGACAAGTTTCTGAGTGTCTGGGAAAAGGGTGGGCCAATAGTAACCAAATCTGAGGATTTTATTTTCTGTAGTCTTCTAGTAGAGATGTCCTCCACATTCTCCCTCATGCAGCTCATGCATGATTTTTCCTGCATCAATATCAAGCAAACATTTAAGCAATATTCCTACAACATTTTTCCAATATAAAACCCCATCTAATATGCAATAATTTAAAGCCTTCTGTTTTAAAAATATAGCTTTAGTTTTAGACAGAGAGGGAGGGGTATTCAGATAAAGAAACACATATATGATATCAACATACCATGGTGAATTCAAAAAAATTTCTTCAATAAATGGAGCTATGAATTCTTCTGTTTCTTCCAAAATGTCAACCATATTCATATCTAGTGCTTGGAAGATTGATTTAGCCATGAGTTTTGCTAATCCATGCCCTTTGACTAGTTTGTTAGGCTTGATTTCTAAGTCATATTCCATAATAAAAACAATCTATTTTCCCCTTTTACCATCAGGGTCTTGACTTAGAATATCCTTGACAACAGTATGTGGGACAAAAGCAATGATGTGAGAATGTAAAATGTAGACTCTGATGTCTTTCAATGCTTTGACCAAGGCTAAGGCTTGTTTCTCCATGATGTTATACTTGAGTGGAGCATATCTTAAGGCCCTACTAAAAAATGATATTAGTTGTTATTGCCCCATAGTGTTCTTTTGTAGTAATACTACAACTATTGTATGTTCAGATGCAAAAGAAAAGATGTAGAAATATTTGGTGAAATCAGGAATGATAAGAACTGGTGTTTGAGTAAGAGCTTGTTTTACTAGTTCAAATGATTGTTTAGCTTGTATTTTCCATTTAACACCTATCTCTTTCTTTAACATGTTTGTGATATTTTTTAATAACTCAGCAAGGTTGGGGATGAACCTCAAAAAAATTATCTTTCCAATGAAAGATTGTAATTTTTTGAGGTTTCTGGGATGGCTGATTTTCAATATCCCATCAATCCTTTTAGGGTCTACTTTGATTCCCTCTTCAGAAATTATGTGGCCAAGAAGCTTTCCTTCTTGGAGACCAAAAAGTGTCTTTTTGGGATTCAAAGATAAGCCATATTTCCTACATTTCTCAAAAACTTTTCTTAAATGAATTAAGTGTTCTTCATCAGTTTTAGAGGAAACACTAATGTCATCAAGGTAAATGATTATAAAATAGCCCATGTCTTCTGAGAAGGCTATGTCCATGGCCCTTTGGAAGGTGGCCCCTGCATTCATTAAACCAAATGGCATTTTGACATACATGAATGTACCCCAAGGTGTGGTAAAAGCAGTTTTATGTTGATCACTTGGGAGTACTAATACCTGATTATAACTTGAGAACCCATCCAACAACGAAATTCTTTTAGACCCAAACACTCTTTGTAGTACATGATCCATTTTTGGCAAGGGATAGTTATCTTTAAGGGAGGCTCTATTTAAATTCCTAAAATAAATGCAGAGCCTGATTTTCCCAGTATTTTTCCTGACATATACTAAGTTGGAAACCCATTGTGAATATCTGAGGGGAACTATGACCCCAACATCATACATTTTCTTGATTTCTTTCTTGACTAAAGACAATAAAACAAGGTTTATCCTTCTAAGTGTTTGTTTGAAAGGTTTTTGATTTTCTTTAAGAGGAATTTTGTGTTGAATGATGCTGGTATCATATGATTTTAGATCCTTTTACCCCCATGCAAACACATCTCTAAATTATTTGAAAAGTTCTATGTATTGTTGTTTGATATGAGCTGGGAGAGTGCTGGATAAATTGATCATTTTGGGTTCTGTTAGGCTGCCTATGTTATTTTCTTCTATGTTTGTTTCTATAGGCTCCATTCTTGGTTCTTTGGCTACATCATTGAAGTCAAACAGTTGTTATAATGGTGCAAGACCTCTTGGAATTGTATCATTTTTACATTGTAAAACTTCCAGGTCTTTCTGAAACGTATTGTAAACCATTTTTTCTCTAAAAGGATGTTCAAAATGGTTTATATCAACAGAAAAGGACAACACTGTTTCAGGGATTTGTTCATTGTTTAGACAGTTTTCCTCACGGCTTGAAGTAGATGTTGGTATGGAAAAGTCATTCTTTGATTGCAGAAAATCATCTATGTGTTTGTCACCTTCAAACACTTGCCAATAATCTTCATTTTCAGGTATTGCACGCTGACTTTTTACCTTTATATTGAATTTTTCATTGGACTATGGTATTTGGAAATTACTAGCAGCAAAGCTAAGTTCATTTGCTAGATGATTTTGAGCTATTGGGATGAAAATGAGTTCATATTTTTCAAAGGTTTTTAGGAGATCAAGGGCAACATTTATATATCCTCTGAGTTTTGGGTTTTTGGTTGAATACTGCCCTTTAATCTGTCTGATAATTAGCTCAGAATCCCCTTGGACTGATATTTTCTTAGCTCCTAAATCTTTGATTAAGTGTAGGCCAATAAGGAGGGCTTCATATTCAGCAATGTAATTTGTGCATGGAAAATCCAGTTTATAGGAAAATCCTTTGTTTGTGTTCTGTATCCATACACCAGCGCCCGAACTTAATTTGCAACAAGAGCCATCAAATTTTATCTTCCAAGGTATTTCAATCTCATTTTATTTTTCATTCTGTTGTTCAAGGCTGCTAAATTCTGAACTGTTCTTTTCTTGAGTTAATGGCAGATTTGACTGTTCTGGTATACTAAATTCTTCTTTGTTTTCCTTTTCTTGTTGGATGATTTCATCTTCATTATATAAGATAAAGGAATCCAAATTTGAATGAATGGAGTAGATAGGAGAATTGTTTGGTCTGTCTATGTTACTCACCATGTATTTCATATGAGACTCCCGGTATAGTCTTCTGGTTTGGCTAAAAACTGGTATGGTGGCATAAGACATGTCCATTTGAAGGATCCCCTAAAGTTTGGCTCCCCATGATCTTGATAAAAACATGCCATACTTAGGAGGAATGTCAGCTACCACTATGTCCATTACTAGACTCTTAGCAGGAATTTGAGACAGGTTAACACATAAATCCTTGATTAAACCCAAGCATTTGACTCTACTTGAATCAAAGGAATATAGGTCTTTATATGGTTTAGTAATTTCCAAGCCTAAGCTTTCCATTATTACTTTGGGCATGAGTTTATGTGAAGCTCTAGAGTCTAACATGGCATTATATAAGATCTTATCATGTATATTCAGGCTGACATAGAAGGGAAGGACAACCCCTTCTTGGTATTTTCCTTCAACTTTAGGACCAAATAATAATTCTGGTTTATCATCTGTCAAGTTTAAAGTATCAGTGTCACTGCCTATATTTAAAGCTTTCAGAACTTGTTTTTTATATACATCTTGAGTTACTAGTTTAGCTAAGGGTATGGTGATTTTGATTTTGGCAATTTCCCCTTCAAGGTTGAAAGGAACTATTGTTCTTGACATATTTACATCTGTTTTGTCATTTACAACTTTTTCAGCAATTCTAATTTGCTGAACTTTATTTAGACTGTTATTTGGGACAGATTGGTTAGGGCCACTAGCAAAAGTACTAGGGCAACTTTGTTCAACGTTTTGCTGACTGTTTTTACCTTTATTTAGATCAGTTTTCTTGGCCACAATGTTCGTGTTAGTGGCTGTTTTCTTAGGCTTATTTTCTGAAGTTTTTATAACAACAATACTAGTATTTTTATCATTATAAATATCTGGGCTTCTTTTGCTTCTAAGATTATATTGTTTGTGCACCTCCAGGATGGAATTTTCAAACCCCAATCTGAAATCTTCAGAATCTTCATTATTGTATTCAGTTTGTCCTGAGGAAAAGAAACCTTGTTCTTCTTCAGTGAGGAAGACATCATCCCCACTATAAGATCCTATCAAGTTTACATGTCCTTCTTCCAATCTTTCAATCTCCCTTTCTTCTTCTTGATCGACATAGTTTTGTTGAATGGGAGGCCTAATTTGTTGGTCATTGTCTCTTTTCCTATCTTTATTAGGATCTCTTCTAGGATTTGGATTTCTATTTCTGTTTTGGGGGTTGGTTTGATTTTCTCTAGATTGAGCTTTTTCAAATATGCTCATCCTCTCCATCATTGTCTCCATCATCCTTTCCATTTTTGAGTTAGATGTGGAAGGTGCAACTTCATCCCTAAATGATACTTTCTTTTCGTTCCTCATCCTAGCTCTTTTCTCCATTAGATTTGCTTCTACACTAAGAGCTCCCTTTTTCATGTCTTCTAAAGTTAAGGGATCCCTTTCTCTTAGCTGATAGGACATCTCGGGATCAAATCCTTCAGGGAATTTGGCTAAAGCTGAGCCTTGTGGAGGTTTCAAATCTGGGGGTAGTGCGTTATAAACACTATTGAATCTAGTGCAATAGTTTTGAACACTTTCCCCAGTGTTTCTCTTGAGGTTGTTGTAATCTGAAAGTATTTGGAGAGGTTTTTTCTTGAATTCCCATTTTTTTATGAATAATTGATATAAAGAAGGAAGATCATTAATGCTATGAGGAGCTAAGCCCTTAAACCATTTCTTGGATTCTGCTCCTAAAATTTAAGCAAAAATTCTCATCTTAATGGTTTCTTCTTCTATCTCCATGTAATAAAAAGCATCATTCATTTTATCTACATGCTGGTGGGCAGTAGTAGGTTCATTTCCAGTGAAATGGGGAATTTTGGATTGGTAATCATTGGGTAAGGGAACCAGAGGTTGTGGTAACACAAGTGGACCATACCATGCTGCCATGATAGGAAATAATGGGGGATTTACAAGAGGGAAAGTGGGCTGAAATGGAGTGTTTTGAACAGTGTATGTGTGTAAAGGAGTGGAAGAAACACTTGGGCCAACAAACTGTTGATGAGCAGATTTGTTATGGAAGGAGCTGAAATAATGGAGAAGTTGAGAGTCAGGTGGAGTAGAAAGTGAATTTTCTCTGCTAAAGCTCTGTTGAAAATCTGTGGTTTCAAAATCAGCTTAGTTTAAATTACTTTGAGACTTATTTCTAAATAGTTTCTTTGTATGAGGTAAGTCAAAGTGAGGATATTTTGAGACTGTAAGATTTTCAGGGATAGATCTTGTTCTTGGGGTAGTCCTATCAGTAGTTAGTTTTCTGGATCTAGAAGTTTTCCACAAAATCCTTTCTGGATTTTCAACTATGGTAGGGGGATTAGGATTTGGATGGGATCTAGTGTTGACCCTATGTGAAGCCAGATTTCAGTTTCCAAAATTTTAGAGAGGTTTGAAGTTTTTAGGACTATTTTTTTTTTTTAAATTTTCCTCTCACAATGATTTCTATAATAGTGGACTAGGTTTATAAACTTCCTCAAGGCTGGTTAACACAATATTAGGGAAATATGGAGGCCTAGAAGAGTAATAGGCCTACTGGGGCTAGTGGAGTCGCCAGGTAGAAATTTTTAGCCTTTTTGAAGGTAAAATATTTTATGGTCCACCGCCAATGGTTTATTTTGAAAACCAATCTGAAATATTTTTGGTTTTTTCTGAGCTTTTGGTAGTTCTATGGTTGTGAGAGTGTCCTATACCGGATTCAACACTTAGCTAAGGTGATGAAACAAACATAGTCTACTCTATGGCTTATCAGCTGATTTCCTCAAGGTTTGATAAGGGTCTCTTAGAATCCTAAGGGTTACTTAGATTATCACTGATTCAGACAGATTCTATCATGATTACCATTATGCTGGTAGTGCTTGAAGAAAGCTATAGTTCACTTGAATGAATACTGAGTGCCTTGTTTAGGGATTTTTACTCAAAAAAGTACCACCGTGATTGCCAAAATATTGGGATCCTGTGATTTGGCTAATTGGCAAACCAAATGACAAGGCAACATAAAAACCAAGATTTAGAGCTCTAGGACCTAGCCCTCCTAGTCTCAGAGAGGGATCTCTCAATTTTTTGCAAAGATATGACTTGTTTGCTTGTAAAAGATTTGATTTTAGGCTAGTTATTAAGTGCAAGTTTGTTTGTTTATTTGGTTAGACATAGTGATCTAGGTAGTATAGATAGAAAAGGGAAATCTCTAAATCATTGAGAAATGGAGTCAAGTGGAGGTTGTAACAAGTTTTCAAAGGGATCAGGGGTATCAAAGGGAAAATATAACTTGGCTAGTGGATCTACACAGTCTTTAGGCGAAATGAAATGGACATCAATGGTTTAGAATGCAAAGTAGAACTAAGGGCAATTAAGAATCCTTAATTATATGTACTTCTCAACAAAGGGACTTAAAACATCATTTAAAAATGAAGAAGCATTCCATAGACAGGGCTAAACATAAATTCTAGAAACCAGAACTCAGCAAACAATAATTGCAAGACAAAATTTTCCAATGAAATATAGAAGGCAGGAAACTCATTTAACTTCTAGTGATTTCACCTTCAAGGATAAGAAAACATTTAAGATTTACAAATAACTGCATTCATAGAGGAGGGAACTCCTAGAAATCTTTGATTACAGCTATAAAGACCTTTAAAACAATTATTTAAGCAAGAACAAAGGGTATGATCAAAACATACCTCTTTGGCAAACTCTAAACCATGGTAATTTGAAGGGAGACTTCAGAAACAGTTTTTAAGTGGTAACAAGAAGCAGGGAAAACCATAAATCATTCTTGAGGCCAACTGTATTGAAATATTTAAGAAATAAACAAGCATAAGGGTTCAAGAGAGAAATTAAGAATTCTCTATAATGCCTCAGCATAAGAAAACATAAAACAATGAAGAGTAAACAGAACTAAGGTCTTTTCAAAAGACATTTCTTAGCCTAAAATTTTTACTCTACTGTAGTAAGAAATGATGAAACAGAATGAAAAATAGGAAAAACACGAACAGATTGGAATACTTCACCAACAGTCAAGCTCAGGGGTCCAATGAAAGAGCTTTCTCCATCAACAAATAGGTCAAAACATCCACAGGTTCTAGAACATCAAATTTCTTTCAACTTCAGCAGAACTATGTATTACTTCAAAGAGTTATCAAAATGCCCCCCAATACATTGAGTTTGAATGCAGTATTTATGCTGCAAGTGAGGAGGTGGAACTGATCTAGGGTTTGAGGATTATCAATTATAGAGTAAATGTATTTCTAGCCTTGAAAACAATACAAGGCATAAGGCAGAAATAGGTGTACAACTACTTCTTTGTTTAGTAACTCTATCTTAACTCTATAAGGAAAGATAAGTGGAAAGTTTTTAATTTGCAACTTATTTATATCTTTTATAGTAACTGTCTGACAGCTTAAAACATCTTTTATTTGACAGCCTGATAGCTTAAAATATATTTTTAGCTGGGTAATAACCACTGATTGGCTTCATGGCTAGAAGGTAAGCCCAATGTGTCAGTTAGATATTTTTGAGTAAATGACTGCTCCCCTTTGATGTATTTCGAGGCTCTTTAGCTTGTCTTTCCTTAATTTATCCCTTTAAACTGTGTTTTTGGCCTAATTTTTCTTTTAGCCTTCATAACTATCCTTTAATTAATTTTCCTCACTGTCTTTCTCTGTTTTTATTAAACCCCTGCTTTTATCCATTAATCCTCTTATCTTTCGACCTTTTTCCTTTATCCTTTAAAACCTTGATTATGCTTTAATCCTTTGTTTTAAGGCTTTGATTTTCTTTTGGCCCCTTTAACTCAATTAAGACCTTTATGCGTGTAGGAGGCCTTTTTGATGTGCTGGAAGATCCTAAGGTACATCGGTGGCCATGAAACATCGATTTCAACCTTTATCTTGAAACCCTGGATCCCCTTCTTTGTTTCAGGCCCTTAGATCATTATTCTAAGGCCTCAATCACTGAAGATGACCGTGGGATAACATTTCGGCCTTCGTCCACCATTAAACCTGCACAAATAAACAAATTATTAATTTAAAACCTACGGGATTATGGTCAAATTTCTTTTCAGAGGTTTATGAGGGCATAAGGAGCAGTGAGGAGGAAAAGAGAGTGTAGGGGAGATGTTCCAAAGGCGGAACCGCGAAAGCATGTTTGAATTTTGCTTTTTGGCATGTAATGGAGGAAAGAGGGTTTCATGAAAACCACCAGCGGTTTTTGCGTTGCAGATGAGTGGTAAGCGGTAAAGCGCAAATCAAACGTGATACGTGTCATTGATTGCCACGTGTCTTCATGAAGCCACCGGTTTCGTGTGGATAACGTGTGATTAGTTTTTTTGAGAAATGGGTGCGAAAGAGCGCGCGGACCGTTGGATCTAGGGCTGTAGATCCAACGACGGAGAGGGCACACGATGGGGAAAGGTGCGTGGTGGCGAGAGAAATTGGAGGCTAGGTGTCGGACGTGGATTGGATGGGCGACAGGGTAGTGGATGGTGGGGCCGAGGGGTGACGTCAGCTGTTTTGTCGTTGAGTGGGCTGGGTTGATTGACGGGGTTAAATGAGGGCCGTTGGATCAATAATAGATCAACAGTTGAGATCTATTGTGGGGGGACTGGGGGTACGGAGGGAAAAATTCGACCTGTGCCCTCGCAAAAAACCTCAGCCGTTAGATCTGAGATCTCCATAGTCAAAGGGTTAACTATGGGGGCGCCAAGGGTTTGACTTGCAGATTAAAAAGTGCCCGCGGGTGAATAATGAAGGAAGGGGGCCAAGGAAAAAGCGCAAGATGGTGGTGTTATGGATAAAAGGAGGACGAGGGGTGAAAACAAAAAGGGCTAAGGGATTTTAAGAATTAGCCCATGGTCGGGCCCTCGGGTCATATGCAGAGAAAGGGCGGAGGGTTAAGCCCTTGGGGGATCACATCGGTGGGGGACAAAAAGAATGGGAGAGGAAACAAAGAAGTGCCGATGTGATAGGTGTCGACGGTTCTCGGCTGCGGTTGTATGAAGAAAAGGGCTAGGTCTGAAAGCCAAAAAGGGGCTTAAAGCCTTATGTTCTTAAAAGGTCGGAATAGGCTAAAAACATGGGTTTTTAAGCTTTTTTAAGGCTTCCGATAAGGGTAAAAGAGGGTTTTTTGAACCTTATGGAGGCTTTCGATAGGTTTAGAAAATGTATTTTTAAACCAAATGAGGGTGTTTATAATGATTAAAAGGGATTTTTTTAGAGAAAATGGAGGTTTTATGAAGAGAAAAAGGGCTACTTTTAGAGGGGAATGGACTAATAAAAATAGGGATAAATAGCCTGAAATAAGCTTCTTTTGAAACAGTAGGATGAAGATTTTAGTGAACTGATGGACTTAGGCTAATGGAGGCTGTGAGATTTCTAGAACTCACAATGTTTCTGCAATATTGTTTCTAGAAATCTGGGATTATCAAATTTAGTCATCTTTGGATAAAGTCAAAATTATGGATGACTAACAAGTCTTTCCAGAGAATCACCTACCCCATTTTCATGCCTTGTGATGGATTGGATGTATAACTGTATCTTCTATAACACTATTTATGAAGAGATTTCAGGTATTCTAAAGCTAATTTTGTTTCCCGAAGGAGCATTATTTCCAACTTGTTTGTCATTATTATTTTCTTTAGAATTATTGTTTTTTCAGATCCATTTAGGCCTCTAATGTTCCATGAAATGAGATTCATTGAGAAATATTTGGAGTTAGGGTAAGGGATATTACCTTTCCCTCATTGATCAGTTTTACACCCAGCTCTTGTAGGAGTTGACTTGATGATTTTCTGCCTCTTTTCCTTCTTGGACCTTTTGGGTCGTATTGGTCAGCTGGAATGTTGGACATTATATCTTTGGTGTTGTGATCTACATGTTGCCTCTTTGTTGTGGTCTACTTTAGTTCCTCTTGGATTAGGTATGCTCCTATTATTTGTATATATTCCTTTGAGATGGCTTCTAGGCCACACTTTTCCCATACCTCTGCTATCGTATTTATATCCATCCCCCCAGTACCTCTTTTATTACTTGTTCCTCTTCTAAATCATATTTTTTTTCTTGTTCCATATCTATATCCTCTGAGTGATGTCCTTTCTTGTTAATACTTGCATTAGGAGTGGCCTCCTAGTCTAAGCTTGGTGGGTGGGCTATTAAGTCACCTTGTTGCCTTCCTCCTTTGTGTTCCCTCTATTGTTGGGAAAAATACTGAGAGGGGGGGTGAATCCGTATTTACTGCATATTCAAACTTTTACTTTTTCTTGCTTCTAAAACCCATACGCTACTTTCCTGATACAGACTCGCGTATATACACGGATACCCTTTATGAAACTCGCGTATACACAGAGATCTAATTATGTCATTAATTCTTCACTTATATCATTCCATCATTCATTCATTAGATGTTTAATAAACAGTAAACATGTGCAGTAAGAACAGAATAAACCATCACACAAAGCATCACACATGAACACCAGGATTTTTAGGTGGAAACCCAAGTCGGGAAAAAACCACCGCTGCAGTTGCTCAGCCTTCAATATTTTATTATAGAGAAAACATCTTACAACATATGTGCTGGTGCAGACTCCTACCAGCACGCAAGCACCCACCTGCGCTTGTTTACCAGCCTCTCCTGGAAGGGAGCTACGACCCCCTGACTCGTTTACCAGCCTCTCCTGGAAGGGAGCTACAACCCCCTGACTGAAGGCTACAACCCTCAGCACCTCTATGGACCATGTTTCATCAATTTTCACACTAGATCCAAAGCTTCCTTTAGGACACCACTTACAGGCCATGTTTCATCATATTTTCAGACTGGACCCACTCCATACATTTAAGCTCAATCATACATCAAACTGAAACTTATCATTTCAGACAACTCAGAACTGTAGAATACATCATTCACAGATAGCAGTAACACAGCAGAATAGATCAGACATTTCATACCCCTTGCTTCAGCAAACCCTAGTTTGCATACGCGCTTTCCTTTCACTGATACCGCGTACATACGCGCTTCCAATCACATCAAGCCGCGTATACTTCTGTACAAATTACAGAGCTGATTTCACTGCGCATACGCGCTTTCTCTTCATCAAAGCCGCGTATATACGTGCTTTTTCTGCGGCGAACTAGCGTATGGTTCTTGAGACATTTAGGTCATTGCAATTCTTTAGAAAAGATACATCACACAGATTTTACCCTTTACTTCAGACAGATGTTCGCCTCATCTTAGATCTAATCATTCCATAAACAGATCTAGCAAGTACAAATACATTTCAGATCTAGAAACCCTTCTTCATCATTTTCTTCATTGGTGCATCATGCATTCAGATCTATCATTCAACTATAACCCTTTCCATTCAGATATAATTTCCATGAGATATACTTGAGAGATAAGTATTCAGCTAGCTCGAGACATCTGCCACTCATGATTTGCACAATGAATTTCTTCTCCTTATATAGATTCACCTTTCAATACAGAATAAACTCTCATTCACTTCGATGGTATTCCTGGATGGGGTCATATAGACGAATCATTACTCAATACAATGGGTCAATACCATGGTGGTTACCCCTGGTTTTGTACTTTATGAGCGCTTTTGCCCATACGCGACTTGGCATGTTATTTCCCGCGTGCATACGCGACTTCTACTAGACTAATCCGCGTATGCCTTGAGACATACTCTTTTCATCATAGATCTAGCACATATTGAATTCCTTTCTTTATTGCCTTCTGTACTCTCTGTAGATACATCAGATTTACATCTTTAAACAGGTTCATCAAGACATATTCTATCAAACACAACTTCATCAAGTAGGCTGCCATCATGGACAACATTCTATCAAGTGGATTGTCATTAAGGACATCACTCAGCATCATATTGCCAACAAACATCATATCACATTAGATTTACATCATTTACCAAGTCCATCAAGTCAAGAATAACTTCATCAGGTGGATTGTCATCAAGGACAACACATGACATTGATCTCATATCTTCATCTTCATTAAGTGGGTTGCCATCAAGGACAACACTCTGCGTCATATTGCCAACAATCTCCCCCTTTGGACTTGATGGCAACCACGATGGTGTTTGATCACCACAACAGATAGGTACATTAAGAATACAATGACACCATGTCACTCTCCTCATTCTTTCTCTTCATTCAAACACCATGTCACTCTCCCCCTTTGACATCAAGGGCAAAGGGCGGATCAAAACCAACACACTCTCCCCCTTTTCTCCTCATGTAGAAGAAGCGTTCTGCAGATCTGACGTATACTGAAGTGACCAAGCTCCCCCTGAGTTCATGCTGAATCTTCAAACATATTTTTCAATGAATTACAGGACTCTATGACCTTCCTATCACCAAGGACTCATACTTACATCAAAGATCCAACCAAGTGGATTTACATATGAGACTCAAATACCCAACCAAGTGGGTTTACAAGTTTGTCAAGTCCTTACATGAATGAATATTACAATTTTACATCATAGGTCTCAACAAGACCTTTTCATCAAATTACAAATATGACTTTTATGACCAATACCAGAAAGACTTCAAGAAAAAGAACATATTTCAGAACCATCATAATGCCAACAATGCATTATACTCAGCAAGGCTGATGCTCCCCCTAAATCTGTGCATCCAAGCAACCTTTCCATATGACTAAGGCTCCCCCTTAGTTTATGCATCCTGAACACTTTCAACCAATCATCAAGGCATCTTTATCAAAACATCAGAGATCGAAACAATATTATAAGAACTGGAACACCACTAGAGATACCAAACAGCACTACAGCTGTGCTGAATAAAGCTGACCCCAAACAGAAATTTGTCAGCAACCAGACATACGCGGTTTTTTGTGCATGAACTCGCGTATATACGCGACTGTGTTTCAAGAAATCCGCGTATCCAATACCATCTTCTGTATTTTAACCAGATCTGATTCTCTGTGAGGCAAAGACAGTGTTCAGCTTCTTTTTGAGATGTTTGAATGCTTTCCTGGAATATAGATAGATAGAACAATGTAGTTGTGTCTTCAAGCGTCATCCAACGGTTGTAGCATAAGCACATTAGAAACCAAGCCTCCAGCAGCATCAATACATTCTTTCTAAGAGAAATTAACATACCAGAACAACATCTTCAAATATGTGTCAAGCAATCATCCATGTGGTCCAATATCACCATGATCTTTAAGATTTAACATGATGTAATAAATGTAGGGAAAAAGGTCTCAACCATAGTAACAAACTCTGCATGATCTATTCTTATCTCTGAATCATAAGACTTCCAATTCATCCATGTGTGAGCACAAAAGATACTTTTCAGCAAACAAGGCTCAAAATCTCATCATAATAAACCATGTACCAAGTCATCATCATTTAAGCATAAGTATCACAATAACCAAGAATAAGCAGTCATAGTGTCAACAATGAAATCATTAGTATTCAACCTTCTGCTCCCCCTGAACCAGTGCTCTTCCTTAACTTGTGCAACCTGAATACGTTCATCAGCAAGTCATCAGCAACAATCTCTGCATGAACTGCCCTTATCTCCGAATTATAAGACTTTCATCTCAGCAACGAATACTCTTCATCAAAAAGCAAACAGGACTCATCCATAATCTTCAACATAAGACATCAAGTATCATATCATCATTATTTAGAACTGAGAAATTGAGTCAATAATACAGTTATTAACAGTCAGACTGATGCTCCCCCTGAACCTCTGCTCCTGATCTTCAGCTGTCATCCCAATTCTCTTATCATAAATGCATACGCGACTGTGTCTGCTAGAACTCGCGTGTATACGTGACTTGTGTTCATCGAACCCACGTATGGAAAGTGAAGCATAGAAATTTTTCACATTCCTTCATCTCCCCCTGAACTTGTACTTCCTTTACCTGTCTTCTTCATATCAGATGCTCTGTCAGAAATACATATAACCAGAAAAATCAAATCAACCATGAGAAACATCATACATTGCTCCCCCTGTGACGATACATTACTAAATCTCATAATGTATCCCACATCATTCCTGCAGTCAATAAGAGAAGTAAGCTTCAGAAGAGGATGACTGCAGTAGGGTCAGAATTCCCTACGATTTTGATTGGTCCTCCTTCTTTTTCCAAATTTTCTTGAACTTCCTAACTGTGTGCTGAAAATTGTCCACTTTCTCATATCTGTTCAACCTGCATTCCTTTTCTACATGTCCATACTTGTTACAAGAATAACATCTCATGTGTTCAGAGAAATAAGCATAAGAATCATAATGAGTATTTCTAATCTTCCTCCTTTTACAATCAGCTGCTTTATGTCCATACTTGTTACATGAAAAACAATATCCCTTGAAGAAACCAGAGTACCTTTCTATGTAGGAACTGTTTGTTTGAGGCTGAAGTGATCTGCTCCTGCAATTTGCTGCAACATGCCCATAATTATGACATTTAAATCATTCAACATTATTGACTGATTTCCTTTGAGATTTCATCATTGTTGGTTGACCTTTTGTCTCTTTCAACACTTCAGGTTTTGCATTGACATCCTATGAATTTTTAGCACTTCCTTGTGAGCTAGATTCTCCTTTAACAGTTTCATGGAAACCAAGACCAAGTTTGATAGCAGGAGACCTTTGATTACTCAGAATATTGTCCAAAATGTTAGTACTATCTTGAAACCTCAAAAATTTAACCTTTTCTTCTAATTTACCTTTGAGAATGTTTACCTCAACCTCCAAGGCTTGACATTGCTTTGTCATGCTTTCTTCTTTCCTTCTTCCATCTTCTACTTGATCCTTCAGATTTAGAATCTCTTCTTTCAACCAATTTTCGTTTTCTTCACATGTTTGTTGCAGCTCTTCATTCTTCTTATTTGATTTTTCCAAATCTTCTTTGAGAGAGATGATTTCTGCTTCAAGTCCTTCCTTTTCAAATGACAGAGGTTCTTCATTCTTCTTTACTTTCAGAGATATGTTTTCTGCTTCAAGTCCTGCATTCTTCTTATTTGATTTTTCCAGGTCTTCTTTGAGGGAGATGATTTCAGCTTCTAGGCTTTCACTTCGATTGGTTACTTCATCCTGCAGTCTCTGATGTATTTCTATCTGTCCCTTCATTTTTTCTATCTGTTCATTCATTTTCGAGATCATCTCATTGTAGGCAGATTCCTTCTCATTAAATAATCTTTGTCGATCTTCTTCTAAGTCCACAACCTTACTTTCACTATCTACACCATTGCTTGCACAAAGAAGATTACAAGGACCCCAATCATTATCCGATTCATCTTCTTCAATTTCTGCTATACATGTTTTTTGTGATATCTCCTTGCTTTGAGTAGCCTTCTTCTTTTGCTTCTTTGCCATGAGCACTTTCAGGCCATGGTTAGAATATTCTTCATCTTCACTGGACACTTCATCATCATCTTCATTTGCATAATAACTCTTCCTCTTTTCAAATTGTTTCCCTTTACCATGTTTTTCTCTATAAGGACATTTAGCAGCATAGTGACCAAATTTTCCACAATCAAAACATTTGAAGGGAAGCTTACCTTTGAATCTTCCAGTACCTAGTTGGAGTTTTCTCACGAAATTTTCTTCTTCTTCTTCGGATATATAGCTGGATTCTTTGACAACTTCCTTTTCTTTTCCTTTTGAAGATACCTTAAAAGTAGCTTCTTTGATTTGAGAAGGACCTCCTTGTCTCATTTCAAAAGCAGTCAGAATACCATGTAATTGAACAATAGTAAGAGTTTGCAGATCTTTCCTTTCTTCAATAGCTGAAACTTTAGAGTCAAATTTTGAAGTCAAGGATCTTAAGACCTTTTCCACCAGAGTAGTATCAGTTATGGTTTCACCCAAATTTATCATTCGATTTACAATATCATCCAGACGAAGAAAGAAACTGGCAACACTCTCATCACTATGCATCTTCAAATTTTCATATTCAATTCTAAGAGTTTGGAGTTTTGCACTTTTTACCTTTGTGTCTCCTTCATAACTCAGAATGATTTTGTCCCATATTTCTTTTGCTGAATGTAGCTGCATCACTTTGGCAAATTCTGGTTCAGACATGCTACCTAATAAGACATTTACTGCTTTGGCATTGATTTCATACTTCTTCCTTTCTGCTGCATCAGTAGGAATACTTGCCGGATACTGATAACCTTCTTCCACGATTGCCCATACATCTGCACCAAGACTTTGCAGATATGATTTTGTTCGTACCTTCCAGAATATCAGATTGCTTCCATTGAATAGAGGTGGCTTTAGAGACATTACTCCTTCAAGACTTCCCATTGCGACGGATCTCCTTCAAGCGATCAAGCTTCTGTAGAAGAACCTCCTCTGATACCAATTGTTGGGAAAAATACTGAGATGGGGGGTGAATCAGTATTTACTGCATATTCAAAACTTTTACTTTTTCTTGCTTCTAAAACCCATACGCTACTTTCCTGATACAGACTCGCGTATATACGCGGATACCCTTTATGAAACTCACGTATACACAGAGATCTAATTATGTCATTAATTCTTCACTTATATCATTCCATCATTCATTCATCATATGTTTAATAAACAGTAAACATGTGCAGTAAGAACAGAATAAACCATCACACAAAGCATCACACATGAACACCAGGATTTTTAGGTGGAAACCCAAGTCGGGAGAAAACCACCGCTGCAGTTGCTCAGCCTTCAATATTTTATTATAGAGAAAAGATCTTACAACATATGTGCTGGTGCAGACTCTACCAGCACGCAGGCACCCACCTGCGCTCGTTTACCAGCCTCTCCTGGAAGGGAGCTCCAACCCCCTGACTCGTTTACCAGCCTCTCCTGGAAGGGAGCTACGACCCCCGATCTCGTTTACCAGCCTCACCTAGAAGGGAGCTACAACCCCCTGACTGAAGGCTACAACCCTCAGCACCTCTATGGACCACGTTTCATCAATTTTCACACTGGATCCAAAGCTTCCTTTAGGACACCACTTGCAGGCCACGTTTCATCATATTTTCAGATTGGACCCACTCCATACATTTAAGCTCAATCATACATCAAACTGAAACTTATCAATTCAGACAAC
Organism: Pinus albicaulis; assembly: GCA_034641835.2. Classification (NCBI taxonomy): domain Eukaryota; kingdom Viridiplantae; phylum Streptophyta; class Pinopsida; order Pinales; family Pinaceae; genus Pinus; species Pinus albicaulis. Next base: position 256,342,909 of record CM076574.1, on the reverse strand, counting down.
CCAGAACTGTAGAATACATCATTCACAGATAACAGTAACACAACAGAACATATCAGACATTTCATACCCCTTGCTTGAACAAACCCTAGTTTGCATACGCGCTTTCCTTTCACTGATACCGCATATATACGCGCTTCCAATCACATCAACCTGCGTATACTTCTGTACAAATTACACAGCTGATTTTACTGCTCATACGCGCTTTCTCTTCAGCAAAGCTGCGTATATACGCGCTTCTTCTACGGCGAACTAGCGTATGGTTCTTCAGACATTTAGGTCATTGCAATTCTTCAGAACAGATACATTACTTATATTTTACCCTTTACTTCAGACATATGTTCGCCTCTTCTCAGATCTAATCACCCCTAAACAAATCTAGCAAATACAAGTACATTACAGATCTAGATACCCTTCTTCATCATTGGTGCATCATGCAATCAGATCTATCATTCAACTGTAACCCTTTCCATTCAGATATACTTCAGAGAGAAGTATTAATTCAAGCTCAGACATCTTGCACCCACACTCATGATTTGCACAATGAATTTCTTCTCCTTATATAGGTTTACCCTTTTTCAATACCATGAGCCAAAACCACATTCCTTCCGATGGTATTCCTGGACGGGGTCATTTAGACGAATCATTACCCAATACAATGGGTCAATACCATGGTGGTTACCCCTGGTTTTGCACTTTATGAGCGCTTTTGCCCATACACGACTTGGCACGTACTTTACCGCGTGCATACACGACTTCTCCTAGGCAAATCCGCGTATGCCTTGAGACATACTCTTTTCATCATAGATCTAGCACATATTGAATTCCTTTCTTCATTACCTTCTGTACTCTCTGTAGATACATCAGATTTACATCATTTAACAAGTTCATCAAGACATATTCTATCAAGCACAACTTCATCAAGTAGGCTGCCATCATCTTCATCAAGTGAGTTGCCATTCAAGGACAACACTCTATCAAGTGGGTTGTCATCAAGGACAACACTCAGCATCATATTGCCAACAAACATCATATCACATCAGATTTACATCATTTACCAAGTCCATCAAGTCAAGAATAACTTCATCAGGTGGATTGTCATCAAGGACAACACATGCCATTGATATCATATCTTCATCTTCATTAATTGGTTTGCCATCAAGGACAACACTCTGCGTCATATTGCCAAAATCTATGTTATGTTCCTCTTGTTTCTCTCCACGGGCTTAAAATTTATCTCTATTTGATTGGGACGCTTGGACTTGTTTGCCTTGAGTTCTTTTGTTGTTCCTGTTTCGGTGGATACTCTAATGAAACCTTGTTCATCAATCCTATTTTGAGCTTGAGGGTTAGTAATTTGGGAGAATTTATGGGGGAAATCTCTGAGGAGTTGCTCGTGTTCGTTAAACTTCCTACACCTGAAGGGTATGTGTTCATAGTTGAGGTTTTGTAGCCACAATTTTTCCATGAATGCTAGCTTGATTACCTTCGGGAGCGCACACGAAACATATATATAGATGTAGATGCGAGCGTATGAGACACAATTACGTACTCTTGTACCCTCAAATATTTTTATGGACTCCCATATTTCATCTCCTAAGCCTTTTAGAACGAATGGTGACTAATAGTCCATGGGTAGGCAGTAGAGCATGAGTCAAATAGGTACCCAGGTGAAATAATCTCTTTTAAGTGTGAATTTATCTTTCCAATATCACATGTAGAGTCCTGCCGAGTTGAGGAAATATGGGCCTCCCTAAAAAATGTGATCTCAGTTCTCCAGGAGATCAAAGATCACCATGAAGAACCCTTTCGAGCCTATTTGAAGCCTGATATCCCCCTTGGGGTGCCACTTAGCTTTTATACACTTGTTTGGGGTTTTCTACGAGGTCCATATGCAAATAAATTTTCAAAGGATTTCATTTTATTGCATGAAATCCCTGTAAGCTGCAACATCTAGGTCTTGTATCTCTAGAACTGGGATTTTGTTCGTTTTTTGTTTGCAATGATTGGTTGAATATGGTCATTCTTCATCAATTATATATATATATATATATATATATATATATAGAGAGAGAGAGAGAGAGAGAGAGAGAGAGAGAGAGAGATATCTGATGCAATTAGACCTTACCCACCTTCCATGCAACTCTAATCCCATGTCCTTGATGACAAATTCAAGATTTGAATATATCCTAGTTATTGCTTCTTTCTTTTATTTGTTTGTGTCTTTGCATATCCCTTTGGAAAAAACTGAGGATACTAGGGAATTAACAAGTATCCAGTCCCTCCAAGAGTCTTCTTTAACATTTTTCTTAGAATTTTGGCATTCCTTTAATTGTTCCACTTCTCTGCAACAATGAGCAAAAAATACATTGAATCATACATAGATACATTAAATCATATTTTTATTCGTATGAAATTATTCTCAAGGGGAACCCTTAGTAAAAAGTTATTGACATCATTCTCTTAGACATAAGCATAAAATATAAAGATGGGTAGAAGTTAGAAAATACTAAACATTATTTTGGTTGACTATAAAAAATAAAAAATAACCGCATATGGTTGACTATGATTGAAAATAAGTCTTAAGGTTCCATGATACCTGAAATAATGTAGAGAAAATTCTCTAACCACATATCAAATGATAACATTTAGTTTGTTCTAAGAGTAACTCTTCATCGATGCCTCAACCTACAAAAGGTCAACCTTTCCTGATGATAACTATATACACATGTGTAACATGAATAATCATAATCATCATGGATGGAAAGGAAAAAGCTCATCAAATTTCATCATCAAATAACATAAATTCTCAACAATAATTATCATCAAGGGAAAATCTCATCATAGAGTAATAAATTATTAAGCAACCACACAAGTCTAAGTGTCCAACATAGGGAAAATCATGCACCAAATTTAAATGCATAGGAAATTCATGAACCTAATATAAATGTAGAGGCAATATTATGTTTAAAATCAACATCATATTCTATTATAAAGTGTGGAAACATAGATAGAATAACTCATGTTGTATGAATAATAATATGTGTATACCAAACAAGATAGGAAGCATGTTGATTACTCTAAAGGATCCTACTATATCAATTGGTAGTAACATAAATCATAAATTCATAGAAGAGTCAGAATTTGGCAGGAACATTTTAGTGGGTACAGTTCTACTTATTCAACGTGTCTTTAAAAAGGGAAGTTTCCAACTTGAGAGACAAAAGGGTCCTTCAATTAATGAAAATGGAGAAATTTTAATATAGATATGTTCATGGAAGATGGAACATCACGTGTGTTATCACTCTAATAATTTCTTAAGTTGCGGGATTTGAGTTTTTAGTCTAAGAACACTAGAGGTAACCAAAAACCTACTTTAAATTCTAGGATCTAGCCTTCCTAGAATTCAGAGAGGGTTCTCTCTTTAAGATTTATCTTTGTTTAAATTTGTGAATATTAGGCTAGTTATGAAAGAAAAATTGGTTTTGTTTTTCAAGGTTTTAGTGGGAAAAATTCACTTAGAGGTAAACTAGAGAGAAATATACTTTTACATTGGGCTATGGAGTCTAAATATAGCTAGTAGCACTAGAATTCAAGGTCAAAAAGGTACAAATGTATTGAGGGTAAGATAGATAACCCTTAGAGATTTGGAAAAGTGTTTTTTGGTGAAATGGTATGGTCAGGATAAAGGGATATGAAGGATCCTTTGATCCAGAAAATGGAAGAAGGAGGTAGGGGTCAAACGGGAGTAGGAGAAATCAAGAATTCCTAACATCAGAAATCAGTAGAAAACATTAAAATGAGAACTAGTTAAAAACAGGGAGCACTAGACTAACCTGTAGTAATATTCCTAGTTGCACATTTAGATAGAACAAACATATATAATGAATTGCATGAAACTCGGAAAAGAAAAAAATGACAGGAAGAAAGTACTTCACTCATTAGCTTATCACAGGGATCCTGAATTATGATTCCAGTTTAGCTTTGTCCAATCTGCTACATCGAAATAAACACATAATAGCCTCCAATGTTCAACAAAAAAGTCTATAGTAAATTCTAGCAATTTTATTCCACACTCAATACTTCAAATGTAGAAGTATTTATACGAAATGTAGTTACAAATATCCTAGGAGACATCTAGGAATATCTTTAGGAAAGAGAAAATATGTTTACAAAATAAGAGGGATAGCTGCTTAACAAATCAACACGCTGTCCTCTTATCCAAAATAAATAGAACTACTTTATCTAACAAGGAGCTTTTGAGTGATTAGTTGTCCTGCTTTGCTGGCTGCTAGAAAATATCTTCATTTGAGTTGCCTTAGCTAATATTATTTAACACTTCTCTTTAAATCTGATACACTTTTGACTGATATTTCCACTATTTTACTGTTGTAAAAATATATATTTTTGCAGTAAAAAATTAGCAGACTGTCCTTTTGTTTCACTGTTTCTTCTTGACTATTTTCAAGGTAATTTCTTCACTGTTTTACCTCTCATTTTCACATTAAATCTGTAAATGCTTGCCACTGTTCTTCATTGGGAATTTTGACATTCTTTAGCTTTCTAAAATTCTCATCTGCCTCCGTGTATTTAGCAAAATTGGGTTTGAACACAAAGAAATGTTTGATCTCATGTTGTAGAAAAAACAAATCTTCAAAGTGTTGGAGGACGACTTTTCCTATGGGAGTGCCTTGTCGCAATGGTTTGCTGACTTGCTCCTTGAAAAATTCCCTGATTTTCTTACCATAATCTTTCTGGGACATTAGTTTTTCATTGAAGACATGAAAGTCTGGCAAGCCCTTTTGTCTTAAGTTTGTATACTTCACCATAAACTTTGTTATGCAATGTTCATTGATTCACACTTCTCTTCTAGGTAGTTCATCAAATTTTTCTTTGTTACTACCTTTTTAATCTATAAAATGGTCTCTGTTCTATCCATTACCTATAATTCTTCCAATTATGCTAGGTTCTTGCTATTCAGGAATGTGATGAGTTTTAAAGCTTGAGCTAGCTTATCAGTTAACTCATCCTTGGTCTTCTGAATCTCTGGCTGAGCTACAAACAATAAGTCTCTCTGCTCATATATAATATGAATTGAAGGCCATTGAGTGTGAATGGCCTCAATTATGTTTTTCCATAGATGATTCTTGACAAATGAAATTTTTTCAGTGAATGTTAGCTCTTTTTTTAAGCCCTTGAATTTTTCCCCAAGTCTAATTGCCTTTTGCTCATGGGTTTTAGCATTTATTTGAGCTAACTTATTTGTGGCTTCAAGATTTTCAATCATCTTCTTTAGACTGTTGGTTTAATTATTTTTCAAAGACAATTCATCCATAGGCTTCACAATCTGACCTGCTCCATCTATTTGTTGAACTTGTGTTGTAGAAGAATCTGTGTTTGAAGTAGTAGTTGAACTCACTGGCACTGCAGTTGCCAGTGGTTCCTTTGGTGCTAGTTTTTCTCCTAATGTTGAAGCCACTACTGTGGTAATTACTGGTATCACTGAAGGAACGATAGGAGTGTCAGTCTCTTTCACAGTTTCCTTCTCTTGGATAAGTTGGTCCATTTGAGATTCCATTTCTTTGACCTGAGCAGTTAGTTTGAGGATGAGCTTCATCATCTCTTCTTTTTCACTTTTCTCTTGAAGGATTTCTTTAGTCTGTGTATGCTCACATTGAGGAAGCTTAAGATGTTTCCTCAAAGCTGCAATATCATCATTATTTTACTTAATCAACAATTCTGCTACCTGAACATTTGAGGGATCATATCCCACCTGTAAAATCAAATCCTCTAAGGCTTTAATCCTTAGGTCCTTTGCATACAAAGATCCTTTGTCTAGGTTCATTTGATCCTGCATCTTAAGAATAGTATTCTAGAACTTGGTAGCACTTATTGCTTTTGTCACCACAGTTGAATACAACATTTCAGAGCTATGTCCGTGGAATTCAATTTGGTCTAGCTCATGAACATTTTCAGTGTCTACTTCAAACTCCACCTTTTTATAATCTGCCACTGTCTTTGGTGTTGAAGTAGTTGGTTGCAGAAATGACATAATCATTTTGTTTGTAGAATAGTCAAAGGTTGTCAGTAGCCTTTTTTGATTCCTTGGTTTTTTCTTGAGGAATTGAGAATATATCTCTGATTTAATTTCCTCATTCTTCTGCTTTATCTGCTTATAATTTTCCTTGATGTCTAAGTCTTTTTCCTCAGTTGTCTGTGAGGAAGAGGCCTCCATATTTTGTTTCTCAATCATTTGAGTATCATGTTTTCCTATTGTTTGCTCTTTTTCAATCTATGAAAGAGTTTCATTGATTATCACTGTAGCTTCATGATTATTTACCTCTGGCTCATTTGTATCCTCAAAATCAATTACCTTTTCTTTCCCAATTGAGCTGAATTTAAGCCCTTTATTATAAATCAACTTGAACTTTGTTTACATAGTTGTTTCTACTGTGTATTTTCCTTCCTCCCTGCCTCTTTTGACTGAAGCCTCTGGTTGTTTTAAAACTTCCAGGGCTTGTGTTGTAACCATTTTTCCTGCTGTATCTGTATTATTTACTGTATCTATCAGTGTTTTCTCCACCCAATCTTCTTGATTGGAAAAATTCTCAATCTCTCGTTTGGGCTCATGTATGAAGGGTGTAAGTTTACATTTTACCCTTAAATTGCTAAGGATCCCTTGAGGATCATAGTTCCAGGGAAAACTTTCTTGAAATTTGAACTCTACTAGTCTCTTTGAAATTTCTTTTTCTACCTCTCTGTTATTTATGATGAAAGGACCAACCTGATTCTTCAACTTGAATTGAGTCTTTTTCCTTGCAGCTAAGAAGTTGATAGAGTCAGAATTTATAATCTGTCTTAAATATTCCAATGCAAAAATTCTCATGTTCATGTATTTTGGCAACTTATAAGGTAATAAGTTGGATCCAAAAATTCTTATCTCTATATGATTTTCATAAAGAAACCAGTCTCCCATTTTAATCTATTCTGATAGTTGTAAGATCCTCTTCATTTCTTCATTGACCCTAGGCTTCTCTGCTTTGTACAAAATTTTCATTGCTGGATGGAGGAAAAGGTATGAAAAATCTGTATAAGAGAGTTCACTATTCTCTTTCCTTAGCAAGGAAGTCCAGAAGACAATGGATAAAGGCTTACCCTCCAAGTCCATCTTTTGCAATGCAATTGGAAAATTATCAGCTTGGAAGAATAAAAATATGTGAAACAAGTAGGAAGAGTATCTGAAAACCCTTTCAGTGGGTAGTTTGAACAGTTGATGATGAATACTATCTGCTATGAAACTGACATAATAAAAAATGAGTGCTGGAGGTTGGCCTGGAGATAAGGTAGATAGAAAGCCAAGAATGGATTCATCAGTGAATCCATCTGTAAAGTATTCCAATATAAAAGATAGCATTGAAATAATATGTTTAGACTCTTCAGGAAATTTGGCAGTGGAATAAGGAGGTTTCAACTTAGGAATGTCAACATGGGAAGGCAAAAAGTCTTGAAATATCATAAATTTCTTTGGGAAATACATCCTTAAGTACAACTGGGTCAAAAATTATATAGATAGGGGGACTGATTGAGGATCATACTGTAATTGCAACATTTGATTTATGGACTCTGCTGTAATAGTAAAAATGATTTCTATGTCTGCATTAACAATGGCACTTTGGTCTGGTTCATAATGCTTTTGACACAGTCTAACAAGGTCTTGTCCAGGGTGGGTCAATGGAACTACATATTGGGGCAAATGAGTCTCCCAAATAGGCTTTTCATATTTGTCCAAGTACTTATCATAGAACCAATTATGTATTTCTAAAAGGTTGAATTCTACCACAGGGTCAATAATATTGTAGTCCATATCAGTCAATGGAAGGGTTTCTTCAGAAACTACAGGTGGCTGGAGAGGATTTACTGATACAGTGGATTTAGTAGTGAGGGTTGGAGTAGCTTTAACATATTTAGGGGTTACATATTTAGGAGGTTTGGATCCTCTAGGCTTGGTTGGTTTAGAACCTCCAGGTTTAGCTGTGATCTGCTTTTTAGTCATTTTAGATTAACTACTGAAAGCTTAAAATGTTTGAAGGAGTGAATTTTATTTGTCAGAGGATATAAACTGGAATAAGACAGAAAATGAGGGTTTCCTGAATAGATTGGCTGCAAAAAGGGGTATTTAGGATATCTGAAAGCTTTAAACCCTTTTATGTATGTGAAATTGATCTTCAGAGGTCACAAATTAAGGAAATTGGCTAAAAAAGTGCTTCTTTCGGACTCATAACTTTTTGGAAAAAATTGGCCAGGGTTTGGCCTTTTTTTTCGGTGTTTTTAGGCAATTTCTTCAAGTAAAACCCTTAATTGAAAACCTGGTTCAATGATTCTTGGTCTAAACTTCGAAATTGCAGGTCTTGATTGTCGAGAAATACCTTTGAATGCAAGTATTTGGTTGCTTGAAGGGTTCTTTTGGAAATCCCGATTGAATTTGAAGTTTGGTCTAGATTTATGGTGTAGTCGAATGGCTTTAATGGTCTTCAATGGGGAATCTGTGGTCAATTTTGACTTTTTCAAGGTATAAGTCGATAATTTTGATCAAAAGGGTTTTTTCTTAGTCGAGCAGAAGTTTTTTACAGTTTGAATGCGCAAAACATCAAAGTGTTATAACAAAGGTTTTAAAATTTGATTTTTTAATTATCATTGATGCATTAAATGCTGGTATTATCATCTGGCGGGAGTGGTTTTTGTTTTAAAATGTAAAACCAACAATAGTTTTCGCATTGGGTTCATGCGGTAAGCTGTTTTAACACAAACAAACGCGATCCAACAAAATACTGACACGTCACTAGGGGCAGAATGGCTAAAACCACCCATTTCATGCTCGATTGGTGTTGGAAAGGGCGTTTGACTTGTTTGCGCGATATTGATTAAGATCCGTTGGATCTGGAGCATTGGAGCGAAGGGTGAGGATTTGATTGAAAGCTACGGGCAATCAAAAGTGGGACCAGTGTATTGTTAAGAGGGGTTTACCAATATGACCGTATTTATATATATGATTATATATATAAAGACGGAGGCGCATGAGGCGGGGTTGCATATTTAACTATGGTTTAGCTCTTATAAAAATCTTTAATATAGAAGCAGGCTGCGATGGTTTATATAACATGGGTTAATTATATAAAACGTGAGGTTTTATATAACATGGTGAAAATATGGATACGAAAAAAGGGCTTAGTTTTATTGAAATAAACCTTAGTATGTTTCGATAAAACTTTAGGTTATAAAATATGATGGGGAGAGGTTAATGCATGTATTTGCAAAGGTGCGAGGTTTATGTGTATGCACGGATTTAAAGTTTTCCGAACCTTTATAAAAACACTTGATTTGTTTCAAAAACTTAGGATATACATTTGATGAGTGAAGTTAAATATGTTTTGTCAAAAATATTTGCAATATGTCTTAATAAAACACATTTGGTGCAGTTTTAGTTTATTATATAGTTTTTAGACTTGTTGAAGGGTCTAATAACCATAGGGGGCGGGGTATTTGATTAAAGTTAGTTTTAGACCAAAGGGGGTATTATTTGGGTTTTTAATTCAACATGTGGATAGTAACTTTGGTCTAAAATTTTTATAATATTGGGTTTTAGGGGGTATTTTAGATAAAAGGAATTATATAGATAGGATAAGGTATTTGTTTTAGGGAATTAATAGCATAATTTAAAAGTTAATATGACAAGGGGAGATGGAATACACAAAAATACACTAAATGACCAAGTAGATTGAATAAATAAAAGCATTGCTTATTATTTCATCATTTCACCAATTTACTTAGGATAGAGTGTTTTTTGAGGGTTTTTGTATTTTTTATGAATGAAGGAAGTTAATTTAAATGGGATTTTAAGCTTCATTAAGTAAGAAGGTTTATTTACTTATGAAGATGACTTAAATGTATGAATGAGGGATAAATAATGGTAAAGAGGATTTTATCATAAGAATTCAACATCTTCCATTATCCAGTCATTGAGCCTTGGGTCCGATCCCAACAAAAGTCAAAGAAATGCTCTGAGCCTCTTTGATTGGAAGTATAAAATACTGAATACCTATAGGGGGAGACAATTTAGTGATTTTTTATTGGTGATGAATATGATTTTTCCCACTTCTTTCTACCTACCCAACCTTACTCTAACATTTTTTCTTCCTTTTAGCAGGTTCATTTAAGCTTGCTACCTTGAAACATTTTATTCTTTTGAAAGCATAAAACTATCTAATTCTACCTTATTTCATCTGAGGGCTCATATTAAACTGATGAGCTTCTCATTATTCTCTACCTATCTACTAATTTGTCAGGATTAAACTGTTTGACAAAACTTTATTCACTATCTAAAACATGGAAATTGAAAACATGAAAAGTCAAGTTTAAACAATTTAACTCATCATGGATTATGGCATTTATTGACACTCTGCCATAATCATTTGCAAAAATTAAAAAGTAGTGGCATTTGGACTTGCACACTTTCATGTTTTATTTTCATCTTTTTCTTTTGGGGTCTATATATTTTTTAAGTCCTTTGATATTTCTTTTATGACTTTTTACCCTCTTTTTGTTTTTTGTTTTTTTTCAAAATATGGGAAAACAACTTGCAGAAAGCAAGGTATGTACATATTTTACAAGACTATCAAAATTCAATTCAAAATTATGAATGCTATATTTATAGGACCCTAATAGCGGCTTCACATGGGGATGGCATTTCCTGGTGAAATGTCAAGAAATCTAAGACTAGTAGCCTTCAATTTTGACCATGATGATCCAGTAATTGTCTTTTGTATTCTGCAAAAACTCATATTTATGACATTTTTCTCTTCAAAGCTTAGGGCCTTCTCTCCGTGCTTCAACTTTGGAAAGAAAATATCCAATCCAATCTAAACTTCAATGGATATTTAAAATGATATAAAAAGTAACTGGGACTAACTATTGGTTAACTTAGAAGAATAGTAGTGTTTGAACATTCTACCATTAACTGGTCCTTCTTGAATATTTGTTCCATCCAAATCTTTAATGAAGAAAGAATTATTAGCCATATATCCATAAATTACATAAGGTCCTTTCCATAGAAAGTCAAACTTTCCATGCTTACCTTTGTCTTCTCTCCTGGAATCCCACTTTAACACTTTATCTCCAATGTAAAAGTCATCTTCTTTACTTCTTTTATCAAAATATTTCTTGATTTTATCATGAATGACTTGGGATTTCTCATATACTTCTTCCCTTGTTTATTGTAGATGAATATTTTGATTTATCTTCCTTTGTATATCATTGACTTCCACTTGTGATTCTTGAATGATCTTCATTACTGGAACACCTAAGGATGATGGGAAAAATGCATCCATCCCATAAACAATTTGATAAGGGGAAGTGTTAGTTGAATTTTTGGTGGTAAGTTTATCTGCCCACAAGGCATAGACTAACTTTTTATTCCAATTCTTTTTGTTATCTTCAAGTAATTTTTTAATAATATTTACAAGGCTTTTGTTTGAAGATTCAGCTAGGCCATTACCCTGAGGGTAATAAGCAGTAGAGTGGCCTAGGGTAATATGATACTTGTGACAAAAGGAAATCATTTTCTTAGATTAAATGCTGCTGCATTATCAGTAATTATTTTCTGAGGGTATCCAAATCTAGATAAAAGGTTGTTTTCTATGAAAGAGATAATAACTGTGTCAGTGGCTTGTCTGGTAAGAATGGCTTCAATCCATTTAGTAAAGTAATATGTGGCAGTCAAAATCCACTTATGTTGGCTAGAGGATGGGGTTGAATTTATCCAATGAAGTCTAAACCCCATTGTTGAAATGGCATCTCAGTTGAAATTGGAATTAAGGGTAAAGGTAACAATTTCTTTTTTCCTTCAAAAATTTGACATTTATGACATGGAGTAACAAATTTCTTAACATCAGCAAATAAGGTATGCCAGTAGAAACCAGCTCTCAAGATCTTATCTACAGTACTTTTCCAATATAAATGCCCTCCACAGTCACCTGCATGAAATTATTCAAGAATTTTTTCAGCTTCTGCTTTCAGTAAACAATTTAGTAATATCCCACTATGTTCTTTCCAAAAAAGTGCATTATCTAAAATACAAAATCTCATTGCTTTAAGTTTAAGAAATTTGGCTTTTGTCCTTGATAATCCAGGAGGAGTTTGTAAGTTTGTAAGTACAAAGATAATATCTAAGGACCAAGGTGAATCTAGAAAGGCTTCACTGATCATTGGAGTCACCATCTCTTCCTAGTCATCAATCTGAGCAATAAAATTTATATCTAATGCATTGCAGTTGGATTCAACCATCAATCTGGCTAATCCTTGTCCTTTAATGAGTTTTTTTGGTTTGATTTCTATGTCATATTCTAGGATAGTGGCAATCCACTTACCTCTTCTTCCATCAGGGCCATCCTAAGTAAGAATGACTTTAACTACTGAATTAGGGACATAGGAAATTATGTGGGAATAGAGAATGTAAACTCTGAAATCTTTTATAGCTTTAACCAAGGCTAAGGATTTTTTCTCCATTATGTTATATTTCAGAGGTGCATCTCTAAGAGTCTTACTGAAAAAAGCTATAGGCTGTTCAAAACCTTGATCATTCTTCTGTAGTAAAACTGCAGCAATGGTATGTTCTGATGCAAAAGAAAAAAATAAAAAATCTTTTTTGAAATCTGGATTGATTAAGACTGTTGTTTTAGTTAAATCCTGTTTTATGGAGTCAAATGATTGTTTGGCTTTAACAATCCATTTTAAATTTGAGTATTTTTTGAGCATATTGTTCAGTTCTCTAATGATTTCAGCTAAGTTTGAAATAAATCTTATCAAAAAGTTAATTTTACCTAAGAAAGCTTGAAATTATTTGATATTTCTAGGTGGATGAATGTTAACAATTGATTCTATCCTAGCAGGATCATTTCTAATTCCTTTTTTTGAAATTATATGTCCTACTAACTTACCTTCCTCTAGCACAAAGAGAGTTTTCTTGGGATTTAAAGAGATGCCAAATTTCCTACATTTAATAAATACCTGTCTCAAATGATCCAAGTGTTCATTATTTGTTTTGGAAAATATAGTAATGTCATCTAGATAAATTACCAATAATTCATGAATCTCCTTAGCAAAGGCTATGTCCATAGCTCTCTGAAAGGTTGCTCTTGCACTCATTAGACCAAATGTCATTTTCACATACATGAAAGTACCCCAAGGAGTGGTGAAGGCTGTTTTAGCCTGATATTCCTTTTGGACTAGGATTTGGTTTTATCCTGAAAAACCATCTAACAAAGAAATTCTAGAGGAACCAACTACTGTTTGTAATATATGATCCATCTTTGGTAAAGGGTAATTATCCTTTAAATACACTTTGTTAAGATTTCTAAAGTCAACACATAACCTAATTTCACCTGTTTTCTTTATTTTTGGTACTAGGTTTGAAACCCAATCAAAATATCTAATTGGTGCAATAATTTTAGCATCATACATGTGTTTTACTTCATTTTCTATCAAAGGTAATAGAACAGGATTAATTCTCCTCAATTTTTGTTTGAATGGATTCTGATCATCTTTTATGGGAATTTTGTGTTATATTATGTTTGTGTCAGAAGCTTTAAGATCTTCATAACTCCAAGCAAACACATCTTGATATTCCTTTAAAAGATCAATGTATTGTTCCTTTTCTTGTTGAGGTAAAGATTTAGACATTTTAATCATTTTTGGTTTTAATTCTTTCCCAATGTTACATTCCTCAATGTCAGACCTAACTGGTTCCATTTTAGGCTTTTTAGGCACATCATTGGAATCAAAAAGGTCTTCCAAAGGGGTTAAACCTTTAGGCAAAAAATTATATTTCAAATCTAACATGTCAATTTATTCTTCAATGATTTGCTCAATATCTATATTCTCTAAGTTATCTATATCAAATTGAGTAAATACAGTTGGTTTGTTAAATTTATGTACATCTATGTTATCTATTTCACAATCAAAATCTGAATGTATATTACAGTCTGTATCTATTTTACAATTTTGAAATTCTTCCTCATTATTCAAAAAATGGTAAATCTATTCATCCTGAGAGAAAATCTGCCAGTACTTGAGGTTGTATGGGATAATAGGTCTACGTTTAACCTCAACAGTACACCTATGAGTTGGTTGGAAATGCAAGTTAAAAGTACTAGCAAAAGTTGCTAGACAATGTGCTTGAATGTTTTGTTTTCTGGGTATAGACGCAAACTTGCATTCCAATAAATCATCAGTTAAATCAATTGCTGTATCTATGTATCTGGCTAGTCTAGGGTTATAAACAGAATAATCTCCATTTATTTTCTTGATGATTAATTCCGAATCTCCCATGATTAGTATTATTTTTCCTCCTAAGTTTCTAATGATCTGGAAGCCTAGAAGGAGTGCCTCATACTCTGCCATGTTGTTGGTACATTTGAAGTTGAGTCTGAAGACATGTCCTTCTGAATGATTAGTTTCCATATTTGTAATCCATACTCCTACTCTTGCTCCGGATTTGTTTACAGAGCCATCAAATTCTAAGTGCCAATGGGACTCATGAAATATGTTGTCATTGTTTGGTTTTGGATTTTTTTCAATCAGTTCAATTTGGATTTCATTATTATCAGAGTTACATAAAATAAAAGAGTCAAGGTCAGTTGGTGTAGAATAAATGGGGTAATTTATGGATCTCTTAGCACTACTGACCATGAATTTCATTAAAGTTTCCCTATATAGCTTTTTGGGTTGACCAAACACTAATATTGTAGCATAGCTCATGTCCAATTGTAGAGATCCCTGCAACTTTTCTCCCCATGAGCGAGAAAGAAGCATACCATACTTTGGTGGGATGTTAGCTATTACAATGTCCATCACCATACTTTTACGAGGGTATTGAACTAAATTCACACATAAGTCTTTAATTAAGCCTAAGCACTTAACTTTGCTAGAATCAAATGAGAACAAATATTTGTAAGGCCTGGTTATTTCTAGATTAAGAGTTTCCATGATAGCTTTGGGAATTAAATTATGTGAAACTCTTGAATCTAACATAGCGTTGTGTAAAATCTGATCATGGATGGTAAGACTGATATAGAAAGGAGGGACTGATCCATCTAAATGCATTCCATTCACATCAGGGCCAAAAATCAACTCAGGTTGATCATCATTCAAATTAATGGCATCTTCACCATCATTCATATTCAAAGTTTCAGTTATAGTTGATTTGTATAAGTCAATTTTAACCAATTCTGTTAAAGGAATATGTATTTTTAACTTAGAAATTTCAGACTGAATATTGAATGAGGATTGAGATTTACTAATTTGAACTAATTCATCTTTAGATACTGTAATTTGAGTTGGTTTTTCTTGATTTTCAACTGTTGTATTTTTATCTTCAATTGTTTTGGCATTCTCTGTCTGAGTTTCTTGAATTTTGCTGCTTTTAATTTTATTTTCAGGGACTGTTTGTGTGGCAGCAGAAATTTTATCAGACTTAGAATTATCAATAGGTGTTCTGGAATTATCTATTCTAGGATTTGCTGATTTAGAATCCGCAGAAATCATTTTAGGATCAGAATTTGTTTTTTTTACTGAATTAGAGGCTTTAGGAGTATTAGCTTTTTGTGCATTTTTAGAAGATTGAGCTACTTCATTAGTAATATCAACAATCTTGGGACTTGTTGGTTTTTTAGGACTGGAAAGATTGGAATTTTGCTTATTTTCCCTTGGGAGAATTTGCAAAAATTTTGTTTTTGGGGCTTCTACATTTTTTTTGTTTTAATTTTGGGAATTGTTTTGTAGAAGACTCATTATTTTTCTTATGTCTAAGGTTATACTGACAGTGTATTTCATTTAAGGCAAAGTCATAACCCTGTTTGTAGTCAAAGGATTCATTGGAGTTTAATTTGAGTTGTTGAAGCTCAAATAGTTCCAGATCTTCCTGAGTGTGGAAAATGGTACTGTTTTCATCTATTCCCATTAGATGATTGATGTCATCCTCATCTTCATCATTATTTTGAGAACTTTCAGCATAATTATCTTGAAATGGGGGGCTAATGTTTTGGTCTGGAGCAGCTTCTTTAGTTTTTCCAGGGTTATTATTTTTTCTGAAATTGGGATTTTTGATCTGAGGTTGATTATCCCATTTAGGTTTTCTATCTATATTATCTAATATTTCTAACACCCTTTCTAAAGTTTTAGCAACTAAATCCAATTTAACATCAGAGTTTGAAATTTCTTCTTTAATTGTAACTCTTCTTTCATTTCTAAGTCTGACTTTCCTAGCTAAAATGTTAATTTCTACACTAACAACATCTAATTGCATCTGTTCTAATGTTTGGGCATCTATTTCTCTTAATTGATAGGCCATATCTGTATCAAATCCATCAGGGAATTTGAGTAGAACAGAGTAAGGTGTAGGTTTAAGAGTTGCATGAATAGAATTATAGACACTGTTATACCTAATGCAATAGTCTTGGAGAGACTCAGTAGGAGATCTTTTCAGAGCATCAAACTCAAACAAAATTTGAAGGGGGTTCTTTTTTTTCCCATTTATTTAAAAATATTCTAGGAAATGTAGCTAAATTAGCTATACTACCAACAACTAAAATTTTGAACCATTTTTGAAATTCTCCTGTCAAACTTTGGGCAAATAACCTCATATAGACATTTGACTCATCAATTTCATAAATTTCACAGTAATTTGTCATTTTAGTTACATGTCGTTGAGCAGTATATTGTGAAAGGCGATGAAACAGTGGTACATTTTTTTGGTAATCTTGAGGCATATCATGGAGGTTTTTGGGTAAGACAAGGGGAGCATACCTAGTGCCATGGCTTGAAGCTTTGCTGAGCTGGAAGGTATAATTGTAATGATAGGGGTAGTGCTTGATATGGTAGCTGATGAATTAACAAATATAGTTGAAGAGCTGGGAAATGAGGATGGTATGTAAATGAAATTGCTGGGAAATAAAGATGTGGTTCTTATAAAATCTGAATGTAAAGTAGTGGATGCAGTGGATGAAGGAAATAATATCCTAGGCTGCAAAGGAAACTTAAGAATGAAATGGTCTGTAGATGAGCTTGCAGAAGTATCTATAAATGAAGTGACAACATATAAAGATGAATCTGTTGTTGGTGTTATTGTTGTTTGCAATTGAGAAACTGGAGGTTTTATGTAAGATAACAATTGAGCTAATTCAATAGCTTCATTAATATCTTTAATCAATGAAATATTAATCTTTTGAACTGTATTTTGATACTAAAATTTATTTCACTTTGTTCCTACTGAAATATTTTTCTGTTTTGTATTAAAAAATTAAAGGAAAACATGATCTATAACAATATTTTTCAAATCAGTTTCAGATTTAGTTTTAAACAATGAATATTCAAACTTCAGATCAAAATCAATATCATTTAAACTCAATAACCCTTTCGGTAAAGAATTGGCTTTTCTTAATGGTACTTCAGTTTTTAAATTGAAAATTTGTTTTTTCTTTTTTCCAATCTATTTTGGGTTATCTACTATAATTGCAGGCTTAGGATCCAGTTTAGACCTAGTGTAGTAGGTTTTCCTAGAAGCCAGAATGAATGTTTTGAATACCCACAACCTATAAAAATAATATTAAAGTAAAAAGATAATTGAAAGATCTTCCTTTAAGAGTAAATTTAAGACTGGAGATTGGTTAGTTCCCCAGTATGGTCGCCAATATGTTATCACTTTAGTAATTTCTTAAGTTGTGGGATTTGAGTTTTTAGTCTAAGAACACTAGAGGTAACCACAAACCTACTTTAAATTATAGGATCTAGCCGTCCTAGAATTCAGAGAGGGCTCTCTCTTTAAGATTTATCTTTGTTTAAATTTGTGAATATTAGGCTAGTTATGAAAGAACAATTGGTTTTATTTTTAAAGGTTTTGGTGGGAAAAAATCACTTAGAGGTAAACTAGAGAGAAATCTACTTTTCCATTGGGATATGGAGTCTAAATATAGCTAGCAGCACTAGAAGTCAAGGCCAAAAAGGTACAAATGTATTTAGGGCAAGATAGATAACCCTCAGAGATTTGGAAAAGTGTTTTTTGGTGAAATGGTATGATCAGGATAAAGGCTATGAAGGATCATTTGATCCAGAAAATGGAAGAAGGAGGCAGGGGTCAAACAGGAGCAGGAGCAATCAAGAATTCCTAACACAGGAAATCAGCAGAAAACATTAAAATGAGAACTAGTTAAAAACAGGGAGCACTAAACTAACCTGTAGTAATATTCCTAGTTGCACATTCAGATAGAACGATTATGGCAATGTTCATTGATTCACACTTCTCTTCTAGGTAGTTCATCAATTTTTTCTTTGTTACTACCTTTTTAATCTGTAAAATGGTATCTGTTCTATCCATTACCTGTAATTCTTCCAATTCTGCTCTGTTCTTGCTATTCAGGAATGTGATGAGTTTTAAAGCTTGAGGTGGCTTATTAGTTAACTCATCCAACAATAAGTCTCTCTGCTCATATATAATATGAATTGAAGGCCATTGAGTGTGAATGGCCTCAATTATGTTTGTCCATAGATGATTCTTGATGAATGAAATTTGTTCAGTGAATGTTAGCTCTTTTTGTAAGCCCTTGATTTGTTCCCCAAGTCTAATTGCCTTCTGCTCATGGGTTTTATCATTTATTTGAGCTAACTTATTTGTGGCTTCAAGATTTTCAATAATCTTCTTTAGACTGTTGATTTCATTATTTTTCAAAGATAATTCCTCCATAGCCTTCACAATCTGACCTGCTCCATATGTTTTCTGAACTTGTGTTGTAGAAGAATCCATGTTTGAAGTAGTAGTTAAAATCACTGGCATTGCAGTTGCCAGTGGTTCCTTTGGTGCTAGTTTTTCTCCTAATGTGGAAGCCACTACTGTGGTAATCATTGGTATCACTGAAGGAATGATAGGAGTGTCAGTCTCTTTCACATTTTCCTTCTCTTGGACAAGTTGGTCCATTTGAGATTCCATTTCTTTGATCTGAGCAGTTAGTTTGAGGATGAGCTTCATCATCTCTTCTTTTTCACTTTGCTCTTGAAGGATTTATTTAGTCCGTGGATGCTCACTTTTAGGAAGCTTAAGCTGTTTCCTCAAAGCTGCAATATCATCATTCTTTTTCTTAATCAACAATTCTGTTGCCTGAAAATTTGAGGGATCATATCCCACCTATAAATTCAAAAACTCTAAGGCTTTAATACTTATCTCCTTTGCATACAAAGATCCTTTGTCTAGCTTCATTTGATCCTGCATGTTAAGAATAGTATTCTACAACTTGGTAGCACTCATTTCTTTTTTCACCACAGTTGAATACAACATTTCAGAGCTATGTCTGTGGAAATCTATTTGGTCTAGTTCATGAACATTTTCAGTGTCTACTTCATACTCCACCTTTTTATAATATGCCATTGTATTTGGTGTTGAAGTAGTTGGTTGTAGAAATGAAATAATCATTTTGTTTGTAGAATAGTCAAAGGCTGTCAGTAGCCTATTTTGATTCCCTGGTTTTTGCTTGAGGAATTGAGAATATATCTCTGATTTAATTTCCTCATTCTTCTACTTTATCTGCTTATACTTTTCCTTGATGTCTAAGTCTTTTTCCTCAGCTGTCTGTGAGGAAGAGGCCTCCATATTTTGTTTCTCAATCATTTGAGTATAATCTATTCCCTTTGTTTTCTCTTTTTCAATCTGTGTAAGAGTTTCATTGATTATCACTGTAACTTCATCATTATTTACATCTGGCTCATTTGTATCCTCAACATCAATTACCTTTTCTTTCCCAATTGAGCTGAATTTAAGCCTTTTATTATAAATTAGCTTGAACTTTGTTTCCATAGTTGTTTCTGTTGTGTATATTCCTTCTTCCCTGCCTCTTTTGATTGAAGTCTCTGGCTGTTTTACAACTTCTAGGGCTTGTGTTGTAACCATTTTTCCTGCTTTATCTATATTAGTGACTGTATCTATCAGTGTGTTCTCCACCCAATATTCTTGATTGACAAACCTCTCAATCTCTGGTTTGGGGTCATGTATGAAGGGTGTAAGTTTACATTTTACCCTTAAATTTCTCAGGATCCCTTGAGGATCATAGTTCCAGGGAAAAATTTCTTGAAATTTGAACTCTACTAGTCTCTTTGAAATTTCTTTTTCTGCCTCTCTATTATTTATGATGAAAGGACCAACCTGATTCTTCAACTTGAATTGAGTCTTTTTCCTTGCAGCTAAGAAGTTGATAGAGTCAGAATTTAGAATCTATCTTAAATATTTCAATGAAAAAATTCTCATGTTCATGTCTTTTGGCAACTAATAAGGTAATAAGTTGGATCCAAAAATTCTTATCTCTGTATGCTTTTCATAAAGAAACCAGTCTCCCATTTTAATCTATTATGATAGTTGTAAGATCCTCTTCATTTATTCATTGACCCTGGGCTACTCTGCTTTGTACAAAATGTTCATTGCTGGATGGAGGAAAAGGTCTGAAAAATCTGTATAAGTGAATTCACTATTCTCTTTCCTTAGCAAGGAAGTCCATAAGACAATGGATAAAGGCTTACCCTCCAAGTCCATCTTTTGCAATGCAATTGGAAAATTATCAACTTGGAAGAATTAAAATAAGTGAAATAAGTAGGAAGAGTATCTGAAAACCCCTTCAGTGGGTAGTTTGGACAGTTGATGATGAATACTATCTGCTATGAAACTGGCATAATAAAAAATGAGTGCTGGAGGTTGGCCCAGAGGTAAGGTAGATAGAAAGCCAAGAATGGATTCATCAGTGAATCCATTTGTAAAGTATCCCAGTATAAAAAATATCATTGAAATAATATGCCTAGACCCTTCAGGAAATTTGGCAGTGGAATAAGGAGGGTTCAAATTAGGAATGTCAACATGGGAAGGCAAAAAGTCTTGAAATATCATAAATTTCTTTAGGAAATCTAGGCTTAATTACAACTGGGTCAAAAATTCTATAGATAGGGGGACTGATTGAGGATTAGACTGTAATTGCAACATTTGATTTATGGACTCTGCTGTAATAGTAAAAATGACTTCTCTTTCTGCATTAACAATGGCCCTTTGGTCTGGTTCTAAATGCTTTTGACACAGTCTAACAAGGTCTTGTCCAGGGTGGGTCAATGGAACTACATATTGGGGCAAATGAGTCTCCCAAATAGGCATTTCATATTTGTCCAAGTACTTATCATAGCACCAATTATGTATTCCTAAAAGGTTGAATTCTACCACAGGGTCAACAATCTTGTAGTCCATATCAGTCAATGGAAGGGTTTCTTTAGCAGCTACAGGTGGCTGGAGAGGATTTACTGATACAGTGGATTTAGTAGTGAGGGCTGGAGTAGCTTTAACATCTTTAGGGGTTACAGATTTAGGAGGTTTGGATCCTCTAGGCTTAGTTGGTTTAAAACCTCCAGGTTTAGCTGTGATCTACTTTTTAGTCATTTTGGACTAACTGCTACAAGATTAAATTGTTTGCCAGAGTGAATTTTATTTGTTAGAGGATATAAACTGGAATAAGACAGAAAACGAGGGTTTCCTGAATAGATTGGCTGCAAAAAGGGGTTTTTAGGATATATAAAAGTTTTAAACCCTTTTTAGTATGTGAAATTGATCTTCAGAGGTCACAAATTAAGGAAATTGGCTAAAAAAGTGCTTCTTTCGGACTCGGAACTTTCTGGAAAAAATTGGCCAGGGTTTGGCCTCTTTTTCGGTGTTTTTGGGCAATTTCTTCAGGTAAACCCCTTAATTGAAAACCTGGTTCAATGATTCTTGGTCTAAAGTTTGAAATTGCAGGTCTTGATTATCGAGAAATACCTTTGAATTCAGGTATTTGGTTGCTTGAAGGGTTCTTTAGGAAATCATTATTGAATTTGAAGTCTAGTCCGGATTGCTGGTGTAGTCGAATGCCTTTAATGGTCTTCAATGGGGAATCTGTAGTCAATTTTCACTTTTTCCAGGTATAAGTCGATAATTTTGATCAAAAGGGTTTTTTCTTAGTCGAGCGGAAGTTTTTTACAGTTTTAATGCGCAAAACATCAAAGTGTTATAAAAAAGGTTTTAAACTTTGATTTTTTAATTATCATTGATGCATTAAATGCTGGTCTTATCATCTGGCGGGAGTGGTTTTTGTTTTAAAATGTAAAACCTACAGTAGTTTTCACATTGGGTTCATGCGGTAAGATGCTTTAACACAAACGAACGTGATCCAACAGAATACTGACACGTCGCTGGGGGAAGAATGGGTAAAACTACCCATTTTGCGCTCGATTGGTGTTGGAAAGGGCGTTTGAATTTTTTGCGCGATATTGATTAAGAGCCGTTGGAGATGGAACACACAAAAATACACTAAATGACCAAGTAGATTGAATAAATAAAAGCATAGCTTATTATTTCATCATTTCACTAGTTTACTTAGTATAGAGTGTTTTTTGAGGGTTTTTGTATTTTTTATGAATGATGGAAGTTTATTTAAATGGGTTTTTAAGCTTCGTCAAGTAAGAAGGTTTCTTTACTTATGAAGATGACTTAAATGTATGAATGAGGGATAAATAATGGTAAAGAGGATTTTATCATAAGAATTCAACATTTTCCACTATCCAGTCATTGAGCCTTGGGTCCGGTCCCAACAGAAGTCAGAGAAATGCTCTGAGCCTCTTTGACTAGAAGTATAGAATACTGAATACCTACAGGGCGAGGGAAATTAGTGATTTTTGCTCGGTGATGAATATGATTTTTCCCATTTCTTTCTACCTACCCAACTTTACTCTAACATTTTTTCTTCCTTTTAGCAAGTGCATTTAAGCTTGCTGCCTTGAAACATTTTATTCTTTTGAAAGCATAGAACTATCTAATTCTACCTTATTTCATCCGAGGGCTCAAATTAAACTGATGAGCTCTGCATTATTCTCTACCTATCTACTGATTTGTCAGGATTAAACTGTCTGACAAAAGTTTATTCACTATCTAAAACATGGAAATTGAAAACATGACAAGTCAAGTTTAAACAGTTTAACTCATCATGGATTATGGCATTTATTGACACTCTGCCATAATCATTTGCAAAAAGTAAAAAGTAGTGGCATTTGGACTTGCACACTTTCTTGTATTATTTTCATCTTTTTATTTTGGGGTCTATATTTTTAATTCCTTCGATATTTATTTCCTTTTGATTTTGTTGTTTTCCTTTGCTTTTGATTTTGGTTTTTGGTTTTATGGTTTTCATCATTTTTGGAGCAAGTTTGTAGTTTATAATTTTGGTTTGATTTTATTGGTTTTGAGAGAAGTTCTTGAGTGAATTTGTCTCTTCTTGTATCAAGTTGTTTTTGGCATTTGTGAAGGTAGTTCTTGTTTTTGACTTGTCTTTTCTTTTGTGTCAAAGTGATCAGACCTATCTTGTTGAGAAACTCATTTTCTTCCTTTTTTAGAGTAGTCCTAGAATCTGCATTTGGCATTGGTAATTTTACATTAGTGTAGTTTCACTGTTAAGCATATTTAGTCTTTTGATAGTTTTTGAGTGTGTGAGAATGATGTTGAAAAGAACAGAAAATTTCTTGCTTTTATTAGTTGTTTTGTAGAACCTGAGTAGAAATCTCTTTCATCGAGGAAAAAGTTGCATATACATGTAGCAGGTTTCTATTGATTTCTTTTTTGTGTGAAAACATCACAAGTTGCATTCTCCATTTGCCCTTGACTTAAAAAGAACAAACATTAAAATAAAGTGCATAATTGAAAATTAACTAGAAATTTTGAGCTCTCATTAATATACACCAACTAGTCTAGGTCAGTAAGGCCTTGGAATAGGTGAGTGGAGAGTTAACTCTCCAAGGCCACTCAAAATTTCAAACATAGAAGTTGATTAATGAATGAAATCCAACCTCTTTAAGTGCACTGGGAAAGCTCTCATCTAGAGAGTAAAGTACAAGGGCAAGTGAAGGCAGAGAAGAGAGATACCCCCTCTCCTATTTGCTGGATCATGACCAAAGACTATTCCACCTGGTTGCTGATACGAACTGGTGTCCATAGTTTCTATTCCTAGGTATCACATATGTGACTGTAGGGGGAATACCCGTGGTACCTGAGGTAGATGTTGCATCACTCTCATTAGTACTTCTGGAGGGTGCCCTTGTGAAGCTTAGACACGTGCACCGACAAAGGCTTTTGTTAGGAGGTCATCGTAACTATTTCTATTACCTCCGCTAGTAGGCATGGGGCGTAATTACCCCAGACTATTATCAGAAGGTCCTTATTTTTGCTTTGTTGTATTTTGGTGTCCGGTCCTAATAACTTGGAGTGGAAATACCTAAGAGCTGCTTGATTGCTAAATTTTAGGGACATTTTTGTAGGAGTGCTATTTTCTCCTAGATTTCCATAGCTTTGTAATTCTTTGAGTCTATATAAAATCTCATAATTATTAAAAGTGGTTGACCGATCAATTCATCGAATGGGGAGGCTTCGTGGGATTTCTCCTGCGAGTGCCAATCCTTCTTCAAGAAGGCGTAAGAGCAATTTTGCTAGTGATTTCCAACTAGTAGTTGCAAACGCATCAGAGAGTGATCCTCCACTTAGGGCTATTATTTCTGAGGGTGGTCCTAGTGCTAGTAATGATTTAGAGAGTACTCCACTCCTTTCTCAGGTCCCTTTTCCAATAGAAGAAGTTGAGGTTGAAGAAATTCCTGAACCTCCAGTTACTCCGTCCTCCCCTCTTCCTGCTATTTTTCCAAACGTTTTATTGTACAATGGGCCACCGTCTCACAGACCTGCTAGCCCTCATATTTATCCTTCTTTTCTTTCGATGGCCACATATGGGAACAAAACTTCGGCTATGAGTACTTCAAGTGTGCATACTCCTCTTTTAGCATAAGGAGGAGTTACCATTTCTATTTCGACCATTACTCCTAGTGCTTCAATTTTTGGCTCTACCTTCATTCCATCTATGAGTGGGGGCACCCAAACCTTTGCTTCCCATATTGGTACCTTTTCATTTGGGATGCCTTCTAGTGTAATTCCTTCAGTTTCTCTCACTACTGCATCTGTTGTCTCCACGCCCATGTCTTCTATGGCTAGTGGGTTAGCTTCTTTTCAGGGTTTTCCCTTCAAAAGTGGTCATATCCCTCATTCGAGCCTGCCCTTAGGTTAGTTGCCTTTATCCGCTCTAGGTCAAGGTTTTAATCCTTTTCTAGGAGGTCAAAAATATAATTCTTTTCAAGGCTGGAACCCTGATTTCATTGGGTTGGGAACTGGGAATCAGTTTATGTATGGTTAGCAGAGGAATGTTCCTTTCTCCTCTAAAGGTAATTCTCAGGGTTTCTCTCCATTCGTTAATGCATGGAACCCTTACCAAGGGGTTTCATCTTCATTTAATACTTTTATTGGGGGGAATATCCTTGTTTACGATAACCCTATGGTGGGAGGGGGTCCTACTCCGAGTTCTTCTGGGCTGCAATGTTTTTCTTATGGTTTAAATTTTTCTATGAACAATCCATGGCAACCTGGTGCCTCAACAAATCAAGGTTATTATTTTCAGAATGTTGTGAATCCTTCCACTGGTGGATGGAATTTTCAGGGTCCTCTACGTTTACCGTTCCTGGAAACCCTAACTTTTCCAGATCTATCAAAGCTGACTAATGATCCTATCCAATACAGCCCAAGTTGGCCTATGATACCTACTAGAATTCCATCAGATATTTTGAAATTTGAAGGGAAGACTAGTGAGGATCCAACCGACCATGTTTCCACTTTCCATTTATGGTGTTCATTGAACTCCCTCATTGATTATTCAATTAGGTTGAGGTTATTTCAGCACACCCTAACTAGATAAGCTGCTAAATGGTACATTGAGCTCACCAGGAGCACTTTTACTTTGTTTGGCGAGTTGGATACCATGTTTTTGAACCATTTTCAATTTCCCGTTAGTTATGATGCTGGGATTGAGCTTCTGGCCAATTTCTAGCAGGATAAGGCAAAACACATTTCTGACCATATTCAGGAATGGAGGAGAAGGAAGAGGCTCAATAAAGCCTATATTCCCAATGAATTCATTCTCGAATGGTTCCGAAAATCCTTACAACCAGAAATCTCGAAGGATGTTTCTCTATTTAGGGTATTCACTAAGGTGTAAGCTATCTTTAGAGCCCAACAACTGGAACTGATCTATTATCAGTCTAGGATCCTTAATAATATTTTTCCTGATGCTCCTCATTCCAAAATAGATTTAGACAAACCTAAGCCAGGTCCCCATGCTGACGGGCTTGTCGGTTCGATTGATAGTAGCACGACTAACCTTTTGAATCAATTGTAGCAGTTGTCTCTACAATATTATCCTTCTATTTAGGCTACGCCATTAGAGTTTACTCCTTCCCAGCCCTTAACGATTAATTTTGTTCAATATTATAACCCCAAAGGAAATCAAAAATCCGATGGGAAGAAGAGGGGAGATAATAACTAAAAGAAAGATAAGGATGGGAAGGGTAATGCAAACAAATCCAACGATAATTTTGGAGAGGGTAAGAGAGAGTCAAGGAAGAAAGTTAAGTTTCCATGCAAGTTATGCACTGGATACCATCTCACTCATATCTACCCTAAGATTCAGGATGCTCAACACTTGTTAGCTCAATAGGGTTCCTCTATTTCCCAGGTTGTCCTCACTAACCATTTTCCCCAAGGGCAAAAAATTATTGCTGGCGTGAATGAAAATACTAGAGTTCACACAGGGGGAAACCGGGAAGGGGAAAATTATTAAAATTTATATATGGTGAGTTCTCACATTGATGTCGCCACGAGATCATGTGATTATGGTGAATCCGAGGCTTCGAAGGCTAAGGCCTCTCTTGAAAATTCTGAGCCACTTTGTATTGAGAGGCCCGCAATTGAGCCTATACCTCACATGCCAAAAGGTTTTGCTAAAATTCGATAATCAACCCTAATGCCAAGGTAGCCCAAAATTACTCCATTGTAGAAGATCTGGCTCAGAGGCCTTATGCTATGTGTGCATTGGAGGTATTCCAGTCATGCCTAACACAAACGAGTGCAATTCTCATTGTGATCAGGGCAATAGATCCAAATAAATCTCTTATGATCACATTCGATATGTCAATTCTTGAGAAGATACTTCCTCATCACATGTCTTTTCAGATCAAATCTACATATCAGAAATCAATATTTTTCAAACGGTAGTCGATGAGGACGCTTCCACATGTGTCATGTCTATCTCATGTTGGAAATCCATTGGATCTCTTCAAGCCATTCCTTCACTTACTCTCCTCACTGCATTTGATGGTCATTCTCACAGGCCACATGGCATTGTTCCGGCTTTGCCCATATGTGTTGCAGGTAAAGTTGTCAATATCGAAGTTGAGATTGTTGATGCCATTTTGGACTACAACCTTCTATTGGGGTAGAATTGGATATGTGAGATGGATGCCATTGCTTCATCATTATTTCACATCCTGTGTTTTCCCCATGAAGGGGGGATTGTTACTGTTGATCATATGTACTATTCTCCGATAGATCGTAATACATCTTCTGAATCTAGTATTCCCTTGGTGAATGATGCCAAGAAACAAGTGGAGAATCTAAGAGACAAAATGTATACCTCATTGATGGGTACCTTTGATATTCTGCCTCCTTTTGTTTATATAAATGTTATTTCATCCTCCGGGTCTCCTACTCGAAGAGATTTCTTCCGAACTCATTTTTTTTCGGACCCTTGGACCTTACCTTCTCCTACTAACACATTAGAAGAAGGTCAAGTGGGTTGAATGGAATTCCCTATATCTACAACATAGCTTGATTATGAGTCTATTGTGACTCTGCAGATTCCAATAAAGTTTCTCTTTCACCAGAGGATTTGGATGGATATGTGGCTCCGACTTGGATATTTAAATCATATTTTGCTCAGGATTGCCTCAATATTGTTCTACCATGTGAGGAGGAAATCCTTGAGGCAATGACTAGTGTGGAAAGACCGTGGGATGATTTTCATCATCAATCATATTTTATACTTGATTTTCAAGAGGTTGAGTCAAGATTGTCTAGCCCTGTGTGTACTGGTCCTGTTCACCCAATCCTGAACCCTTTGGCTCCAATGCAGATTTTTGTTGATGGGAACATGGTTGTCATTTCAGAGAAAATATCGGTGAACATTTCCAGGAATCCTAATGTTATAGAGAATGTTTTCATTGAAGCTGAATGTTCCCCTGAATGTTCCCCGATCTCTTTAAATAGTTTCATGATGTGCTAACTTGGTCTTATGAGTAAATGATTGGAATTGATCCATCTATTGTCCATCATGAGATAAATAATTACAAGAATGATAAGCCTATACAACAAAAGCTTTGTCTGGTCAACCCTAGGAAAGCCACAACTATCAAGTCCGAGGTTGAGAAGCTTCTTAAGGCGGGTTTCATATACCCCGTTTCTTTGACTAAGTGGGTTTAAAATCTAGTGCTTGTGGATAAGAAACAAGGAATGATTCGTGTCTGCATTGACTTCAGAGATCTGAATAAGGCATGTCCAAAAGATAATTACCCCACACCATTTATTAATCAGATTATTGATGAGTGTGCTGGGAATGAGATTTTCTCCTTCATGGACAATTTCTTGGCATATAATCAGATTACCATCCATCCTGAAGATTAGCACAAGACTAATTTTATTTTCCCCTGGGGTATGTTTTCATATAAGAAGATGCCTTTTGGTCTTAAAAATTCTAGAGCTACATTTTAGCGGGCCATGTCTTATGATTTCCACGATATCAAGCATATCATCAAAGCTTATTTGGATGATTTAGTCACTCGTTCTCAAAATAGAATTGATCATCCTTCTCATCTTCGACATATTTTCGAAAGATGTCGTTATTACAAAATCCAGTTGAACCCAAATAAGTGTGTTTTTGTCTTCACATCCGGTCGGTTGTTGGGATTCATTGTGTCTACTGAAGGGATTCAGGTAGATCCCTTCAAGGTTGAGGTAATACTTCAGTTGCCTCTCCCTTCTTCTATTCGTCAACGTCAAAGTCTTCAAGGAAAAGCCAATTTCTTGAGGAGATTCATCGTTAACTATGTTGAGGTTACAGAAGAGTTTATGATATTGTTGAAGAAGGGAATTCCTTTTCCGTGGGATGAATTTTCTCAATGCTTGTTTGATGCTTTGAAAAAATCATTGAACTCTTCTCCTTTGTTAAGTCCACCTGATTATAGCAGAGACTTCCTTTTGTATCTCGCTGTGGCAGAATTTACTATAGGTATGGTTTTGGTTCAGGAGGATGATTCTCTTTGTAAGCATGCTAATTATTATCTAAGCCAAGGCTTTGTAGGTCCTGAATTGCAATATTATCCCATTGAGAAGTTACCTTTGGCAGCCGTCCATGTCGTCCAGTGACTTAGGAATTACATTCTACTTCGCAAAAATTATGTTTTGGAAACTTTCAATCCGTTTCAATTTGTTCTCAGTAGGCAAGTTATTGGGGGGAAATACAATCAATGGATTGTCATTCTAGAAGAATTCGATCTCGATTTCATGTCTGCCAAATCCAAGAAATTGTTGGCATTTGCAGAGTTGATCCCTGAGTTTCCTTATGGAGAAGAGATTATTTACGAGGATTCGTTCCTTGATGAACCTATTTTCCTCATTTCTTCAGAAGATCCTTGGTATGGATATATTATTTTCCATGTCTAGAATTCGAAGTTTCCCCTCGCTTTTTCGAAGGATGAGTGTAGAAAATTGCGTCACTTGGTGAAAATTTATCTTATCATCGGTGACACTTTGTATCGTTGTGGGGTTGGTTTGATCCTTAGATGTTGCTTAACTCTCAAAGAAGCTAAGGCGAATGATTTCTACAGTCGAGCTTGTGGTGATAATTTATCTGGGCTTGCTACAACTCAAAAGATTTTGCGTGCCAAATATTTTTTGGCCCTCGATTTTCAAAGATTGTGTTGAGGTGGTCAAAAAATGTCATCCTTATCAAGTTTATACTTGGAAGATGTGCGCTCATCCAACTCCGCTCTTTCCTATTATCACTGTTGGTCCGTTCACTAAGTAGGGAAATTATTTTACTTCTTGTAACCTACCTTCGGCAAAGGGTCATAAGTACATTATCGTAGCAGTGGACTAATTTACAAAGTGGGCTGAGGCTATGCCTACTTTCTTGAACGATGGTGAAACAACCCTGTTTCTGTTCAACCCACTTTGGTATTCCCAAAGAGATTGTCATTGACCATGGCAGTCATTTTCAGAACTCCATGATGGTTGAATTGGATCTTAAATTAGGTTTCTGGAAAGAGAATTCGTCTCCGTATTATCCTCAGGCTGATGGGCAGGTTGAAGCCATGAATAAATCCTTGAAGGTTATCCTGCAAAGGAAAATCAATAAATCTAGGCCCAATTGGCATGTCATGTTGTATCCCGCACTTTGGGCATATCAGATGTCAGTTAAGATGGCAACCGGGTTCACTCCTTTCCAATTGGTTTATGGTTTAGAATAAATCTTTCCTATTGAGTGTGAGATTCCTTCCCTTAAGCTAGATGTTGAGCTTCTTCCAAACACTTCAAGTCTCGAAGAACGCCTTGTTTATCTATAACGTCTTGATGAGCAGCGTCAAAATGTAGCTATGATTAATGAGGCTCATAAGAAATAGGTGAAGGTTTAATATGACAAGGCTGTAAAACCTAGGGTTTTCTCTGAAGGTGAACTCTTTTTGGTCTACAATCAAGACAAGGATGCCTTGGCGGTAGGGAAATTTAAATCCATGTGGTACGACCCTTTCATCGCCAGAAGATTCCTTAAGAAGAGAGCTTATGATTTGGTTGACTTTGACGGAAACGAGCTGGCAGAGCCCAGAAATGGGCTCTATCTTAAGAAGTATTATGCCTAGGCTTCTGCCTATAATTTGATTTGGTTGTGTATATTGTATTTTTTGTGCATATCTATCTATTGATTTTGTTGTAATGTTGATATTTTGATCTGCCTTGGCAGGTGTCTATGGATGACATGATTCATTTTGGCTTTGCTGATGGTGCTAGTCTACATACCCAAAATCTTTCTTCTGCTGCTTAGGTAATATACTATCCATCCGGTCAGTTGCTAGTCTCAAGGGGCATATGTATTGGTCCTGCTTCGAACAATGTTGTAGAACATACTGTTGTGATCAATATACTTTATGAGGAAATTTCTATTGTTATTGGTTCATTAGTAGTGTGCTTTGACTCACAACTGGTTGTTTCACAATTGAATAACATCTGTCGTGTCAGAGATTCATATCTATATCGTTTATTTATGAAAGTGCATTTTTTGAAAATATCATTTAATTATGTTACATACATTCACATTCCATGATCATAAAATGAATTTGCTGATTCATTAGCTAATCAAGAAATCGATTGGCATATCAATCATTCATAACATTAAATATCAAACATCATCAATTATCATTGTATATTTGAGATTTTCACATCATAAAATTGCTGTATATATAGATTACATTTATATGTTAAAAAATATACAAAAAATGGACAATTATTTCCTACAAAATTAGGGCTCATGCCCGATCATGTCCATCATAAAAAAATATCAAAGTAATCCAGTCATCCTAGAAAGTCTATGCCTGTGGGCGCTGCCCTGGATAAGCATCACAGAAACACTATGGTAGTAGCCACATGACGAAATAGTCACACCCAATCACGTGGTAAACCAAAAATGCATCTCTAAATAGCCTTAGGGAGGTCCTCTGCTGCAACCATAGGGACCTGGCAGGTCAGACCCTCCAAGTTCCTCTGTATGGCATGGATAACTCTCCTAAGGTCTTCCGTGAAATTCTATGCCTTTATTCCACTGCACCTATGCCTCGGTAGACCCTCAGGTCTAACAGGTCCAACATCTGTACCATGGTCAATAATTTTGTAAGTACTTTGTCTTATCAGAAATATTTTTTTTCATTTTCATATTTTTATCAAAAATCCAAAAATCCAATAATCAAATAATCATTTAAATGCGATCTTACCATGCAGCTCCGGGTGGTAAGGGCAGATCTGCATCTCCCCTAAAGTCCATACCTGCATAGGGGTAATCCTCTATGGTGATCACTTTCTCGCCACCACAGGAAGAACTCATAATCCCTGGTAGTTCTAGGGACTACACCACCCCCTATCCCTTCATCAGGTCAACCCATCGTGCTACGCGTGGATCCTGTGGGCTACTAATGGTCGATATTACCTTGGGTTGAAGCCCAGGTATCATCTTGAAGAAGAATGTACACAAAATGGTCCCATATTTGAAATTCCTAGTATTACCTTTCCGGATGGAAGTCAATTGTTTCTTCAAGATAGTCAACAATGTAGTGCACTAATCATATAAAGTAGTTAGGAAATAAATTTCCTAACTTATTCTTGCACATGAGGCCTGGAGTAATGAAGCCGATCCAGCTACTCGAACTATCATGAAAAGAAGGATTTTCATGTGTAATGCTTGCACATCTCTGATTGGGATCTGGGTCCCAACCTTCTGAGTACCCTTTGAGCAATATAGCCGGATGTAATCATCTACATTCAGCCCTCCTAGTGCCTTGCCCTACAAATTCACTGGCTCTCCTCTTCAAGAAAGCTCAGTAATGAAATATATGTCTTCAATTTAAATTCTCAAAGGCATTTGATCAATCATGAAGCAATCTTTCTCCGTGTCCCAGTAATTAACAAGCATCTCCAACAATTTGGTATTTGTTTTCATATTGGGAATTTTGAAAAATTTGAGAAATCCACATGCTCATAGTATATCCAAGGAAAATTGGTCCTCCATTACCTCATTATCAATTGCACTATGCTCTCTCTCTCTCCAACTGATGGTCATCCTGAGTCAATTCAACAAATCATCCATTATATTTTTATTTTCAAAAATTACTCTGCGCATACACGAGTTTCATTTTTACATAGTCACCTCTATATGGAGCTTGGATATTTTCAACCTGTGTATACGTAGAGGGTTAATCCAAAAAAATAATTCCTATGGTGAAATTGAATTAAAATTATTTGAATTGATAACAAAAAATATTACTAAGACGATTGAGAGGCTTTCCTGGAAAATTTGAGCTGATTCGGCTGAGAATTGGTCCGGATTGAAGTTGGGGTTTTTTTACTCCAGAGATTTTTCTCAAATTTGCTAATGCACAAATGAAAAAATGTGAGATCAAGGGTCTATTTATACCCAAAACTCAAAATATTTTAAAACCCACTTGTCTAAAGTTTTGTTTTTACTTTTTGAAATTTTCCAAGACTTTATGACCTTTTGGATTGTAAGTCTCGACATAGGTTGTTTTCAGGACCATTTGAAGATTTCGAGATGATTTTGACCACTTCGATTCCATGACCACTGAACCGTCATGGTGGGTATTGTGTTCAGAATAGGTTAGCAAATTCACTTTCCGTTGCACTTATGCATTCTAGCCTCCATACTGAAATCTTTCCATATGGTCAACCCCATCACATTATAATCATTAAACCATTTTCACTGACTGACATACAAAATCATGATATGATAGTAGAGCCATCCTTTACATGGGATTCCTAATTAGATCATGGCTAGCATATATCTCCCATGTTGAAAATTATGTAGGCTCGGGAGTCCTCTTTAGTCCTGCCATGACTTGTGCGACGAAGTTTCATTCTTCTTCTTCTTGGCTATCTTTGAGGCTTTATACAATAGAGGCTCCCCTTTTGTTGAGTTGTTCTTCTGCATTTCATATTGACCATTTATATATCTTGGCCTTAAGCCAGCTTCACTTGGACACGTGTGTAAGCCAAATTTTTGACCATGTCCTTCTCCAAAGTCAGCCTTGCAATCACTTATCAACTGCAACTTGACACCCTTGCCTATGGACAAAATATTCATCTGAGTGTCATATACTAGTTTCGACACCTTGCACTGAGCATAAAATTGTTCCTATCCCAAGAAATAGTGCATCTGTTCAACGACACTCATTCTATCCACTATACTATAGGCATTACTTTATTCATTTTTAGACATTCAATATGAAAATTACAAAAAAATAAAATATCCCAAAAGAGCGGGAATGGGACATTACTTCCATATTTGATGGTAGCTAAGAGTCAGTTGTGTTACCCTTAAACAAAGCATAAAAAAGCTAAGTATTTTCTCCATTGGGTTGGGCTTTAGTTTGAATTAGGAGAGCCATAACCTTGTTATTGAGTCAGTACTCCCCCGGTTGGTTATCTCTTCCAATCATATGGAGGGTTTGTTCATGTCTCCTACATGAAAAACTTATACAAAGTTATCATATGATGCCATAGTCACATTGAGTCGTGCTTTTGTTCAAGGGAAGTAAAATTAAGTTGGTCTTTCTGCGGTGTTCCTTGACTCATTTTTCAGTCGAACATCCCCGGTTTGTCAAAGTATTTTTCTATTACATCAGCTATTTGGTCTCCATTGAATTCTTGCTGGTGGGTTTTTCTCTTATCGACTTTGAAAAATTTCTCTGAGAGTAAACCTAGAGTGACACACTGGCCCTATTTACATCATTGATAGGTAACCTTGTGCTCAACATTCGATCAACACCATGGGTCTTTGACTGAGTGGTTTCCCTTGTGTTCAAATTCAACACTTGGGATTCATGCAACACCTTGGTTTCCAATTGACCCTATTAGTGGATGCCTCGCCTCTTTGTCAAGTTTCATTATTGGTTGGTTTAGAGAGTTTCTGCCATGCACTAGCTACATTTTATGCATCCCAAAAAACATGCTTCGGGTTGGTTACTTCACTTTTCTTCATCTGATTCCTTTTGAATCTTTGCCTGCAGGTTACAATCACACTGAATTGATGTGGGATGCCTTAATGCCTTCCTTCCAACAGATCTTTTGCCATCGAATCAGACACATTGCTTTGGGAACAAGGTCTAGAGTCCTTTTGTCAATACCTTAGGGTTTGCAGTCATTAGTGGCAGACTCCTTCACTGTCGACAATGTGAATGCATCAATGTATCTTGATTGGTAGATTCTATCAAGTGTTTGACTTCAACTCATTCATTCGCACTTGTTAGATTGTACAGGGGTACCTTGACTCTCATCATCATTATCAATGAGTTGTCTCGCATTTGTTAATGATATACATCAATGACCGGTAATCAAAATATTTCTCACATGGTCGACTACAACTCATTTATTCCCACAATGTAGAATTGTACCATGGTGATCAGTGAAGACCTCAGGTTTTCATCAACATGATTTGGTTCACTTTGAAAGCTCTTTCATTTTTCTGCTAGTGATACCATTCACCCTTATGTGTTGCAATTAATTACAATGACATCCTATATGTTGGAACCCGATTTGAGTGCAGTACCACTTTTCCACCACTTATGATTTGGTACTTGGAGAATAAATTGTGACTTTAGTGATCATATATCTTTGTAGCATCATTGATAAGTCTTCTATATGTGATACTTTAACATGAATTTGGTATGTACTTTGGGGCAATGATCAGATTATTCACTATGTACTTTATAGTTTCTTCTATACTTGTATACATATTCGATCCACTCCATACTTGATATGCAGACATGCTTTAATTGCATTGATCATGGGTATGCCCGCCTCAAACATGAGATTGCTTCCTGATTTATTTCACTGGTTTTTGGCAGGTTGAAATATGGTGAAGTCCTCTAAAGTCCTTGCAATATTATTTCTTATGCACATAATACATTTCGGCCATCATGTACCCCTTCTGACCTCATATATTAGGGGGCATCTTGATGGGCCTCTAAATTAGACATAAAATAAGGCCCATCTAACCTTTCTTAGGCCCATCTACCTTCCTTATGCACATGAAAAGATATATTAAATATCTCCTTCTGCACTTAATAATGTTTTCTTATGCTTTAATATGTTCTTAGGAAGGTACAAAGGTAATTGCATATTTGTGCCTAATATTAGTTATTTTTGTAGAATGCTGTGAGAATATTGGGAAAATTATGTAGATTTGGAGAAGGAGATAATTTAGGGACTTTCTCCCTGTCACTGGAAGATCAATATTGGAGAATAAGTGAGCACAATATCATGAAATTGTTAGCCTCTCTCAAATAACAATAATAAATCCAAAATAATAAATAAATAAATTAAATATTCCAAGTTAGGAATATGTTCCTAACTCTTGGGTTGTTCCTCAAATATTGGAGTTTGTTTAGTAACTCCTATCTTGGTGGGTTTTTGGTGAGAAATTATCTCAACCAAAGGAGTCTAAGATAGCACGGACTATCTTAGACTTTTTCTCTCATCTATATTAGATTTATGTTCACTGTTTTTATCACACATTTTGTCTATTTTTCTGTGCATGAATCCGTAGGTTTGTTTGCAGGAATAAGTATCAACAGTCCCAGAAAAGTTCATCAAGCCATCCTGCTTCATTTTCTAGCTCTGTTTTCATACTTGAACACTACTGTTCCGCCTTCTATTCCCTCCTTCTCTCCTTAATAGCTACCACACCATTTTTTTATTCACAAAACCATTAAAAGTTTGATCTCTGCCTTTGCTACTCGAATCTCTCGCTATTGTACTTCGCTCATAAAAAATCGCATTTCATAGTTTTTATTGGTTTCATTTAACACTTACCACTCCCAAACGCCGATTGCGGCATTACTGTAGCACTCTGCCACGTCACCCATCGCATTTTGTACTTAAAATTTTTTTAGCCTTATCACAATCGCATTGCTGCACCTTCCCGTATCGCACTTCGCACTTCGCAACCTTTTCCTTTTTTGGCCGGGGAGGTGTCTAGTAGATGCTTTGATTCTGTTTTAGCGTTATTTTCTTCTTTCCTTTTTCATGTTGTTTCTGAAATATTGAAAAATATAAAAAAATCTAATTTTCATGCCTCATAGGAGTATGGATACTCGTATATTTAAAAAAAAAAACTCCTCCAATACCAACCCCCCCACTTGACCACATGGTGTAGTAAGAACCACATCACCATACACTTTTGAAGGTAGAAGAGACGGATGGATATGATGACAATGAAGAAGATCTTATTGGGTTCCCCATTCAAGATATGGACATCAATGTACATATGAAGAACATCCCTTCATATTTCTTTCCCAAATTCCATTGTATGAGGACAGAGGATCCAGAAACATTTCTCTTTGAATTTGAGATGCTTTGTAGGTCTTATGACTACTTATCACACACTCAAAAAATGAGATTTTTTCCTGGAAAATTGAAGGATAGTGCTCTTAAATGGTTCACGAGTCTAGGTACTAATTCAATAAAATCATGGAATTATATGCAAAAGATATTTCTTGAAAAATATAAAGATCGTGATCTTAGAGAAGAAATTTTTAGAATGAACCAAGAAGAAGATGAGAGCCTTGAGGATCTAATAGAGAGGTTCATGTATAATGTTAAGAGGGAAAAATTACATCATCTAGGATTTGATACACTAAAAGCCCTCTTACTTAGAACAATTAGGGATGAGTGGATTGATCTCCTTAATCTCATGAGTAGAGGAGATGTATACCAATTGTCATTTGAAGAAATTTGTGAAAAATGCAAGTGCATATCAAGATGAAGGGAAAGAGTAAGTAAATCCGCATCAACATTGGTAAGTGAAGAGTAACTTGGAAATTTTCTTGATAGCTTTAAAACATAAATTCTTGGAAATCTAAGTGAACAAGTAGAAATGTTAAGAATGAAAAGTGAGAAAAAACAAGATGCTGATATTTTTGTTATCCATACAGAATCTTATGCTACTAAATTTTGTTCATCATTCCACAAGTTTAAAGAAGTTTACCAAGAAGACAATGGAGCAAGGCAATCACTAAAGAAGCTATGTTTTGTAGCTCCAAGGATACCCTGGCAGCCTAGTCAACTTGATATGATGCAATGACCCACTTCACAATTTCAAGATTATCCACATCCATCTCAAAATAATTGGGACACACTCCGCCCTTGGAAACCTTGGCCATCTCAACCCCAAAACCAATCTTGGCAACATGGTTGGCAAGGTCCTTATTGGGAAAATCTTCAACATCCTCAATATTTCCCTCAACATCCTCCATACCCAACTCCATGCTATCCCTACCATCCACCCCTACCATAACCACAACCTCAATCACATCCATCTCATATATCCACCCCCACTCAACTACCATTTCCAAACCCACACCATGAAGTATCTTAGCCCACTTAAAATGCTGAGGTACAATACTACCAAACATATCCTCTTAATCTAGATGGTATTCATCTTAGTTCAAGAAAGGTATTGCAAAGAAGAGATTTTCTTAATGTCATTGAAGAACAACATCAAGAAGAAGAAGATCCAAATGAGGAGATCAAAAGATCAAGGGCTGAACTTGATGAAGAGTCTCCATTGGAATGAGATGTTGAGAAAGTTTCCTCATGTTTACCAACATTTCCTCCATGTTTTCAAGAGAACAATCAGAAAACAGAGGAAGATTTGAATGCCATAATAGAAGAGGACATCCAAGGTGATCCAACTCAGCAAGTGGACCAGGGGTATAACAACTATATTGACATATGATTCCAAAAAACCATTAAGTTGTTGCAACACTGTCTTCTCCAACAATACTTGATACAATCCTAGTCAAAGCAATTCATCTCTCATATTCAAGTACATGTGAGAGCATGTATTCCAAGTGTGCACATGATTTTATCTATTATATTGATGTGTACATGGCTCCATTGGAAGTATTCCTATACTTGAAAAAGGTTTTGTTTTTTCAAGTAGAGTAGGAAAGTGAAAAATAAAAAAAATAAAAAAGGGAAGAAGAATAAAATCTCAGGTGAAAACCTCTTTTGAGGCATCTGAGATTGCCCCACTGATTGAAAACCTCCATGAGGCGGTCATTGGGTTGAGAAAAAGAAAAGAAAAAAAAAATCTTAGGTGAAAACCTCCTTTGAGGTGCCTAGGCAGACCTACTAATGGAAAACCTCATTAAGGTAGCTATTAGGCCTAACCAAAAAAATAAAATAAAAAAAAATTACATTTCTCCATGTATCTCTGTCTAACGAATGCAGGTGCTCTCCAACCTTTGCAAGAAAAAAAATAATAAGTTGGCACACAAATAAAATTCGGTCAACACCCTTGTTATAGATAGTCAAACACGGACTTCCTCCTCCTATGCTCAGAAGCTCCAAAAGGACCTCAAGCAAATCGCCACATACAACTTTAGTAGTAGCTTTAGCGGTAGCTTCAATATCACCTACAAAAAAAAGTCAATGGTAAGTTTTAGGTATGCAATCATCTAACCCTTTATTCGAATCTATTTTAGCTTAAGAAAAAATTAAAAAGTGCGAGAAGGAAAGTTTTTATATAGCCAAAATTAGTAGTAGAGCAACCTTAGCCTTATCTAGCAACTAGCCCCACTTTTTCCACCAAGAAAAGGAACAAGACAAAAGTAAAAAGGACTTGAGAAAGTGGGTAGTAAGCAGTTCATTGTAATAGAAGACAAGGAGTGCCAAGGGGTAACCAAGGGTGAACTTAAAAAAAAATAACTTTGAGTTTATTTTGCATGCAAAAACAAAAAATAACAAAATAGAAAAAGTTAAATAAAAGGGGATCCACCACCTCTTGGCATGCAAAATACAAATTTTCTTAAGGCATCTAAGGACCTCCATGCAACATCCACAAGAAGAAATGCAAGAAGTATAACAAGAATATTAGCATGAGGAGAAAAACATGGGACAATAAACAGAAAACGAAATAAGCTAATGTGTAGGAAGAACCAGAAGGTAAGGAGGATGGATAGGTTTCTCAGAGGATGAGCTACAGTTTTAGTAGGGGGGTGACGATGGGCCTCTAAATTAGACATAAAATAAGGCCCATCTAACATTTCTTAGGCCCATCTACCTTCCTTATGCATATGAAAACATATATTATATCTCTCCTTCTGCACTTAATAATTTTTTCTTATGCTTTAATATGTTCTTAAGAAGGTTCAAAGGTAATTGCATATTTGTGCCTAATATTGGTTATTTTTGTAGAATCTTGTTAGAATATTGGGAAAATTATGCAGATTTGGAGAAGGATATAATTTAGGGACTTTCTCCCTGCCACTGGAAGATCAATATTGGAGAATAAATGAGCACAATACCAGGAAATTGTTGAGAAATATTGGAGATATTCAAGGGGATTGTCCACCCTCCTTAACTCTCAAAGGAAACCAAAGGATCCCCAAGGATTCTCTCCAGCAATCCGAATTCCAGAGGTAGGCAAGCAACTCAAAAAGGAGTGCACTAAATCTATGTTTACTTGGAGTCAAGTGGACTCAATTACTATTTTCAAGGGACATATTGGTAGCTTCCTTATAGAATAAATAGATCAGAGCTAGAGCTAGAGCTAGGAAGGATTCTTCAATTCCATTCAGAACTTTTGTTGCAAGCTATTAAGTTTTTTATTATTTTACTTAGTGATTAAACTTTTAGAAATGTAACGAGGCTATTCTCTTCCCGAAATGAACAGACATAATCCATTTTACTGATTTAGTTCTAGAGAGATGGGCTTGTGGGTTAGGGACCAACCCATGTGCCTCAACTTCTCTGCTGTTTTCATTCTTCCCTTTTTTTCATTTAGCTATTTTTGTTTTTTTCATTTATTTTAGTTCTGATTTTGATAGTTTCATTGGTGTTTAGTTTTTCCTTTCAGTTTGCTGTTGTAGTTCTTCATTTTCTTATGAGAGTAACAAAGTAGAGGAAAAACTCAAAGGATGTGGTCAAGCCTTCCCCTCTCATCTCTGTCAATAGAGTTAGAGCAGGGTCGACCTTCCCACAGGAAAAAAAATTCTTTCTGTTCACTATTTTTATCATGCATTTTGTCTGTTTTTCCGTGCATGAATCTGCAGTTTTGTTTGCAGGAATAAGTATCAATAGTCCCAGAAAAGTTCATCAAGTCGTCCCGCTTCATTTTACATCTCTATTTTCACGCCTGAACACTACTGTTGTGCCTTCTATTCCCCCCTTATTTTCTCCTTAACAGCTGCCACACCCTTTTTTTTATTCACAAAAACCATTAAAAGTTTGACCTCCACCTTTTCTCCTCGAATCTCCCGCTACTGTATTTCTCTCATCGCAGATCGCATTTCACAGTTTTTATTGGTTTCCACTCCCAACTACCGATTGCGACATTACTGTAGCACTTTGCCACATCACCCATCGTATTTTGCACTTCATAAATTTTTTCCTTATCACAATCACATCGCTGCACCTTCCCGTATCGCACTTCACAGTTCACAACCTTTTCCTTTTTTTTCCCTTTAAAAGACTTACCACAATTCCATTCATAGTGCATTTCACACTTCACAAATTTTCTTGAACAACACTTCCGCTACCCCTCTAGCTTTGCGATATTGCGAATTGCGATATCACATTTTATAGTTTTTATCCCCATCGCAACTGCAAATCACATTTTCATGTGGTTCCCGTTAATACTTACTGCTCCCGATGCTGATTGCGATGTTTTCATCTCACTCCACCACCGATCTTACTGCCACATCACCAATCACATTTTGAATTTCGCAAATTTCAGCCTTATCGCAATCACATTTTGCAGTTTTGGCAGTATCGCATCTCACACTTCACACTTTCCTCCTGATTTCATTGTTGCTTCTCCTCTAGGTTTGCAATATTGTGAATTGTAATTTCACACATCATATATCGCATTTCTATCCGCCAATTATAACTCCGCCATCGCATATTTCAAGCCTCCCATTCCAAAGAATATTTGTGATCCTATAAACTTTAATAAATTTCAAACCCCTCTTTCCACACCTCTAAGCCTTGTCCCATCTGTTCAAGCCCTCCATTAGCATATTTATCCCTTTTTCTTCCAAACTGCAAGCAACACTTTTTTCAAGTTTAGTTAGATCATGAATAGTTGCATGGTTAGAAGCATGGTAGCATGGTAGATAGATAATAGGACAAGTAAGGTGTGTTTAGCCGATTGGCCAAGCTAAGTGTGGTTTAAATTAGTTTCCTTTCTGCAATTTAAATTGGGTTCCTTTCTATCATTTCCTTTCAGCAATTTAGTTTTGTTTCCTTCTTGTCACTTATTTTTAGCAATTTAATTTAGTTTACTTCTATCATTTCCTTTCTGTAATTTAGTTTAGTTTCATTAAAGTGTGATAGAATTCATCGAGAGCCCCTAGAAGTAGCACCCTTTCATAGAGCAGAAGAGGATGACATGAGTAGGATGCATCTAATGTGTATATAGCCCTGTCACCTCCAAGTTTGTATGAACCTCGAGTTGATAAAGTAAATTAGTGTAGCCCCTGGGAGTTGCAACACTCTTGGTGCAGTAACCAAGGGTAAACTCAGTTCATAGAAAAAAGCACTGTGAGTTTATTCTGCATGCAAAAAAAAGAAGGTGGATCTACCACCTCTTGGCATGTGAAACAAATTTTCTTAAGGAATTTTAGGATCTCCATGAAGCACCTATGAGAAGAAATTCCAGAAGAATAGCAAGAAGATTAGCAGGAGGAGCAGCACATGAGCCAATAAACATAAAATTAAATAAGCCAACATGCAGGAAGAACCGTAAGGCAGGGGGGATGAATAGGTTTCTCAGAGGATGAGCAACAATTTCAGTAGGGGGTGATGACGGGCCTCTAAATTAGACATAAATTAAGGCCCATCTAACCTTTCTTAGGCCCATATACCTTCCTTATGCACATGAAAATATATATTAAATCTCTCCTTCTGCACTTAATAATGTTTTCTTATGCTTTAATATTTTCTTAGGAAGGTTTAAAGGTAATTGCATATTTGTGCTTAATATTGGTTATTTTTGTAGAATATTGTGAGAATATTAGGCAGATTATGCAGATTAGGAGAAGGAGATAATTTAGGGACTTGATCCCTGCTAGTAGAAGATCAAGATTGAAGAACAAATGAGCACAGTGTCAGGAAATTATGGAGAAATATTGGAGAGATTCAAGGGGATTGTCCACCCTCCTTAACTATCAAAGGTATCCAAGCAAACTGAAGACAAAGTGCACTCAATCTATGTTTGCTTGGAGTTAAAGTGGAATTAATCACTACGTTTCAGGGAGATGTTGGTATCTGCCCTTTAGGA
Organism: Pinus albicaulis; assembly: GCA_034641835.2. Classification (NCBI taxonomy): domain Eukaryota; kingdom Viridiplantae; phylum Streptophyta; class Pinopsida; order Pinales; family Pinaceae; genus Pinus; species Pinus albicaulis. The sequence continues at coordinate 256,299,770 of CM076574.1, read as the reverse complement.
TAAATAAAGATGATCAAGAGATAATTAGGGTCGATTGGATTCCATTCAAAACTTTTGGTGCAAACTATTAAGCTTTTTATTGCACTTAGTGATTAAAATTTCAGAAATGTAACGAGGCTATTCTCTTCCTAAAATGAGCAGACTGACTCCATTTTACTGATTTAGTTCCAGAGATCTAGGCTCATGGATTAGGGCCCAACCCATGTGCCTCACCTTCTCCGTTGTTTTCATTCTTTCCTTTCCGTTATTTAGCTAGTTTTATTTCTGATATTTTCATTTCTATTATAGTTTGCTGCTGTAGATTTAATCTGCTTATCTGCACTGTAGAATAGCTGATAAAATTTATAAAATTGTGAGGAAGTCTTCCCCTATAACCTCTGTCAATAGAGTTCGAGTAGGGTAGACCTTCCCATAGGCCAAAAACTACTTTATGTTTGAGTTTAGGGTAGAGTTGCAGTACTAGTTTCAGTCTTTCTTTCCATTGTTTTTATCTCACATTTCATATGTATTTCATGCATAAATTAGTAGGGTTGATCACAAGACGTACTATTAAAGCCCCAGAGTAGCTCGAGTGGTGCCTCCCCACCTCGTTTTCCATCTCTATGTTACGCTTCCAAACACCTCTATTACGCTCCATTTCCCTCCTTCTTTTCTCTTCCTATCAACTGCCGCACCCTTTTTATTCATAGAAACCATTAAATTTTTGCATGTGATATTTTACCTTGGAATTTCCCATTTATCACATCTCGTCCATTACATAACCCCTTCCCTTTCCTTTGCCGTTCTTCAACATTTCATCGATTTTCAGTTTTCCCCTCACCTTTACCTTTTTAATGAAAATATTAAAAAAAAACACTGGAACTCAATCCATTTTCTTCTAAAAGACTTACCTCAATTCCCTATCACAATTGAAATTTGATTTCCGTTAATACTTTCTACTTCCAAGCCCTGATTACGATATTCTGTAGAAATTTTAATAAAATTATGTATTTCTGGATTCTCCTGATCTAACAATTATATGCCACTGTTAAATAACGAATCCTTCTACTTAAATCTTTGTGGAAATTTAATCACCAATTGCAAACACATGACTAAAGATCAATCACACATAACACAAATGTTTTTACCGGGAAAGCATAAAGCTAAAAAACCCACTATCATATATTATGTATATATCATGGATCTATCATGGATCATGAAACAATGCCATACAAAACTCTACTCCAAGAGCTCTCAGTAAAATATACAATCGTCTCACACTGTCGTACAAAAATTGGCATAAACATGCACCAATTTACTACCTCCTGACAGCTTGCCTCCACTGCGCAATCCCTGCTGATCACAATCCCTGAATGAATTCTATCTTGCCTTGCCTTGACTGTGCAATCCTCATTGGCATGTCCAATGTGTGTTTGTTTGCACTTGTGCATCCACTATAGTCACAACTGATAGTCAAAATGTCCCTTTCACCTATCCCTCAACTAGGTCTCCACTAGATCTGACATGCGTGTAGTTAACAATAGTAAATCTTCAGTTGCATGTGAGATCACTCCATGTGAATTAATTTAATATTTAATTCATTGATCTCTCACTAGTGTATCTTTAGTTACAACTAGTTACAACTAGCACAACTAAGCTTAACTCACTTAACTAAGTTAAACGGCTTTACAAATCACATAACTACACATCCAACTATGTTACAACTTTGTATCACTCAGTTAAAACGAAGTCCACTAGCATGTCCCACCAACTAGCCTTTGAACTCAAAATTCCTTCAGTTAACTGGTTTTCCATATGAGTTAACTGAAATCAAGTGCTTCAAGAGAATAGATTATTATTTATTGTCTAATTATTGTTAAGGGGTAATAATAATCGACATGCATTCCACGAAAAAACTTCACACATGCATTCCAAAAATAGATTCCCATCCATCCATATAATTTTCTCAACCATCTATAAATATGTTATTGCTAAAAATTGACTTTGATCCAAATTCTAAAAATAGACATATCACCTAAAAATAGCCTGCGGGCCCCACCTAGTGTAGGCGCTTAATTTTCACTAGGATCATCATCTTTTCGAATCTCAACACTCCCTCTAAAGAAGAAAGGGATTATATTTCACCCTGATCCTATCTCTATAGTATTCGAATTTTTTCCTGCTGAGCGCCTTGGTCAGAATATCTGCATGTTGATCTTCCGTAGGAATGTACTAAAGAAACAAGATCTTTCGTTGCACACAATATTTGATATGATGATACCGGATATATATATTCTTAGATATATCATGAAACACATAATTAATTGAGAGTTTAATGCAACTTTGATTATCACAATGAATCACTATAGGATCTAAATGAGAACCAAACAAACCGACCAGGATCTTCCTCATCCAGATAGCCTCACATGCAGCTTGACTTGCTTCCATGTATTCCACTTCCACTGAAATGAGTGCCATGGATCTTTGTTTCTTGCTGTACCAAGAAATAGCTGTAGATCCGATACTAAAAACCCCTCCTGATGTGCTCTTTATTTTCGTTGGGTTGCCTGCCCAATCTGCATCCGTGAAGCCATGAAACTTCACCTCATCCATATGTTTATACCATAATCCATACTCAGATGTGCCCCTGAGATATCTCAGTACATGCTTTCCCACCATCCAAAAGAGCTTGGTAGGCTTAACCATCGCTTGACTAAGCTGGTTCATAGCATAACATATGTTCGGTCTTGTATTAACTAAATACATGAGAAAACCCAACGACTGTCGATAGACAGTAGCATCTACTACCTCTCCAAATGTAGCATCCTCTTTCCTCTAGTTTCATGGAAGAGGAATATCCATGGGTTTACATCCCTCCACACTACTACATTTGGCGGAAATTTCGACACTTGGTTCCGACGCTTTTGACCAAATGTCGGAAATTTCCCCAAATTTTTTCCATCCCGCCCGAAACTGTCGCTATACCGACGTTTATAGAAAAGTGTCGCAATACCGACACTTAGAAAAGTGTTGCAATTGCGACGTTTGGAGGCACCCGTCGCAATAGCGACGCTTTTTCCGCCGTCGGTATAGCGACACTTATATGCGCGCTACATAAAAATATGAAACTTATATGTGCGCTACATAAAAATGATTTTATTGTTTCGTATCCATCGCAATAGCTACATTAACGTTTGATATCACGCGCGCATTCGCCCTCCGCTCTTGCAGAACAGAATTCGCCCTCAGCTCTTGCAGAACATCATTTGCCCTCAGAATTCGCCCTAAGCGTTCATCGTCAGCTCTTGCTAAACAACATTCGCCCTCAGCTCTTGCAAAATGGTAAGTTCTTACTGCAGGCCCTTCCTCCTATAGTAGGGTTGACTCTATTTGGGTTTTTTTGGTCAATTCCATTGGATTGTGTTAGGTTGTAGGGTTCTCTATAGATGTCAAGAATCAAGATTCAATACCCTCTATTATCTTCATCACCCAATACAAGATTTAAATTTTTCCCAAAGAAACACTTATTAATTTGGCAGCCATTATTTCTCCCTGCTTAAAAAACCCTACATCTAAATGAAAACAAGCATTGCATTTCAACTACAAAAATATATTAGTGTTCAAATGTACATGTGTGCTACATTAATGTCTGATATCACGTGCGCATTCACCCTCCACTCTTGCAGAACAGCATTCGCCCTCAGCTCTTGCAGAACAACATTCACCCTGAGCTCTTGCAGAACAACATTCGCCCTCAGCATTCGCCCTGAGCTCTTGCAGAATAGAATTTGCCCTACATTCGCCCTCAGCTCTTGCAGAACAGCATTCGCCCTGCATTCGCCCTCAGCTCTTGCAGAACAGTATTGGCCCTCATCTCTTGCAGAACAGCATTCGCCCTCAGCTCTTGCAAAATGGTAAGTTCTTACTGCAGGCCCTTCCTCCTATAGTAGGGTTGACTCTATTTGGGTTTTTTTGGTCAATTCCATTGGATTGTGTTAGGCTGTATGGTTCTCTCTAGATGTCAAGAATCAAGATTCAATACCCTCTATTATCTTCATCACCCAATACAAGATTTAAATTTTTCCCAAAGAAACGATTATTAATTTGGCAGCCATTATTTCTCCCTGCTTTAAAAACCCTACATTTAAATGAAAACAAGCATTGCATTTCAACTACAAAAATCTATTAGTGTTCAATGTACATGTGTGCATCACTTGTGTAGGGTATTCCTTTTCCACTTTCACATTATCCAAGAATGTGTGCAGTATAGTTCATATTTTTTGTGATTTAGATTATCTTGAAAAAGGAAAGGTAAATTATTTCCCATGGAAAAAGAAGGTTTTCCTTTTTTACTACTGGAAATGGTACAACAAAGTTCCATTTCTACCCGAAACTCCTATGAAACAGGAACCAAATAAAGGCCATGTCCTCAATGGACATCATTTGGCTTTGAAAATGGCCATTGCACCGTGTTGTTTCTTATATTACATCACGATAGTTTCTTATGTAATTTCTTGTTTCTTGAGATGAAAAACAACCAAAGAAATTGTGAAGATCCTTTCAAGAAATAAATGACCATTTCTCAATCATATCTCAACTATTTTTTATTTTATTCAGTGGTTGCTTACTTTGAGAGAAATTTGAAACTTTTATAAGGAATATAACATAAAAACACAAAATGGGAAGGAATTGATGAGGTAGATGACCTTTAGTTGTTGTCAATTAAGAATTGGTAATACACGATGCATGTTCTGTACTACAAACTAGATTCCTTCCTGGAGTTAGGACACATAGTATTGAATCAAAGTTGTAGTTTCTAACTTCTTGTATTGGTTCATCAATCTTGAAATTCAGACATTGCATGTCTTCATTGCTTCATGTTTGAATAATTTTCATCATATCATACAATAGGAAATTAGGAATTATGATTATTATTACTTTATGGATTTGTTAAGTTACTTTTAAGTTTGCATGGTTTAGTGTGAAATTATTCTTGTGTGCCCCTAGGCCCAGGTGAAGGAATGCCAAGGACTGAGAACCCTAGTTTTTAAATGGTATTGTTTCTTATACCTAAAAACCCCTCAACATCACTTCTTATTAGTTCTTAACAATAGTGTTGTAAAAAATTTGAGAATTGATATAGCAAAATCTCGCACTTCTCAAGATAAAGTCCTAAAGCTAAAGTGTGATACCATGTGTAATTCAATAGCCCCATTGTCACCTCACCAACCTCTTTTCACTTCGGGCTAGGTCTCCTCCCACTCAAGGGGGGTTCTCCCTAGTAGATGTTAGGGATCTAATGGCCCAAACAAACCAAGTCAAGATCCCCCTAACTCTCTATTTTTACTACTATCAATCAAAATATTGAACAATAGGGTCAGACATGCATCCTGAAGATAAAATTGCCAGGCTATTTTTGGGTAATTTCAAAGGGAAAGTCCCCAAACACATATAATCAAGGAATTATAACGTGATTTCAAACATTAAATATCAATAAAGTCGTTTAAAGGATATTGAAAGGAAAAAGGTGATGGAAGATAGAAAGTGCCTTACTTAAATGCTCTAAGGATTTTTCAATAGTTGCTCCAAAAGCTTCACTTCAAGGCCCTTCAAGATCGTCTCCAAGAATGCTATACCATCAGCTTCAACAATGTTGCTCCAAAAATATCCTCAAGGTCTTCACAACAAGTTTACTAGAAGTTGCTACAACAATATATTCAATAATGTCTTCATTGTCAACTCGTCTCTTGTTTGGGTGCCTTAATGTGCAATGACATGTTTCCAGGACTGAATTCAATGCAAGGCATATTTGAAACTCTAACTCTATCTTCCGGTGTCTTATTAGAAATTATTTCAGTTTTCATTTTGTGTTTTCAAGTTAGATATTGTTTTCAAGTTTTTATATTTATAATTTTATTTCAATGTGGCAGACTGATCAGAGCAGTGCAGGAACAACCTCGAGATGGGATGATCGCGGAAAGAGGCCAGCGGAAGAACATATAAAGTGCCAGCATTTCTCTATATTCAGGTATTTTAGTTATTTACATAATTGAAATAATATTAATTTTGTTCAAATATGCAGACACCTAGCCATGGTACGCCTGATGATTCCCTCTTTGAGGAAGAGCTTTCTTCATCCCTATCTCCAGTGTTCTTGTTGCAAAAAAAGGCACGAGATGCAAGGTCATAATTTAATACTTTGATAGACGCGCCTCAAACACCTGAAACAGAAGAGAGGATACAACATCTTATGAGGCAGCTAGAAAGATATCAGGTAATAATAAAAAGTCAAAAGGATATTTTTTTTGTTCTGCATGAGATGAATTGTGATAGTTTGATTTTAATTTTTACATTGACTAAACTAACAAAAATTTCTTTTGTATGTAGCGTTTTCTGGCACTTGCTGAACCCGGTGTTGGTGGTAGTGGGACACAAGGGCAAGAGATTGCCCAACAACCCTCTTGTACACCTTCTACTCCTTTAGGTGCCAGCCAAGAAACACACCCTGCCCAAGCAGACACCCAGCCAACCGCTGAACGTGTTGGCAATGATGAGGTTGATATGGCCAACTACATTATTGCGTTTCCTGGAGCTACACGTGTCAGCTCCACAGGGACCATTAATGGCACGTTATTGGTGAACGATGAAGGTGTCCCTCTAAAGCATGTACAACTCCCAGGTAAATTTTGATATTTTAACTATTTCATGTACTTTATCTAAAACATATTTATCATGATTTTTATTTTTAAATTAATGATAATATCTTCTTCTTCTTCTTTTTTTTTTTTTTTCTGTGTAGGAAACAATGAGTTCTACAGGTTTCTAGAGAGCCATGCGTTGGTAATTTTTGGCCCAACCATACGAACAGGGTGGAATTCCCAGAATTCCAACCTGAAAAAAGAACTTCTAGATTATCTAGAAGCCCTTTTTGGGGTCGGCACATTTGACAGAACAACGTTGGCTCGGGTAGCCAGCAAATATTTGAAATATACCAGGGAAACCTATAGGACGCAATTGAAATTTAACCATAGATATGAGCATCCTATCGAAGTTCCAGAGAGTGAGTGGAGAGCACTCATCCATGACAGAAAAGAGAAAAGGGCAAAGAAAGAAGGAAAAATGCCAACTGGACCCGCAAGGTAAATTACAACTTTAATTCAATAGCTTTAATTTTCTCTATGTCTAAAATAAAAGTGTGCTACGTCATATCTGATCTCAATATTTTGATGCTAGGTTGCCTGACACCTCGAAGGCAACCAAAGCTAGAATTGAAAAAAAGGGCCATCACAAGCTAGGCCAGGGCAGCTACTTGAAATTAGCCACAAGAATTGTAATTAAGTAGCTAAACATCTTATAATTAATTGTATCGCCTTCCAACGTTTTTGTAATCCTATCAAATATGATTAAAAATACACAATCATATGTAATGTAGGGTGATGACTTCGAAACAGAAACTACAGAGGAAGATAAAAATATCGCTTTCCATTTCGGCTATCAAGCTATAGTTGAATGTCGCAGAAGCTTGGGGCAGGTCCCAAGATCCAAAATGCCTGATAAGGTAAAACATTAACCTTTAAATATGTTTGTTTTCATCCATAAATGTAATGTCTAAACACTTTGTTTAAATCAGGGGAGCAGCACTACCGATGAGGCAAATAACCCAGTTTTAGAGCCAGATGTAGATGATCCTCACGTGCAACCTGATCATTGTAGTGGGGACCAGGCCGACAATGCTACTATCAGTGAGGGCCATGATGGTAATTAATTTCCACTTATAATTTTTTCTAATTATACCTTGATGGTTTTCCTTATAACGTTTTTTGTTTAAATGACAGAGAATGTTTCCCTTGAGGATCTTACCACCCGAGAGGAAGATAGGGAAACAGTCCCAACGACGACAACTAGTGCACCAGGTAAATAATCTCATTGCAATTTTTTTTATTAATATTACCAAAATAGTTCAATGATATTTAAAAACTGACAATTAAAATTTAATATTATCTGTTTTTGTAGGCGATGCCCCGTCACTGGATGAGACCAGACATCGTGACTACGCAACTAGGTCAGCGGCGACAACTGGTGCACCAGGTAAATAATCTCATTGCAATTTTTTTTATTAATATTACCGAACTAGTTCAATGATATTTAAAACTGACAATTAAAATTTAATATTATCTGTTTTTGTAGGCGATGCCCCGTCACTGGATGAGACCAGACATCGTGACTACGCAACTAGGTCAGCGGCGACAACTGGTGCACCAGGTAAATAATCTCATTGCAATTTTTTTTATTAATATTACCGAACTAGTTCAATGATATTTAAAATCTGACAATTAAAATTTAATATTATCTGTTTTTGTAGGCGATGCCTCGTCACTGGATGAGACCAGACATCGTGACTACGCAACTAGGTCAGCAGTGCGGGTCGAAAGGCACGAAACAGGAGCAGAGCACGATGATATTGATGATGTAATTAGGAGCTTTAGAAATAGGAAGAAGAAAAAGAAAATTTGATAATGTAAAATATTGTATTACTATAAGACAAACGTTACCATACTTGGAACGTTTTTTGCGTTATATAAAAAACTCATTTATCATACTATTTTTATGTCAAGCATTAATTGCAATGTTTCCTTGCGTACTTTTTGTTGAATTGTTTTTTTATTAATTATTGAATATTTTTTTTTATGCTCATGAAAGTAAAAAATGAAATATAGATTGGGTATTGGGGAATTGAGAGTGATGTGAGGGGGGGGGGGCATAAGAGCTTCCACCTTCATGTGGTTGGCCCTGTTTAGTAGAGAATAATTTATTGGAGCGATTTAATCTTGGAGCAAACCTCCCTTGATCTAGCGTAGGAACAAAAAAGTCACTGTTGACTTAGTTGCTACTCTTTCAGATCGTGGGAGGCTTGTTCCAAGTTCATGCGACTCCAATAAATTGTTCTTGAAACGAAGAGGAGCTTATTCAGGTATGTTTTGACATTTTCAACATACGTTCTAACATTATCATAAGAATGCATCTTAGAGTAAAAAATACTACATCAATTACTTGTATTTATTGTATAGATAATGATGGATTTTGATTGACTTGGCAGTGCAGGTACAAATCCTCTTGTAGTAGGGAATTTGTTTTTGGGGATATAAAGGAGCATTTGATGTAGATATTCCATTGGATGCATTCATAGATGGGCACGAGAGGTCAAGAATTTAAATTAAAAATATGCAACCTCTAGCATGGCAACCTGAAGGCCGCGAGAGACACTGGTTAAAGATTGTTTTGTGCTGGCCTTAATATAGTCGTGATTTCTTTTTATTATCTTAATGCAAATATATAGTCCGGTCTCATTAAAATGAGGATTGTGGTTGTATTTCTCTTTGGTTTTTTCTCTCTTAATGCTCCAGAAGTTGCCAAAAGTTGCGATAGTTGTTTATTTTGCCTGTTACAACTTAAAAGTGGTTTTTAGCAATGGGAGTCATGTTTTTTAAGGTTCATACTAATATGAAGATCTTGTAATTCTATATTCAGCATAAGAGAAGATGGCCTCTGCTTTGGGCGGTATGACAACAATTGCCACATCTACCTCATTGGGTAACAATGGAAAGGGGAAGAAGTTGGGTGTAATGTTTGATAATTATGGTAGACAATTGTCTTCTCTTTCAGTTTTTTCACCCATTTCCTTTAATCGCTCAAGCAGAAGAGGGACTCTGAGATTACGCGACAGAGAGAAGGTAGTTAATACAAGAGCTATGAAAAAGGAGTTGTACTTCAACAAGGATGGCTCAGTGACAAAAAAATTGCAGGTCAGAGAAAAAATTATGTTTAAAGGAAGGTCACCTGCACGTGAAACTTCACTGCAGTGGATCTTTCCTTGTCCACTTATATTCGATTTTAATGTTTTATTTTAATTTTTCATGGAGGGTTGTTTTGGCATATGGTTTGGCATTCAATTGCACACTTACTGAAAGCATTGTCAATTTGTCTTGCAGGCGGTGTGAACAAACTTGCTGATCTTGTTGGAGTCACCCTTGGGGCGAAGGGAAAAATGTTGTCTTGGAGAGCAAGCATGGTTCTCCTAAAATAGTTAATGATGGTGTGACAGTAGCTAAGGAGGTAATTTGTAGATGTGTGCTCTGGTTTTCTTTTTAACGTTGTATTATTTCCCCCTCTTAAATGTCTTAGATTTGGTAGGCATAATTTGAAAACTCAAAGGTGAAAGGAAACATATTTGTTACCTAGTGGTCTACTTGGCCTATGGAATAGCCACATTAGAGTAATGCATAAAGCTTTTCACAACAATAAAAGGAAAGGGTTATGGCTGAGTCAAATTTTATTGTTATTGACAGTGTAATGAAATGTATCTCAATGCTATGGTTTTGGCCTTTTTATTGGTTGAATTAGAGGACCCAGTTGAAAATATTGGGGCCAAGTTGGTAAGGCAAGCTGCGGCAAAGACAAATGATTTAGTTGGGGATGGAACCACAAAATCTGTTGTTCTTGCACATGTTGGAATATTGAAAAATTCCAGAACAATGAATGGAGAATAAATCTCCCTTCTTTTAACAAAGAGAAAATAAAAATTTCTTTGACAGGAGACAGAGTTTCAATACTTTGAAAACAAACTTCTATTCCCTTCAATAACTCAAAAAAAAACTATTACACTTCTTCCTCACTGAGAGGGATTACAAAATTATGACTGCTACAAAACGCAGTGCATAAAACCAACTCACTATCTGTTCAAAACAAACATACTCTATCTCTAAAACACTCTGCTGTGTTTTTCACTTTCGCACTGTTGTGCATACACACTTAAAAAGTTACACTCAGTCTTTCACTTTTTACACACTGTTGTGTAATAAAAAATTTACGTACTGTCTATAAAAAAAACTACCAAGATTTTTTGTCCTTTTTATTTTTATATGCTGTAACATATAAAACATATTATAATAAACCCTCTTTTAAAAAAAATAAAATTAAAACTAAATTCTATGGCCCACCTTTCATTTCGCATATGATATATATATAACATATGTATATATTAAACTATCAAAACATTAAAGAACCTTTTCCGTCGGACTTCAAAAGTCTGAATAGATTGAATTTCAAACCAAATTCGCGTTCCAAAATGGGATGCTGACGTCTGCCTAATTTTAACTCGAATTCTCAATCCAATGTGCCCTATAAAAAATTCGGGTCTGGTTTTCAGGTTTTCATATTCCCTTCAATTTCACGCGATCCAATATTAATGCTCCACGTGTCCTCCTTTTGAATTTACAAAACTGTCGGGTAAATTTCTGTTTGTTTAATTTATGGTTGGTGAATTGCGTTAATGCTGGTTGTTGTGTTTAAATACAATCCTGTACAGAAATATGGCTGCGGCCGTCTACAAAAAAAACTTGCAGGAATTTTAAATGCTGAATTAAATTTCTGGATTATGCAGAAGTTCAAAGAGTGACATAATCCCTTGCCCGCAACTAATTTATAAGATAGTGGAAAGTATGGTGAGAGCAAAATCGTGGGATTTACAATCAACCATACTCACTTTGAAAACAATGGGGAATTAAGAGACCATTATACCTAACAAGTCCTTATAAATATTGAAGTCAAGGCACGAATACATGAAACCAACCTTTATACGAGAATTATTTTATTTGAGTAAGGGAATAGTAGTTGTAACTTAAGGTTGCAACAATGGTTCCATAAAACAATTACTTGTATCCGACTACAGTAACTATGGATTAAAGTTGCAACAACTGTGGCTTGAGGTTGCAGAAGTTGTGACTTGGGGATGCAACATTTGCGACTTAGAATAAAACACATTATATATATATATATATATATATATATATATAAAGAGATTATTATACCTGAAAAATACTTGTCAATATTGAAGTTGAGGCATCGATACACGGTAACAATATTTATATGGGAATTATTTTATTTGAATAAGGGAACAATAGTTGTAACTTAAGGTTGTAACAACGGTTCCATATAAAATTTGCTTGTATCTATTTGCAGTAACTATGCGTTAAAGTTGCGCCAACTATGGCTTGAGGTTGTAGGAGTTGTGGCTTGGGGATACGATATCCGCGACTTAGAATAAAAAATATTATATATGAAAGAAAGTATATATATTAAGAGATCATTATACGTAACAATTCCTTGTAAATATTGAAGTTTAAACGTAGAGACACGACAAAAACCTTTATACGAGAATTATTTTATTTGAGTAATGGAACAACAACAGTAACTTAAGGTTGCAACAATGGTTACATAAAACTATTGCTTGTATCTAGTTGTAGTAATTGGGTGTTAAAGTTACAGTAGCTATGCCTATGACTTAGAATAAAACAAATTATATATAAAATAATATATATATATATATATATATATATATATATATATATATATATATTTATATAGAGAGAGAGAGAGAGAGAGAGAGAGAGAGAGAGAGAGAGAGAGAGAGATTAGAAAATATATTACAACAATATTTATTTAACTAGTATGTTAAAAAAATAAAATTTAGCAATCTTTATATGAGAATTATTTTATTTGAATAAGGGAACAATAGCTGTAACTTAAGGTTGTAACAATGGTTCCATAGAAAATTTTCTTGTATCTATTTGCAGTAACTATGCGTTAAAGTTGCGCCAAATATGGCTTGAGGTTGTAAGATTTGTGGCTTGGGGATACGATATCCGCGACTTAGAATAAAAAATATTATATATGAAAGAAAGTATATATATTAAGAGATCATTATATGTAACAAGTCCTTGTAAATATTGAAGTTTACGCATAGAGAGACGACAACAACCTTTATACGAGAATTATTTTATTTGAGTAATGGAACAACAATAGTAACTTAAGGTTGCAACAATGGTTACATAAAACTATTTCTTGTATCTAGTTGTAGTAATTGGGTGTTAAAGTTACAGTAGCTATGCCTATGACTTAGAATAAAACAAATTATATATAAAATAATATATATATATATATATATATATATATATATATATATATATATATATATATATATATATATATATATATATATATATATATATATATATATATATATATATATATATATATATATATATATATATATATATATATATAGAGAGAGAGAGAGAGAGAGAGAGAGAGAGAGATTAGAAAATATATTACAACAATATTTATTTAACTAGTATGTTAAAAAAATAAAATTTACCCAGTCGCAGGTGTGGGGGCATCTGGAAAGGTATGGATACCAATCCATTTAGAATATACATGGCATCAACACCCAAATCCGTGATTAGTTTTTGAATATGGAAGATGAAAAACAAGAGATACATGCCTAAACAAATTAAGAAATGCTACTATTTTAATCACTCACACATTTACATATGCTATTGTCTACGCACCTTCTATTGGTGGACGATGTTATCCTATTTATTGTAGGATATAGTAGATAGGACTATTATGTGAAGACTCATTAGAGCTCTAAAATCATTTTGGGTTTCATTTGGAATATAAGTAAACCTACTCAAGTCTACCATCACTTTCAATGATTTGGAATATATGTTAGAAAAAACAATCAACCAAGTGCACCCATTTCAAATACTAGGGATTTATGTTAATATTTAATGACTATAGGTATGGAGATTGGGTCTTTCCATATCAAAAAGTGGGAAAAATAATCACAATATGGTTATCCTTGGGTGGCACATTAACCTTAGTAGTGTCCATACCAGGATATTGGCATTCCCTAGCTTATATTCTTGTTGGTATCTTGGGAAATATTAGAAAAAAATGCTTTCATTTTATCTAGAAGGAAAGGAAAAGCAAAGGAGGCATCCCTATAGTAAAATGGAAATGGATTTCCAAGCCAAAAATACATGATTCGTTGGATACTAAAGAATATTCATCATTTTTGGAAAGCATTATTTTCCAGGAGTCTTTGGAGAATCATAAAACATTTAGGCTTGTGGCAGGATGTAATAAAATCAAAGTAAATAGGAAAAATTTCATGTAAGGATAAATTTTACAAAAGTTCCAATAGTTCTTCCCACCATTTATCTTCTGGTATTCTGGTCCATTGAAGTTTTCTCAATGTTTCATCAGCCTCAGTATATCTGAAAAAGGTAGGCTGAATTGGAAACAAATGCTTTGCTTCATGCTCAAGATAAAATAAATTTTCCAATCTGTCATGAAGATTTTTTCCTGTTGGCAATGCTGCTTCTGATGTACTGGTTGAAGAATTGGCCTGATTGTCAGCATACTTGTCCAATTTTTCAACATAGCTTTCAAGGTCCATTAGTTTATCCTCTGAAACTATAGGACTGAGCAATCCTTTTTTCAACAAAATATCAAATCTTTCTCTAAAGGCAATGATTTCTTCTTGCATATCTGAGCACCTTCGTTCTAGATTCTGCATAAGGGTTCTCTTAGTAAAAACTCTTTTTATTTCCAAAATTGTTTCGGTCCTGTCCTGAATACCAAGTTCTGCAAGTTGGTGTCTGGTTTGAGTGTTTAGAAACTGTATGAGTTGATTGGCTTCCTTAGGCCTATTTCCCAATTCTTCTCTTGTACTTTGAACTTCTTCTATATCCAATTTGACTAAATCATTTTGTTCATACATAATATGAATTGAAGACCATACATCCTTTATTGATTGGATAATGTTGTCCCAAAGAATTTCATTTATTTCCTTTACAGGTTTCTCCAATGTGAGATCCTTTTCCAATTCTTTAACCAATTTTTCTAATCTTTTGACCTCTCTTGTTTTATCAGCAACACTCATTTTTGAGAGATCATATCTTTGTTCTAAATTAATAAGCTGTAACTTTGTGTGCTGGAGTTCTGTTACTTGAAGTTTCAATTCATTAATTGACTTTATTAATTCTTCAGAACTAAAATTGGAAGTATTTACCTGTGATAGCTCTGTTGGCTGACCTGCTGTGGATGTACCTATACCTGTAATTCCCTCTGTTGTTGATACTGGAATAGTAGACTTCTTTTTCTTTAATGCCTGTTCAAGATCTTTTTCTGTTTCATTTAGTTGCTCATTCAGTTTCAAAAGCAAGTCCATCATTTCTTCTTCATAATTTTTCTTTATCATCTCTTTAGTTTGTGGATGTCTTGAAGCTGGCAATTTCAACTGCTTTCTCAAAG
The DNA here is from genome assembly GCA_034641835.2 of Pinus albicaulis. Lineage (NCBI taxonomy): Eukaryota > Viridiplantae > Streptophyta > Pinopsida > Pinales > Pinaceae > Pinus > Pinus albicaulis. The sequence goes on along the minus strand of CM076574.1, from coordinate 256,284,635 downwards.
CCGCATTATCATCATCTTTTTTCTTGATTAGGGCCTCTATACCTTTGACATATTTAGGATTGTGACCCAATCCAATGATTATTTCCTCCAATGTCTTTATCCTATTTTCTTTGGCCTGAGAAGAGGCTTTTTCAAGCTACAATTGTGCATTAGTGTTCTCCAAAGAATCCTGCAACTTCTGAGTTGCCATTGCTTTATCGGTCAGAGTAGAATAGATCATTTCACCAGTCTGCTTATGTAACTCAATCTAATCTAAAGGATGAATATCCTTTGATAAGACTTCAAAATTTGTTCTAATATAATCTGCAGCTGTTTGAGGCTGCTGCACTTTTGGTTTGAAGTGACTCATTATCATTTTGCCTTGCTGAATGTCATAAGCTGACATCAATCTTTCTTGATTCTTAGGAGCCATGTTCAAATACTGATTGTAAACCTGGAGTCTTAGTGGATCATTCCTGGCTTTTATATTGATAAAGGTTTTCTTTATATCTCCTGCATCTTTAACTGGTGGTTTGAAAGAAGATATTTCAACACTCTGTTGCTTTTGCAGCTCTTTTCTCTGTAAAGTAGTGGATACCCCACTGACTATACCTATTTTTTGACTATCCAAATCTTCTCTCTGGCTATCAGGAATTTCCTGAACAAAATCTACTTCTGGAAGAGGATTTAATTTTTGTCTTTTAGCATGAGGCTGTTCTGAAGATCCACCAACAGGTGTAGCAACTTCAACATCTCTCTTCTTGCCTTTTTCAATATTGATAGGAGTTTTTAAAATTGAAATTTCTGGCTCATTGATCTGAATAGGAGGAATTTGTACTTGAACCTGTTCTTTAGAAGTCTCAGGCTGCTCTATCATTGTGAATTTTTCAAATACTTGTATGTCAGGCTCCTTTTATTTTCCTTTAGATTGTACTGTGGCCAATGCACTGATCTCCTATAAATTTTGCTGAGAAGTCCCTGCAGAAGAAGGACCAATACCTGGTATCTGCACCTGTCCAAAAGAGTCTAGGTCAAGTATTTTCTCAAGGTCTTTCATTACATTTTCAACATTGACCTGATCACTATCCTGTTCTACCAATGTTCCTTCCATCCATTCATCCATATTGGCATATTGTTCAATTTCTGGAATTTTGTGATGAATGTATGGTGATAGTTTATTTTTCATTCTTCTATCACAGATAAATCTATTTGGGTCATAAGGCACCCAATAATTTTTTTTTTGTAATCTGAGATATTCTTCTAAGATTCTTTCTGCTTCCTTTCCATCATCTCTAGAGTTACAAACAAAGGGACCTAATTGACTTTTGATCCTGAGTTGAGCCTTTTTATTTGCATTGCAGAAATGAACTATATCTGAGTTAATCATCTGCCTGAAATACTCTAGTGAAAAGAGTCTCATGGGGACATATTTGGGCAACTTGAATGGGCACAATTCACATCCATATATTCTGATCTCAGTGTGATTTTGATACAAGTACCAGTCACCTACCTTATATTGTTTTGAGAGCTGTAGAATTTTCTTGATTTCATTATTGACTCTAGGAGGGGAAACTCCTGTTAAAAAAGTGGTTGCAGGGTGTACAAATAGGTCAATAAACTCATTATAGGAGTAAGGAGAATCAGAGGAATTATGGGTGATGGCAGACCAAAATATCACAGACCTAGGATTTCCTTTGGCATCAAGTTTCTAAACATGGAAAGGGAAACTTTCTGATTGGTAATAAATCATGAGATGATATATAACAAAAGAATATTTGAACACTTTTTCATTCTCAAATCTCATGAACTGATCATGGATTTTATCAGCAATGTAGGATGCAAAATCATACTTGACAGCAGGGGACTGTCCAGGGGTAAATATAGACAACAATATTAGGGTTAATTGATCAACATATTCACTAGTATTGAAACCCATGATAAAGGATATCATATTCAGAATAAGCCTTCCCACATCAGTGAAAAAAGTATAACCATAGGGGGGAGGGCCTTTGGGTTGATGCTCTGGTAACATGAAGGTTTGACAAATGAGATTTAACTCTTCATGGGACAAATTGGCAGACTTTTCAAGTAATTCTCCCATGGACAGGGGAGTGAGGGCTTGACCAGGTTGAAATTGCAGCATTTCATTTATCGACTGAGTAGTGATTGGGAAAAGGATGTTCTGACTCAGGGACAAAACTGCTCTTTGATTGGGGTCATAATTTGCATGGCAGTAATGAATTAACTCAGGAAAAATATGGACTGAGGGGAGAAGATACATGGGGAGATTGGATTCCCATAATCCAATAATACCAGAACCGTTTATAAAGTTATCTCTGCAGCGGCAAAAGGTTCGAAGAGGATTATCACTAAGAACGAGGTCTTTAATTTGAAAATCTCTATCGGCTAGGGGAAGATAGTCTAAATCTCTGTGAGGGGAATTCAAAGGTGCGACGTTCAGAGCCACTGGAACCTCCATTTCTGGTTCTTGTGGATTCAGAAATGAATTTCGGGTTTTTGTGAAGAACAAACACAATTACAAGTTTTGGGAATGCAATTTACAATTCTGGGGATTGAACAAGACCAAACTGAACTCTGTTTCTGTCTTTCGTGCGGAATTTAAAAAAAAATCTAGGATTTCATAGAGTTTTAATGGGAATTGGGGTAAATACCTATTTTTTGGGAGATGGACAGTGATTAAACAGGTACAAGCTATGGCGTACGAACTCTGGATTACTGGTATGAAATTGTCTTCAGCAAAATACAGTTGATGGTGCTTGACAGTTTGTTTTTGAAATTATCTGCATGAGACTTTGGTCGTTCACAGAATAATGAAAATGACGCGGGCAAAATTGTTTTATTCACAAAGTCCAAAGGGTGACGGGTTTTTATTTATTTATTTAATGGATGACATCAACAGGTACGGAGGATGAGTCACGGGAGGCAAGCGGTAAGTGGTTTCCATCGCACCACTTTTGGGGAAAAGTGGTTTTGGGCGGAGGGCGAGCGATTCCATAGAATGATTGACGCGTGGCATGGCACTGTTTGAAAACCGCCGGGCCATCGCGCGTTATTGTTCGGACGTGGATGGCTAGCGATATCATTAATAACCGTTGATCTCAAATGGGTTGATTGAACGACGATGGGGACGTGGAAGTGACGGGGATTTAATATGGATTTCCCAACGCAATTAAACGTTAATTAATCTCATCGGGGGGAATCTGATTGGCGGAGTTAATTAATCGTGAGGATTAATCAATTTGTTTATAAAAATGCAGGAAAGTGATCGGGAAATGATTTAACCAAGGTTAGTGGTTAAGGGAGGTATTGGGGATTTTACAAAGGGTTTATAGTTTTAACCTTGGGAAAGGGAGTCGGGGGATTAAAATACACAGGGGAAGAATTATTTTTGCATTAAAACACGTAATAAAACATGTTTTAATTATTTTTTCAATATACTTTTATTATATGATAATTAAATCAGATTAATCTAATTACCATAGGGGGCGGAATTTAATATTACGATATATTTAGCCAAAGGGGGGCATAAAGTGGGTTTTTTATTTAAACATGTGGGAATAAATAACTTTGGCTAAAATTTATTAATGGGTTTTTGGGGATATTATATAAAAAGGAGTTATATATAATAGGAGAAGGTTATTTTTGTAAGGATTTAATACATAAAATCAATGTTAATATGACAAGGGGACAATGTAAACTAAAAATACATTAATATAACTAAGAAACTGAAGATTTAAAAACAAATTGCATTATAATCACTTCATCACTTCGACTTAGAATAAAATGTGATTTTGAGGGTTTTTTATGAAATAATGCATAATTTTCCTAAGTAAAATGGGATTTTACTTAGGAAAAGATGTTTAGAAATGAGTGAATGTTATGAAGAATGACTTCAAGTACTTAGGCTTTTCCAATTATTGGGCAGAGGGTCTGGTCCCTCCAAAAGTCAAGGAAATGCCTTGAGCCCCTCTAATTTTCAAATACCTTAGTACTTATGGGAAATTAGTGAAATCTTTAGGGGAAGATGAGAAGGGAAGTTAATAACTTTGACTTTGCTTTGCTTTGAATTTCTTCCAGTATAGTGTTTGTATTTTCACTTTGTGATGAAATTAAATATTAACACATTTAGAGTCATTGTCCATCACATGCAATTCTGCAACATCATCTACCTACCCTACCTACTTTACTCTACCATTTTTTCTTCTTTATTAGGGTGCACTTAGACTGGAAAACCCTTATTACACTTTCTTTTCTTTTACATGTAGAAATCTATCTAAGTCTAACCTTATTACATCCAAGGGCTCAGATTAAGCTATTGAGCTCTTTTTATTTACTCTACCTATCTACTTATCTGCCAAGATTAAACAGTTTGGTCAGATTTTATTCTCTATCTCTAAAACATGAAATTGAAAGATGAAATAGCCAAGCTTAAATTGTTTGACTATTCATAAATTGTGGCATAGGATACAAGTTGCACACAATTTTATTTATTACATAAGAGCAAAAATTAGTGGCATTTAGACTTGCACACTTTCCTTGGCCTTTCTTTTGGTGGGGTTAATTTTCTTTTACTTTTTTGGCCATTTTTTTTTACCCTTTGATTTTTCTTTTAGGATATACCCTCTTTACATTTTTATTTTTTTTTTATTTTTTGATAATATGGAAAACCTTTGCAACAAGAAAAAGTATGAACATATTACATAGCCCATCAAGTCAATCATGAAATATGACACCTATTGGTATAGGAGTCTAACACTGGCTCTACTTGGGGATGGCTTTTCCTGGTGAAAAGTCAAGAAGAACAGGTCAGTTGTCCTCATCCATTGACCTTGGTGAACCTGTAAATGTCTTCTGTCTTCTGTAAACTGAAATCTGATATGAAACTAAAACAACGCACAAAAGTTTTCAAACCAACTTAATGAAAAACTAGCTGAAAATTGAAAACTAAAAAAAAATGCTCAAAATTCTGAGCTTATTGGCACTCATCTACCTACTCAAGCTACTAAAAATCTTATTGAATCAGGAAATACAAAAATTCCAATGAAGCCAATCAAGTAGCTGTAACAATAAATGGATAACTTGATTGCTAGTGATCAAAATTGGAAGTATATTATGATCATGTGCCTTTATAGTAAATGATATGATGTGTAAAGGCCACTTTTGATGTATTTGATCCTTATAGAGAAAACATGTTTGCAGATTTGGGCTAAAAATATTCTCCATATAATATGATATAGGATCAATAAAAGTATGATGTATGTTATTTACTTCTAGGCCTTCAATGACTAGTTGCTCAGTTGTATTCTGAATATTAAGCCTTGAAACTATTTCTTCTGTCTTGTGTTTGAAAGAATAATCATCCTCAATATGCAAGTCAAAAGATAGTACAATTTCCTCTTTCTTAGGAGAAGGAAGATTTTCAAAGAATTCTTTAGGATTTCGGAAATTGTATGACTGAATTTGAGAATGCAAAAGTTTAATTTCAATTTCATAATTTTCAGAAATTATCTCAAGAACACATATTTTCAGTTTGGGAGAATATTTTCTTGATTTCAAAAGAAGAAATAAAGCTCTTAAAAAATCCTCATCAAGCTGAAGTTCTAATATCTCATCCCTCAAAATAGCTAGTGATTGTTTTGTGAAATTATCATAATTATCATCATACGGATCATGTAAGTCTAAAAAATCTTCTAAGAACCTTGATTTTCTTAGGAATAGGTCATTTTGTAATAGCTTGCATCTTTTGAGGCTCCAACTTCACTCCTTCCTTTAAAACAATATGAACCAAATACTCGAATTCTTATTTCCCAAAAGCACATTTGGATATTTTACATAAAAATGATTGTTCTCAATAATTTATATAACTTTTCCACGTGTTTACTAGTGTGGTATTCCCATGATTTATTATAAATATGTGTATTATCAAAGAAAACCAACACAAATTTTATAAGATGGGATCAAACAAAATTGTTCTTAAGTCGAGCCCGCCGGACTTCAAACGGTGATAAACCATAATTCAAACCAAATTCGCGTTCCAAAATAGCCTGCTGACGTCGGCCAATTTTGTGACGCGAAAACCAAATGAATTCCGCCCTAATATTTTTCGGGTCCGAAGTTGGGTTGGCGTACGGAGGGAGAGTTGTGACGTGAATTTCTTATAAAATTCGCCCTAATATTTTTCGGGTCCGGATTTCCACTACACGAGCGGCCCAAACAAAGATCTGCTCCAATCAATTTTTGCCACGTGTCCTCAATCAGAACTTGCCCTGCTCCCAGCTGCGGGTGCATTCGATGCCGTTTAAGGCGATGGGACATGGATGTGGCAATTTCATATCAATTGCATTAAGTTTTAACGCTGTTCAATTAAGTTCCAGGTTTTTCACATCTAATCGCATTAAGTTTTAACACTGTTCAAGATCGGACCTCCACTCCTATTAGCGATTTCGCATGCTCCAATATGATCCAGCCTTCGGCTCTCATTAATGATCAGAGATTAATTATGACGGCCGTCCTTCGATTGCATTGCAGTCGGGTCGATAAAATGGCATTTCGCTATGGTTTTTCAGACGAGCCGGTTGCTGGGTTACACTGCCTACTCACTGTGATGAGAAGGAGAAGTGGCCAGCTGAACTGCTACGTAGACCTTGCTGCATATCTGCATTTATATCAGTCTAGTCCTTGTCTGTCTTCCTCTATTTCTTGGAATTCTGCTTCTCCATCTCCTCTTGTGCCCACTGCTAGTGATACTGCACCCATGCGTCGAGTGCTTCAAAGGATGCGTTGCCGCCCCCTCAACCGAGTTGTCTTCCGGCCAGTCCAGTGATTATTACGCAGGTCGCTATCCAAATACTAGGAGTGGGCGGGGTCGGGTTGTAGGATCTGGCCACCGTATGGATTCCTCTGCTCCTCGTTTCCTGACCGCTAGTTCACCTTCTCCCACGATGCACATTGCGCAATTTTCCTTTAATTTCTCTCTCAACCGCCCACGAATTACAGCTTCAGTCACTATGGTTTTCCACGAGGAGGCCCAAATGGAGGAAGAATGCACCCATCTGGCGAGTCTGAGCTTGGAAAAAGCCGACCAGCATTCAGGCCTTCAGGAGGGGAGCAGTGGGATGAATGTGGAGGTAGCACCTAGTGATCCTAGAGCTTCCGAAGGATGGTGCCGAATCGTCGAGGAGCCGGAGGAGTAGTTTGGTTAATTTGTTTTTCTTGCTTCACGGCCCACTTAATTGGGCTACTTTTAGATTATTTTACTATGCTGGACCTTTGTAATATTTTTGAATTTTGTAAATTAAACGTTCAAGACTGGTTTCCCCGTATGAGGGCAGTCTTCTTAATTTTTTGATTTTTTGATGACAAATTTGCCATGAGTCTAGGCAATGATTTTGACTTCGGTGTAATTTTATTCCCACTGTTAATAGATTAAATTTACATAGAAAAAAAAATGTTGCCTTGTTTCTATTTTAAACCTGTTTTTTGAAATATAGAGCCATGTTTATATGGTCTATGTATTATACTCTTTCTCTGTATATCTAGTACAGGAACCTTTTTGCTATGAACAGGGTGGATGTTGTAGTGGGCTACTAATGGAAACAAGCGAGCCTGAACCTTACATCTCGGATGCAACAGATGGTTACCAATTTTGGAATCAAGCGATTAGCGTTTCTGCAGATGGTTATCACACTCCTCACATGATTAGCGTTTTTCTCTGTTCAAGGATTTTGGGTACTTTAATTTGTATTTGGAACAATGGACGTCGGTACTCTATCTGTTGCTTACTATTCTACATACTGCTATTTCACTTTCTTATAGATGCCTCAGGCATATTTGGATGCTTTCTTAGATTTGTCGATAATCTCCATGTGGACCGTTACTGGGTTTTATATCAAGTCCCTGTATGTGACATGGGGTATTTTTCTATCACTGTCTGGGGTGGGACTTCCACTTTTTTGGATGGATATTTGGGTTCCAATCTTCAGATGTGAAAATGTAATGACTTCATGGACTATTTTACTTCATATAATATATTCAAAACAACGTTTTCTCTCTTGTGAAAAAAAAATGATTAATGTTTATCACTCTGCCTTCAAAACTAGCGATGCTGGTCTATGTTGCTGGTTTATTGATATGGTCTGATGGTCTTTTTATATTTTGGATATATCACACTCCTCACATGATTAGCGTTTTTCTCTGTTGCAGGATTTTGGGTACTTTAATTTGTATTTGGAACAATGGACGTCGGTACTCTATCTGTTGCTTTACTATTCTACATACTGCTATTTCACTTTCTTATAGATGCCTCGGGCATATTTGGATGCTTTCTCGGATTGTCGATAATCTCCATGTGGACCGTTACTGGGTTTTATATCATGTCCCTGTATGTGACATGGGGTATTTTTCTATCATTTTCTGGGGTGGGACTTCCACTTTTCTGGATGGATATTTGGGTTCCAATCTTCGGATGTGAAAATGTAATGACTTCATGGACTGTTTTACTTCATATAATATATTCAAAATAGCATTTTTTCTCTTCTGAAAAAAAAATGATTAATGTTTATCATTCTGCCTTCAAAACTAGCGATGCTGGTCTATGTTGCTGGTTTATTGATATGGTCTGATAGTCTTTTTATATTTTGGACATATCACACTCCTCACATGATTAGCGTTTTTCTCTGTTCAAGGATTTTGGGTACTTTAATTTGTATTTGGAACAATGGACGTCGGTACGTACTCTATCTGTTGCTTTACTATTCTACATCTGCTATTTCACTTTCTTATAGATGCCTTGGGCATATTTGGATGCTTTCTCAGATTGTCGATAATCTCCATGTGGACCGTTACTGGGTTTTATATCAAGTCGCTGTATGTGACATGGGGTATTTTTCTATCATTGTCTGGGGTGGGATTTCCACTTTTCTGGATGGATATTTGGGTTCCAATCTTCAGATGTGAAAATGTAATGACTTCATGGACTGTTTAACTTCATATAATATATTCAAAACAGTGTTTTTTCTCTTTTAAAGTTTCATTTTTTTTAAATTGGCTTGGCAGTCACTATCTGACGCCTTATAGCGTAATTATGACGGTCATGTTGAAGAAAACGTTATAAAAACTTGAATGACGGCGTTGACTTCTGGGACCGCATTCATCGGAGTGCAACAGTTTAAACGTCGAGAAGAAGCGACGTCCAAAGCGTCAGAACCACATTGTCGGGTGTAGCCGATTTACAACCGCCGGAAAGCGACGTCAAAATATTCCGGACCACATTAGCGAACTTGCGAAAATTTACAAAGCGTGGACCACATTTTTTAGTAATTGTGATTTACAAATTTAAGGCAGCGTTGAGCAGCAGACCACATTTCGCCGGAAGTGCAGGTTTACAAAGGTCGGTCGACGGATTGGGGAAGCATTAAAGAAGACTAGCCGCTTTTTTAGAGCGACGGAAAAGCCGATGATAAACGCTTTTAATTAGTCAGCTGCGACAATATAGAAAACCACGTTTTTCCCGCCCTCAAACTGTCGCTCTTGCGACGACTATGTGTCGGAATAACGACGAATTGGCTGTCAGAATTTTCGCCAAATTTTCTAGTGCCATGTGAAACTTACTGAGTATCTCCCTTACATACTTGCCTTGAGACACAAAAATTTCACCTTCTCGCTACCATATTTCCAATCCAAGGAAACAGTGAAGGAGGCCCATATCCTTCATCTCGAACTCCTTTGCAAGGTCCTCCTTGCATGAGTGTATCAACTGCTCATCACCAGTTAGTATTAAATCATCAACATAAAGAACAATGATTAAAAGCTTACCCTCCACCACAATATGGTATAGGTTTTCATCTGCCTCACTCTTGGTGAAGCCAACTCTAGTGAAATAGCTATCGATCCAAGTGTACCAAGCACGGGGTGCTTGCTTCAGCCCATACAATTCTCTTTTGAGTCTGCAAACATGCCACTCGCTGCTGAAGATCTCAAATCCTTCAGGCTGCTCAATGTACACTTCTTCCTCAATGATCCCATTAAGGAATGCAGTCTTCACATATATATGATGAATGTGCCAACCCATATGCACTAAGAGAGCAAGGATGGTCCTTATGGAAGAATACCCTGCGATAGGTGCAAAGGTTTCTTCATAATCAATCCCCTCGATCTGTGAGAAGCCTCAGGCCACAATTCTTGCATTATACTTCTCAAAACTCCCATCAATAACTTACTTTACCTTGTAGATCCATCTTGAACGTACCACTGATTTATCAACCAGCCTTGGAAAAATTTCCCAAGCACTGTTTCTGACAATGGAGTCATACTCCTCCACCATTGCATCTACCCATGTGGGCTCCTGCACTGCTTCCTGAAAGGAAGATGGCGCCGTCACAATACATTTGCTCATGACAGCCATGTATCTAGCGAATCAGTCAAGAAAATATCTTTGTCTGCATTGTGAAGTAGGTACTCCTACATTCTGTGCTGCATCAAGCTTCTGCCTCTCAACTTCTGTGGTACGCCTTCTGCCAGTTCTGATGTTTGACTCTGCGTGAGTGGACTCCTCCACTCCATGAACCTCCTCTTGTGGATGATCCACATCTAGAGACTAATCTTTTGGAACAAGCAGTTCCTCCTCTGCATGGAAGTCTAGCTCCCTCTCAAGCGACAAATATATGGATTTTTCCTCATTGAATTTTATATCTCGTCTCACCATAGTCATTCAAATGTTTGGAAAATACACACGATAATTATGGGGTGTTTTTGTGTACCCCACAAATATACCAACTTTAGCTTTCAGCTCCAGCTTCTTCCTGGTGTTCTTGGTCACATGCACATAAACAGATGAGCCAAAAATCTTAAAGTGAGAAACATCCAGTTTCTTACCAGTAAAATCTTCTTCAGGTGTACTCATGCCAAGTACTCTATGAGGAAAACAGTTTTGCACATAAACCATAATGTTGCATGCTTCCGTCCACCAGTGCATTGGTAGGCCCTGATCATGTAGGATAGCTCATTCAACACCTACGATCATTCTGTTCTTCCTCTCCGTGACCCCATTCTGATGTGGGTTATGAGGCTCTATGGGTTCTCTTCAAATTACTTCTTTCCTACAGAAGTATTTGAATTCGTTCGAGATATATTCACCACCATTATCGCTCCTTAAAGCCTTCACTTGCTTCCTCGACTCTTTCTCCACCAATGCTTTAAACTCACAGAACTTTGAGAATGTTTGATCCTTCTTCTACATGAACAATATCCAACATCTACGAGAATAGTCATCAACACAAATAACATAGTACTTATGTTTTTCTGTTGAAGAAAATAAGAATGGCCCACACATGTCTGTGTGAACTCTTTCTAGGATCACCGAAGCATGATTTTCCTTTTCATGAAAAGTGGTCTTCACAAACTTACCCATAGTACATCCCTTGCACTGATCTATCTATGCAAGTGTACCCTTGGGAAGTCCAGTAGAAATCTACTGCAAAATCTTAAGTCGCCATGGTGAAGATGGCCCAATCGCCTATGCCATAATTCTACCTCATCCCGACTCACCACTTCTTCTTCTTTTCCCACCATTTTAGCGCAGCCATCTACCCCCAGCTTGTAGAGATTATTAACTCGAATCCCTATCCTCTTGGTTTGACCCGTTGTTTTATGTCACAGAAATATTTTCCATCGCTGAAAACAACGTCATAACCTTTATCCTTCGACATCGTGACTGAGACTGAGTTTTTCTTCAGGCCTAGAACATGCATAACATATTTCAACATAAATGGTTTAATTGATTCCCTCTCAAAGGTAATGGTACCAATTCCGGTCGCACTATATTTTCCATCGTTGCCTATCTCTATATGCATTTGGAGATCTTTATCCTCCAAGTCACTGAAAAGATCCTTATCTAATGTCATGTGGAAGGAAGCACCACTATCAAGATACCACACTGATCCCATTGCACTTGAAACCAAGCATGCGATCAAAGAGAAATCAAGTTCAAATTTTGAGGCAAGGGTCTCACCAGCTGCAACTCCAAAAAACTTCTTGTTCTTCTTTTTTTGTGGGTATTTAGTGGCGAGATGCCCATGTTCGTGACAGTGAAAACACTTCACCTTGGAAAAATCCAACTTCCTACCTTTAGCCTTAGATTTTGAATGGGATTTCTTCCCCTTCCCTTTCCTTGCTTTGGCAGCCAAATCACAATCCTCTTCGTCATCATGCTTTGATGAAGAGCCATCTCTAGTGTTCCGCTTGAAATCCTCCTACACTAGATCCGACAATAGTCATTCCCAATCTGGAATTTTTTCCCGTCCGTTAATAGAGTCTTGATAACTATGATAACTCTTAGGAAATCCAAAGAGAGCCAAACTCACCAAATCATCATCAGCAGTCGTGATACACACACTCCCCAGTTCATCCCGACATTGGATAAACTTTGTGAGATACTTAGGAATATTGTCACCCTTTTCCATTTTGATCTTTCTGAGTTTATCCTTTAGCGCCAATTTCCTATGGTCGTTGTTGCTTTGGAAAAGATCCGTCAAAGCCTTTGACATTGAAAATGGAGTGGCTTTCCCATGAAGGCTTTAGAAAATATGATCTCTAACACCCTCCAACAGAATCCTTCTCGTCTTCGTTACTTTCTTTTTCCAGGAGTCAAGTAATGCAACATCCGTCGAAGTGGGCTTAGGAACATCAATGTAGATGATTTCCTTCAAGCCATTATCTTCAAGCACCACCTCCATCCTATCCTTTCATGCAATTTAGTTCAAGCTGCCCTCGAATGCATACTCTAACCACAAACCATTGAAAGCCATTTCAATGTTTACTCAATTGTTGTACCAAGAAATTCTTGTAGCAAATTCGAATTGTTTCCACCAACAAACTCAACTACTGCTTCAATATTGAAATCTTCTTTGCTCCGATACCATATAGAGATTTTAATACAATTATGTATTTCCAGATTCTCCTGATCTAAAAATTATATGCCATGGTTAAATACAGAATCCTTCTACTTAAATCTTTGCGGAAATTTAATCGCCAATTGCAAACACACGAAGAAATATCAATCACACATAACACTAATGTTTTTATCGGGAAAACATAAAGCTAAAAACCCCACTATCATATATTATGTATATATCATGGATCATGAAACAATATCATACAAAAATCTACTCCAAGATCTCTCAGTACAATATACAATCGTCTCACACTGTCATACAAAAATTGGCATAAACATGCACCAATTTACTTCCTCCTGAAAGCCTACCTCCACTGCGCAATCCCTATTGATCACAATCCGTGAATGAATTTGATCTTGAATTTCCTTGACTATGAAATCCTCATTGGCATCTCCTATGTGTGTTTGGTTGCACTTGTGCATCCACTATAGTCACAACTGATAGTAAAACTGTCCCTTTTACCTATCTCTCAACTGGGTCTCCATTGGATTTGACATGCATGTAGTTAATAGTAGTAAATATTTAGTTGCATGTGAGATCACTCCATGTGAATTAATTTAATATTTAATTCATTGATCTCTCACTAGTGTATCTTTAGTTACAACTAGTTACAACTAGCACAACTGATTTTAACTCACTTAACTGAGTTAAACTACTTTACAGCTCACATAACTACACATCCAACTCTGTTACAACTTTGTATCACTCAGTTAAAAAAAATTCCACTAGCATGTCCCACCAACCAACCTTTGAACTTGAAATTCCTTCAGTTAACTGGTTTGCCACATTAGTTAACTAAAATCAAGTGCTTCAAGAGAATAGATTATTATTTATTGTCTAATTATTGTTAAGGGCTAATAATAATCGACATGCATTCTATTTTTAGACATGCATTCCACGAAACAACTTCGCACATGCATTCCAAAAATAGACGCCCATTCATCTATATAATTTTCTCAACCATCTATAAATAGATTACTTCTAAAAATTGACTTTGATCCAAATTCTAAAAATAGACATATCACCTAAAAATAGTCTGCAAGCCCCACCTAGTGTAGGTGCTTAATTTTCACTAGGATCATCATCTTGCTGAATCTCAACATATTCTTACCGTACTCCATTGCCACGTCACCCATCGCATCTCACACTTCACAAATTTCGGCCTTATCGCAATCACATCGCTGCACCTTCCCGTATCACAATTCACAATTTGCAACCTTTTCCTTTTTTTCCTTTAAAAGACTTACCCCAATGCCATTCACATCACATTTCTCATTTCACAACCTTTTCCCTTTTTCCTTGAAGACTTAGCGCTCCCAACACTGATTGCGATATTATCATCGCACTCCGCCGCCGGCCCTACCGCCATGTCATCCCGTGATATTTCACATTTCACAACTTTTACCCCATCACATTTCTCATTTTGAAAATTTTACCCTATTGCATTTCGCACTTCGCAAATTTTACCCCATCGCATTTCGCATTTTGATCCCACTCCCAAACATCACTTTTTCTACTCCTCTAAATTTGTGATATTGCGATTGTGAAATCTGATATTGCATATCGCACTTCTGTCCTCCATCGCAACTCCGCCATCACACTTTTGAAATTATTCCACACCAAATAATTTTTGTGGTATAATAAAGTTTTAATAAGGATCAAACTCCTCTTTCCACACCTCTAAGCCTTTTACCATATTTTCAAGCCCTCCATTAGCATCTTTAGCTCATTTTCCTCCAAAATTCAAGCCACACTTTGTCAAGTCTAGTTTATCATGAATAGTTGCATGGTTAGAAGCATGATAGCATGGTAAATAGATCAAAGGATAAGTAGGGTGTGTTTAGCCAATTGGCTTAGCTAGGTGCAACTTTGCTTAGTTTCTTTTCAGTCATTTCCTTTTCTACAAATTCAATTAGTTTCATTCTTGTCATTTCTTTTCAGTAATATAATTTAGTTTCTTTTTAGTCATTTCCTTTTTTGGAAATTAAATTAGTTTCCTTCCTGTCATTTATTTTCAACAATGTAATTTAGTTTTCTTCTGTCATTTCCTTCCTGCAATTTAGTTTAGTTTCATTGAAGTGTGACATAATTCCACCAATAAACCATATAAGTAGCACCCTTTCGTAGAGCAAAAGAGGATGAAATGAGTAGAATGCATCTGCTATGTATATAGCACTGTCACCTCCAAGTATGTACGAACCTCGAGTTGATAAAGTAAAGTAGGGCAGCCCCTGGGAGTTGCAGCACTCTTGGAACAATACCAGCGCTCACCACATCTATTATAGCATCATTTATCACCTCTATATACTTGATGATCTATGTATTATTCTTGGGAAACCCTTTTCATTTAGACTTGGTCCTTTTATTAAAAAACAATCTTTTGATTTCCATATGCGACTATGCCCTGTCAAAAAATGCATGCAGTCATGGGTACAATCATATATGCCTCGTATATAATTTAAAATATTAAAAAAAATATAAAACCCCCTATTAATGTGATGGGGTTTACGGGTTACACCAGAAGCCCACATACAGAAGCTCGTCGCCAAATTGTTTCCCAACTGAAAAAACTATTTTGAGGAAGTATAAATACACCTCATGGGGAAGGCCTAAGGGAGGAGAGAGATATGTATTGATACTATAGCCTATTTAGCCCAGATCAAGTCTAATTATCCCTATGCCTCCTGTACTTCCCAGCTTCTGGAAACCCTTGTTTCCTTCTTTGAGATGTTCGCCTCCTTTATGTGACATCCTTGTGCACCTTTATGGAAGAATATTGTTGATGATTGGGCCGGACGGGTCCATAGGATGGTTTTGCTTTCAGTCATGGCTGATTTTAGGTGGTATTTTTCCACATCTTTTACATACATCAATAAAGAAACTCTATCACGTTCCTGATGTCGTGGTCTTTAATTCTTTTCATACATGTTAATGATCTTGTAATTGTTACTTTCATGTTTCTATATAACATCATATGATCTAACTACCAACATATAAGATATATATGTTGTACAACTAGTCTATTTTCTTTTTATTGAGTGAGTTCCATGTCTTGAAGCACGTGGAGAAGCATAGGGTTTGAACCCTGCGGGAACGACCTCAAACGTAGGACATACGGGTAAGGTCATCTCTCCCAAGTTTACTAGTTTAAGCATTATGACCTTTAGTTTGATTGATTCTTACTGTTGTATGCCTTCCTCTCTGTTAGGTCCCTCAACCCAAAATTTAGGGTATTTTCACCCATTACAGTATTCTTGACATTTAATTTTTTTTTTTTTGAAGAAAAGTGGTACAATATTGATAAGTTCTCATACCTTGTGAAAGATACACTAACTTTGCTAAGAAAATATGTTTCCCTTTGAAAATATTGCATTGTGTCTCAGTAATATTGTTGAATGAGATATATTTTAATCAATCTTAAAATATGGATACATGAATTGTTGTCTAACAGTGAAGAAGAGACAGAGCTCCTCTTTGAGATTAAGGACTGAAGTCACCTTAAGAAGAATAAATTATTATGAAAAGATTGATATAAAAGGATCCAAATGAATATGTTTCTAGAGATTGTGCATAAGTATCTAATGAGTTTGTCATGTGAATATTTCTAGTTTTAACATAGTTTGAATATTTTTGGAGATTGAGACTTTACGATATTTGTAAAGAAAGTATTGCAGACTGTTGAATTTGCAAAAGATTTTTAAATGTGAAAATATAAGGGGTTGAAAGCCTAAAAGTGTTGGCTGAGTATCTAGGGTTAGTAAACCATAACAATCCAATAAGGACTTGGAGAAGAATTCCTAGGTTTCGTGGGCAAAACCATGTGATCAAAATTTTTTTCTAAAAGAAATCCTAGCTCTTGCAAGGAAAGGATGACATCTTCATGGTGATATGGAAAATCTGGATGTAAGGAGTCTAAATGTATAGAAAGAGATGGCATTCCTCTCAAAGATAAATACTTTTATATCTCTCTTATTTATTATTGTTATTGTTACTATTATATACTCTTTTGTCTTTGAATTCTTTACTTTATTGTAATTTTCCTTCCATGGCCTCCTAATGAGGATTTCAGATACACAATGATGGTTTCCAAGGACCTTCGAAGTAGATGGAAGAAAAGAGAAAATTTGTGAAAAAGAGACTCTCTATGATGAGAGATATTGTAAGCTAATGTGATCCCAAAAGTGATTGTGAAGCACTTTTTTAATGAGAATATTGCACAAGCACAAATTGGTTGGAGTTGTGTCAAATGTTTGAAGTTCAATAATCTTGTGGGGGCACCTTTTTTAGTTGTAGAGTATTCACTCATGCTAGATACCATGCAAGGGAAAATTCTCTGAGTCTTACAAAGATTGCAAAAATGAAGATAATATATCATGGTGGTATGGATAACGAGGGGCAACCAATTATGGTTGTAGTTGGTGCACATTTTTACTACAATTCCTAAATCTAGAAAGCTTTATTCCTTATGTTGTCAAGGTGTTCAAAACCTTGATACATGAACCTTATACTATTTTGTAATTTCCCTCTACAACAACTTTGTAATTTCAAATTGACTTAGTATGTATGAAATAATTACGACAAATACTTGGATGAAAGAATAAGTGAAATTTACATGTTATATATGTTCTTCTCCAAACTTTCAGGTTGAAAGCAACATATTTTTCTCTATATATTCTTGTAGATACATAGGTTTGGAAAAAAGTGGTAAGTATGGTTTACTGTAATCACATTTACTTATATGGTGATACTATTGCAACTCTTACAAAAGAAACCACACAAAGGAAAAAAAGTAGTTTTGAATCTAGGGAATTCTCTCTTACAAGTTGCAATAAATGCCTCTAGATAGGTTATTTTGTCCTCAAAGTGTCTTGTATGATTTGTTACATGTTCCAACTTTTTAGTAATGGTTCTTCCATTTTACCTCCATTTGATTGCAAAATAACATAAATTTGTTAAGAAGAAAATATTTATTATGTGGGATCAAGAAGAGTTCTTAGTTCCATGAATATGGGATATCATTGACAAACCTACGTCATAGTCACATGTATAAAATGTTCTGTAGTGAGAGTAATTATTGGCACTATATACTAGGTTATCAAATCGGTAGAATAGATGATATGAAGGAATTAATGATGATATAAAGTTGTGTGGTTTCTATGTCGGTTCCATGTATATATTTGAGTAATTTTTGTGAGGGGATCATAGTAGATTTGCTTCCATCTAATTGTATATATATTATTTCTCTTTTGTATTTAATAATTGGTATAATTTCAATGATGAAAGGTCCAATTTTAACTTTAATACCCATAAGGATTATTGGAAAAAACAACCAAAGGTTGTAAATATAGATCCCAAACTTGATTTTTTACCTATAGACATTGAAAACAATAAGAACTTGGGAAATTTAGATAGGATTTGCATTCAGATACACATATGAGCTTCAAAAGCTAACCATGATAGTGGGAAGTATGAATAATATATGTTGAACAAATTTTTACAGGTATACTTAAATCATAATGCATTGAATTTATTAGAAGGCTTAGAATTGAACTTATTCAAATGGACTAAATGACTAGAAGTATTTATGCATGATGAACACTCCTACAAAACTATGATAGGTATACTGGTACATGCCAGGAAGTTTTATGTCATCAATATTCTTTTGAATGAGATGTGAAGGGATGGATATGAGCCCACTGTTCTAACATACAATTTCCTTAATCATTGTTATGTCCATGCTAACTACATAGGATAAGGCTTTTGGATTTATTTTATGAAATGAAAAAGGTACGATGCACACCTAATAGGGAATGGATGCTCAAGAGAAATTTGTCCACTTATTTACCAACCGTGTTACATTTTTGGATGAAAAATTTATGAAATAATATTACATGTAATGCACATAAATTGTGTTAAATGTAGATAAAGAATAAATCAAGAAACATTTCTGTGACTAGATAAAAAATAGAAACACTAAGGCACATGGATACCTGAATCAAAAATCTTATACAATGATATATCTTATAAGTCATCTATTTTTATTTTTCCTCTTCTTAGAACGACTTAAATATTTCTCAAGTTTTTCATCCATTTGCACATTTTAATCTTCTAGACAGGGACAATTATGTTGATGATTCTAATTGGCTCATTTAATGCATTGCACCCCGAATCATGATGTTCTCACGGACTTGAGAATGTTGTGGGGGAGTGTCGCTGATAAAATGTTAGACAATTAGCATTGTTATGATAGAAAGTAGCATGTGTGTTGGAATTGATGTTAATTGGGATAATAGTGAGCATCAAGTGTGTTGGAAATGGTGTCAACTATGTTAGTTTTTAAAATTGTTCTATGATGTATCAATTAATTTAGCCCAAATCAGTAATTCAATTAGAGATCTTTCCAATTACAATTAGTCTTTCCATTCATCAACAATAATTGAATATAGAACAATAAATGCAATGCCAAAGGAGACAATCAACACATCAGCAAGAGACACCAGGTTTGGCCAAAGACTAGGGAATAACCTCGCAAGGGAGAAAGCCATTTGAAATTATTCTTCTATTATATTGTCATAAAATTTTCAACAAAGAGTAAAATGAGTCCAATAAAAATTCATCAGCAAAACTACCCAACAACATTTAGAAATATGTTTCCAACATCAAAATATATTAGGGACAACTTTTCCTATCTATGGTCAACTTCGGTATTTGGTCAAATCTGAGTCAAATTTCCTAGTCGCATGCAGGAGGAGATATGGGAGTGATTGAAGGCTTATAGTATCACCCTTTATTCCTACAATCCAATGATGGTGGTTGAAATTTCCATGTGACGTTCCTGCGACCGTAGTCCAAAAACCCTAAAAAAGATGCAAGCCTTAGACCCTATAATTTTCAACTTTTGCGAACTAATGTTTTTGTCCCTACCTCAGACATGTGCAAGCCAATAAATGAAGAAGAGAAGAGGAATATGCTTAGTTATATCCAAATTAGCTTGAGGTCAATTGTATTTATAGGCTTCCAAAGGTGACCAATTTCTGTTAGTGCTGACCTTGTCCAAATGTGCATATGTGGGATTTTCTTCATAAGTACACTTTCCCTTGTCCAAATTTGATCATTTTTAGGTCAATTTTGGTCCTATCGAAAAGAGGAATTCACTGAAATCATAATATATATCAAATTAGTTTTCCAAAGTGTAATTTTATCATCGTTTCATAATTTAACACTCCCTCTCAACTAGGGATTATTCCATTCCACCAGTCAATATTTGACCATAAATCAAAAAGTCATGTATATCCTATCATCATGTCATGTCCCATCTATGATCAACTCTATCTAATAAAATATTCTTTAATCTAAAGAAGAATCATAGGAGAGCTAACTCCACCACCCTCTACATCATCGAAGAGCATATATAATTCTGAAACCACATTTGGGAGTACATCTCAACATGAAATCTCATGGGGGAGCTAAATATCTATGACCCCATATCATGCAATATGTGATATAGGGGATCACATCTCAATCCATCCTATTGTCTATCGATATTCCCACTAATGACACTCAAGATTGATATGGTAGAACACGTACATCATAATTTGAGGTTGGGAGAGATACCCCAGTTACCAAGAGGTAAGGATCACACACCCCCAAGCCTCCTCAACCCGTTGACAAAAATGGGAGGGACAATCCAAACAAGCCCAGCTTGTGGGTATGATTCCAATTGTGGTATACTATGCAAAGATGAAGATAGGGGAGCAACATCTCCAACCCTATGGGTAACAAATAGGGGTGATACCCTATTGTCCAGAGATCCCTCAACCCCAGGAGCCCTCTATCTCAATTCCACACCCTTGGAGCTAAAACAGGGGGGAAGGGGTGGCTCAGTGTCCTCGATGAGTGATTCCCCTTATCAAGAGTGGTCACATCCATCAGTCCAAGCTGCTCTCTGAAGACCAAGACTTGCATTTCGGCAAAGCCTTGGCTAGAATATATGCAATCTGCTCATCTATTGATATGTGATGGAGTCTAATGACTCCTATCTGCACCATGTATCGAATGGAGTGAGTTAGAATATCTATGTGCTTGGAATTGTCATGAAATACGATATTTTCTTCTATATGTATCTCACTGTTGTTGTCTCAATATATCACAATAGTATCTGGGACCTTCTCAAATAGCTCTCCAAAGAGCTTCCTTAACCAAACTACTTTGCAGCTAGCCATCCTAGTGACAATATACTATGATTCGGTGGTACTTAATGCTATAGAATTATGCTTTCTTATCATCTAAGATATCATGGAAGATCCAAGGCTAAAACAACATCAAGGCATTCTCTTCTTGTAGATAGTGTTTCTTTCCCAGTCAACAGCAGTGTATCCACGAAGTCGAACATCTCTGGAAGAATATATCAAACCAAGTGTTATCGTACCTTCAAAATATATGAAAATGTGTTTGGAAGAGATCCAATGTTCATGGAGAGGCTCAATCATGAATTGAATCAACGCATTCACTGCATAGCATATGCCTAGACTAATGTTCTCTAGGAACATTAGAGCCCCAATCAGGTGTTTATACTCAAGTGGATTTTCCAAATCGGGTCCTAAAAATTCTCTACATCTTGAAGTTCATTTCCATTGGTGTGGGTAGTGATTTTAATTTGACAGTCCAAAAATTTCCAACATCTTCACAACATATTTTCTGTGTGAAAGGAAAATCTCACCGGGCCTTTGCATCAACTCAAGAACTAGAAAGTAGTGCATGAGTCCAAGGTCCTTCATCTCAAATTCAAAGCTAGCTCCCTCTTACACTTGATAATCAATGGTTCAAAAAATATCTAGAATATATAATCAACATATAAAACCAAAATCAACGACATACCTTGGACTACCTTAAAGTATATGTTGGGTTCGAAATTGCTTCTTGTGAATCCCAACTTCACCAAATAACTGTCTATGTGGCTGTACCATGCTCTAAGGGTTTGATTCAAACCATACAATGCATTCTTTAACCTATAAACATGTGTATTTCGATCCTCTACTTCAAATCCATGTGGCTGCTCAAGGTACTCTTCTTATTGTAACATGCCATGCAGGAATGGAGTCTTCACGTCCATCTGATGAAGGGTCCATCCTTGACTTGTGACATTTGAAACTATTAAATGAATGGTTGTATTTTGAGCCACAGGTGCAAATATATCATCATAATATTCTCCCTTTGTTTTGGAGAATCCTCGAGCCACAAACCTTGCCTTGTATTGCTTAATGTTACCATCAACTCCATGCTTTATCTTGAATAGCCACTTAGAAGTCACCATGAATTTCCATTTTGGTCTCAGTACAATAACCCATACGTCATTCTTCATGATTGATTTGTATTATTTGGCCATAGAATATTTCTAAACTTATTCCTTCATGAATTCTTTGAATGTGGGAGGTTCGACTTGAATCATAGTGCTCATGGTTGCAACATATCCCTAGTTCATGCATGGCTTCTTTCTTTCTCTAAAATATCTTCAAACAAGAGCTCTTTTTTCATCATCCTGTAGTGTTTCTCGAAGCCAAAGTGGCCTCTTTTTGGTGGGAGGATCACATGGAGGAGGATCTAAGGGTTCCATGGGATCATCAACAATATCTATCTCAGATTTGGGCACAGAAGGACCATCCAAAATATCCATATCGTCATTCTTTTTAGGAGGAGCAGGTGGAGGAAGGTCCCTTGCTTTTCCAACAACGGAAAATTCATCAAATGTAAAATCCCTTCTAATTTCAACCTTATTTTGACCACTAATATATCTTCTAAATGCTTTATATTTTTCACAGTATCCAACAAATTTACCTTTTCTTCCTGAGGCTTCCAACATGTTCCTTTTGTCCTTCGGCAGATGAAAGTATATAGAGAATCCAAATATACAAATATGAGCAACATCAGTCTTGACCCTTGCGAATACTTGTTCGAGGGTCTTGTTGTCCAATGCTTGATGAGGTACACCATTTTGAACACATACGACAACATTTTTCGCTTCTCCCCAAAGGAACTTTGGAAACTTTTGATCATGGAGCATGGCATGGGAAGCTTATATAATGGACATGTTCTTTATTTCAACCACTTCATTTTTTTTGGGAGTATAGGTAACAATTGTCTCTTTCTTGATACCTTCCTTCTTGTAAAAATCAATTAACTCCTTTGATGTGTACTCTACACCATTTTTGGAACTAAATATTTTGATTTTATTCCATGTTTTATTTTCAATAAAAGCTTTTAACTCCTTGAAAATTTCAAAGGCTTCATCCTTATGCTCCAAATAATATATCCATGTCTTTCCTTAGAAGTCATCAATGAAGGTGATATAGTAGAGATGGCCACCAATAGAATGGACGGGAAACATACCACATATGTAGGAATAAATGAGATGGAGGATGTCATTTGTCTTGTTTTCTCACTAGAGGGGAATGCTACCCTTGTATTCTTTCCATTGGCACAATTTGGACATACTCCATCATGATGGGATTGAGGGCCTTGGTAATGCTGAGACCGATTTCTCCAATTTCGGAAGATCATCATAATGTATATGGGCCAATATTCAGTGCCATAGCTCGCTTACATGATTAGTATTATGGACCAATGCCAGAAGTGGTCTTCTAGTAACCCTGTAGAGTCCTTCATATATTGATCCTAATGCAAATTCATCTCTCATAGGTGATTCAATAGGCCAAGTAAGAACCTTTCCCTTGATGAAGGAATCCTCATCCCTTTGTCTTCCAAAGCAGACATTGATACCAATTATTTCTTCAATATCAACACATACATGAAATCATGGAGAAAAATAGATTCTCCCAAATTCAAATGAAATTTTGTAATATTCCCAAATGGGAAAATAAAAAATACATGCATTGAAAATGCATTTTTCAGTTATATGTGTTATAAAAATCGATAACAGCCCATGGATCCTTTAGATCAGACATTTTAACAACCAAATATGAAAGGAAATTAGAAACAAATCATTATAGCCTAGTTAAACAAACCTCCCATGCTCAAAGTAACCCAAAAACACTGCAACCCCAAGACTATTGCAACACATAATTACACTCAGAAATTAAGAGACAAAATAGATCTTCTTATATATTAAACAATGAGGCTCAAAAACATAGATCTATTCTCTTTTACAGAAATCAAAGATGACCCGGCAAGGGTTTCTTGATAAACATGAAATGCAAGAGGTATATGCTACAGATCTATGGCTGAATCATGAAGAATGGCTGAAGCACTGCATAAATATGGCTGATCATGCAAAGAAATGGTTGTAGCTCCTCCTACTAGCTTTCCGGGAAAAAGGCTGATCCTCCTCTTGGGAAACTAGCTCATAAGACAAGGGTTTAAACCCTCCCACTACAACACCATGTTAAATAATTTAGATCCTCCAAGAGACTGCACTGTAGCTGTAGGTGACTGCTTGGCCAAGTGTAGATAGTGGAAATGAAGTCCAGAAAACTCCTCTCAAATTTCTTAAACAAGATCTCCAAGGAAGAGTGGGGAATTCCCGCCTGAGAAAACCCTTGCACTAAACAGTGCAGCAAACTTAGCTAAACAACTAAAGCATGTAATAAGTATAAACATATCCAATTATAAAATCATATCTTCAATCATACCCCATATGGCTACCATTCCCTCCATTATATAGATGATGAGCTTCCTCCCCATGGGTCCCACCCATTTATGAGGTTACTTCCATGCAAAGCCTCCTCCAAAATTACGTTGTCTCTATGAGTCCCACTCTTCTATTTACAACATTGTTTGATTTGGTCAACCATGACTTAGTCTCCATGCATTGTCTCCTTTCACACCCAAGGTGTCTTTATTCTGACTAGCTAAACTGATCCTCTTTCACATTGAGTTGTCTTTATTGATGATCCACTCCTCCCATATTAATGTTGTTGACTTGGTCAAACTTTACTTTGTCCACATATATCAGACCTTGTTCACACATGAGGATGTTTGATCTAGTTATTAACATGATCCTTTTTCACATTAAGAGGGATTTTATGCCTACTTAAGATACTTATGGGCCTCCTTACCCATTTATTCATCTTGTTAGGTCTCTGTAATTTGCAAGATTTGAAAATACAAAATGCAAAGCCTACATATGAACCACTTTGGGATTCTAGGATCTATCCCTCTTGAATCCAGAGAGGGATCTCTCTATAAGTGCAAAGATTGATTTATCTTTTAATGCTTTTAGTATGATATTAGGCTAGTTATGAAGAACAATGGTTTTTATTTGTTTTGGTTGGGCAAGGATATAATGAAGGTGAAGGAAGTATAAATGAAGGGTGAAGGTGTATGTAGGTGAAAGAATGGTTCAGCTAATATGATAGGCAAGGAGCAGCTTCAATCCATTGGGCTATGGATTCATATAGGATTTAATTGAAACAACAAGTCTACAAAGGTTACCATGGGGCAAGTCATCTACATCTCAAGATCCTTTAAGATTAAATGATGGAATGGAACATTAAAAGTGTTGTGAAGATGGAAGAAGCCAATAATTTCAACAAGGATTTCTCAACTTTCCAAACAAGAAAAATCATTTCAAAGCAATTGTTTAAAACCAACCAAAGGACAGGGCTAACCATAGAATTCTTTGGAAAAGCTTGTATTAAAGCTGACTTATCAGACAAACAATCCAGTAATCCCCATGACTACTTTCAGAAAGGATGAAAACATATAAGAAAACAAAGTGTAGCTTAAGATCAAGTTAGATGCATTAAAATATAGGCCTACTTTAGCATACTCTTAGGGAAACCTTCAAACAACCTTTGGAGAAAGAACTAGAAGACAGGGAAAACCATAAACTTTCCTAGTCCAACTCTACTTAGCATGCAATGAAAATATCATTCAAGAACCATGTTTAAATTTTAGACAGTAAGACATGGGCTCAAAAACATTCCTTAACTATTTTAGACTGTATTAAATCATTCTCAAATACACAAAGGAGGAAAACATAGAGATAAATCTTATCTGTGAGAGTAGGGTACTTTTAAGGGTAAATCCTAGCTCTATATTTGTTGTTCTTTATCAAACAAAAATGGACAGTATGAAAAACATGAAAGAAGAAAATTTACAATAAGAAAAACATCACCATTAATGTAGACCAGGATCCCATGGAATTTGACTCGTATATTGATGTTCAAACCAGTATAATCTTCAAGTCCAAAAGGTCTTAAAAACTCATAAAACTTTCTCTTCTCAACCTAGTTTTCTCCCATTATTTATAGAGCTTCAACAACTTCATAAAACTATTTACATGCAACAGATATCCAAAGACCAACCCTTTACAATATGCTCCTCAAGGATATTTTATAAGAAAATGAGGAGGTGGAGGACTTTCTAGGGTTGAGTATCATTAATTCTATACTTAATGCAATTCCTAGCCTTGAAAACCATGCAAGGCATAAGGCAGGAAAGCATCCAATTAAAAACTCTGTCTCATAACTTTGTTTTCATTTTTTTAGGCTCAAGGGATGAAAAGATTTACTTCAAGGCTCTTTCTTATCTTTGTAATAACTTTGCTGACAGTTTGTAATAAGTTCCTTTGGTTGAAATAATTGTTCAGCTGTCTTTAGGCAAATATCTTTTGAATAGGCAATAACTATGCCTTCTTTTGATTTCTTTGAGGCTGCAGGTGGCTTTTTGGTAGTTGGAGAAGATTCAATTTGCCTCTGATGTGGCAGTGGAGGCCTTCTTTATGATATTTTCTCTGTTTTATCTTAAAATACCTTTAATCTGTCTTTATTCTATGTTTTAGGTCTGATTAGTCTTAATCTTTGTCTTCTCGTCTTCATACTGTTTTTATCTGTGGATTAGGCCTTTGATTCTCGAATTTATGCCCCCAATCCCTTTAAAATCTGGTTAAAATCATTAAATTTTCCTTTATGCATTGATCTTATGCTGTGACACTGATACTCTTTGTCTGTTTGATGTATGCTGTGTTTTGTTGTGTTTTAGGTGCGTAGAAGGTTTCATAAGATCTCCAATGCTCATGAGGCATGAGAAAATTCATAGTTTTAAACCTTGTAGACTCCTTTTCTTCATGAATAATGGCTTGGGGAATCATCATCCTGGCCATTCGTTTTATTTTAAAAATGTGGAGAAACCCTTATATCCTGCAAAAACACACAAAAGTTATAAAAAACCTGCGAAGAATAGGTTCAAGGCTGCTTTGGGTGGTTTGGGTGCGAGGTTAAATTGTGGCCATCGATCCAGATAAATCGACGATCGAGATTTCTTGATGGGTTCAATTGGGAGGCGGTTGAGTGAATGGTGGTAAGATTAAGTCCGGGTCGTTGATTTAGATTGATCAACGGCTAAGATTGATCGGGAGTTTATAATGTGGAGGGGGAAATGGTATAACAGAATGGAAGAAATTTAATTGGGACAGTTCGATCTTCAGAGATCGACGACAGAGAAAACATTGGTAAACTAGTCAGGAGAATAGGTAAATGGTAAATGAAATGGGGGGGATTAAATCAGGACCGTCGGATTAGAATATCCGACGGTTGAGATCGTTTGACGAGGTGTTTGGGAGCAAAGGGGAAGGGTGAAAGAATTGGGATCAGGAAACAATCGGAGCTGTCGGATCTCAGTAATCAATGACCCAGATTAAAAGCCGAAAAGTTAGTGATGTGGGGATAAGCGGTAAGGTAGAAAACCATAATGGTTTTCGCACGGAGCTGAGGCGGTTTTAGATTTTTTCCAAAAAAATGCGATACGGTATGATTGCTGACATGTGT
This sequence comes from Pinus albicaulis, assembly GCA_034641835.2. Taxonomy (NCBI): domain Eukaryota; kingdom Viridiplantae; phylum Streptophyta; class Pinopsida; order Pinales; family Pinaceae; genus Pinus; species Pinus albicaulis. The sequence continues at coordinate 256,256,902 of CM076574.1, read as the reverse complement.
CCTCCCAAAACCACCCATTTCCCATTTTTTCCGGTGTTAAACCACATGCACAAAAAAAACCCGACACGTGATAGCAACCATTCGATCAGGGGCTTCAGATCCGACGGTGCGTATCGCGCGCGACGGAGGAAGCTGCGGGTTAATGAGGTAAGCGGGGCCCATGGTTACGCTAGGTATTTTTTCGCAGAGCGAGTTGGTTCATCGAGGTTTTACGAATGATCGGGATAGATCATGACCGTCGGATCTATGAAACGAACAGTTCAGATCAAAAGATGGAGCGTAGTTAAATGAACGGAGGAAAAGGGCAAAAGACTGTTGGGTTTGATCTTGTCCGTTAGATCTCTTCGATGGATGGCTAAGATTAAAGATGGGGCAGAAAGTTTTGAAAGGAGGAAAGGAAAGGAAAGATGGACAAGGTGGAGATTGGGTGGCCCAGGGCCATTGATCTGTAATGATCAATGGTCCAAATCTTTTCCAAATTTGAAACTTCGGGAATATGAAAATACAAAGGAATAAAGGAAATGTAGGGTTATGCCGGGGGTTTAGGACCTTTTAGCGCCTGATTGCGGGGCTGTAGGTCTTATGAGGCAGAGGGTTACAGGATTTAAGCCCTCGGGGGCTAAAGAAAACTTTATATGCAGAAAAGGGTGTTTTATGCCTAAAAGCAAAGTTTTTGAGGCAAATTGAGGGTTCCGATAGGTAAAAGGAGGCATTTTAAAACCAGATAAAGGGGAGATATAAGGTTTTAAAGGGATTTCGGAGTGATTTTGAAGGTTAAATGAGGCTTATGGAGGGATTTTATGGAGGAAAAAGGGATGAAAATGGGGTTCATTTATGAGTGAAAGGAGGGGTAAAAATGATGAAAGATGGAGTTTTAAGTAGTCTTTCTCTTGGAAAATAACAGGTTCTTTAGGATAAAGAGGGAAACAACAGTGAAGATTAACTCAAAGTTTAAAGATCATCATAAGACTTCAAAAGATGATAATTTTTCAAAGGAAACTATCTCTTGAAGGCTTAAAAAGATTTAGCCACCATTTGATATGACAAATGTTTATAGGTGGCTAACACATATAACTAGATGTTAAGAGAAAAATTAATATTCCTATTAGCTACATGCTAATTTAGGAATATTATAGTCTTCCCCTCCCAAATTTTTCTTGTCCTCAAGCAACTTTAAGGGTGCTGCAAAATCTCTCCTCCTCCTCTTATGGCCTCCACATCCAATAGTCTCCACCATTGCTTTAGATATTCTGCAAAAATTCTATCTCCCAATGGATCCTCCCAAGTTTGTAAGTTGGCCTTTGGTGGATAAACCAAAAGGCTCTCTTCATGAAATAATGGAAGTTTAATATGGAAACCTTCTTGCTGTTCAATGGCCTCCTCAAGGTAGAAGTGATGACAATCATAAGGGATCATCCAAATGAAATGAATCACCACCCAGCTTGGTAATTCATAGAAAATATCCTCCCACATGCTCATGAGAGGCATGTCCCAAGTTCTCCAAACAATCACATGGTCCACCTCATAAGGAAAAAAGTGATCTACTATAGTGGCCATATCATCTCCCATGCTCCCCTTGAAGCATGTAGTGTAAAAAGCATGGGAAATTTATTTCCCCAAGGACACATCCAGCCAATGTGTCTCCCATCCAACCATGTTCCCAACAAAGATAAGAAAATATTCTGCATATGGAATCATAATTAAATTCATGCTAGTTGCCATATGTAACAAGGGAGAAGGACAATGGTCTCTCATGTGCAACCAACCCAGTTTTTCTCCTAACTGCCATAGAGTATGATATAATAAGATTTTCTTCCACCACTTGTTTGCTGCCCCATTCTTCTTGCATGTTTGGAGAAGCTGTATGATGGTTGGTGTTAATGAATCACACCATGAAGATTACATCATCTCCCCAAAATCTTCTAGGGAATGGTCAACATCATTATTTCTCATGACCCCAAGTAGCCCATGAGGAAAATAAGAAAGAGTGCTCCCTCTTGGAGCAATGCCCTATACATGAGTGTTAAGAAAATACAAGTATATAGTAAATACATCATGATGTTCAGAAATATAATCCTTACCATACACTTGATTTGAATCAGTGAGGTAACTCATGGATGAGCTCCCTCTCACACCCAATGAATAAGGAGGTGGTAATGATAACTCTTCCAAAGAGCTATGCCCCTCCTCAACCTGCAAACAATCTATGAACTTCCTCATGTGATAGTGCATTTCCTCTTTGAAGTTTTCCCACATTAATCCCTCAAAGATAGTACGATATGTTCTAATGAAACCAGTGGGTTTAGAAAGAAAGATCTCATAGGCTGCATTAAGTAGTTCATCCTCAAGCTTGGAGTCTATAGTAAAATAGATCTGATCATGAGAATAAATGACTCCATCAACCACTTTATACCTTCTATCCATCACTTTCCCATAAAGAAACTTACATGTGAAGAGGTTCTTGGAATATTCCACCAAGATTTGAGACTCCCAATATGGATCTAGGCTTCCCAACAATGATAGCACTGTAGAAATATGAAATGAAGTGCCTGTCATATGATAACTATCCTCTTTGACATGCTCAATGCCAAAGCCACATGTTGGAGCAATGTCACTCCACATTTTCTGCCTCTCTTGCAGCTGATCTTGCATAAGGCAAGATTGAAGTGTATGGAGGTCAACCTCCTCTTGAAAGGTCTCTCTCTTCCAAAACTTCCATAGTTTGGCCCATCCATACAAGAGTGGTAATACCCTCTTGTCATATTTAGAGATATTCATTATATGTAGAAGTATCATTTTCTGCTCCAAGGCTATGGAGTGGCCATTTGACATCACGCTCATGCCATCATATATTTCTGAATCCGTCTTTTCCAGCGCAATTATATGGGTGGAAGATAACAATGTCCAAATCAGAAAATTGCTCATCTCTCCTTGGAACCCATCAAAGGTTCTCAGCACTGTGGTAGCTCCTCTCAAGGCTCCTTCCTTAGCCAAATATGTCATTGCTGCAACAAGTTGAGAGAAAACTTTATTCACCTTCTCATCAGGGGGTGTCCCTGATGGAATTCCTCCATGCAAAGAGACATCAAGGCATAGAGTAGGATGTATATGTGTGTGGACTGATTTGTCTTTGCCTTCACTGCACAAATCCTCTGCTTCTTTTTTGTGCATCAAACTTCTGAAATAGAGAGGGGTGTGTACTCCTCATCATATGATGCTTTTCCTCCCATTTATCTCCTTCTACCTTCAAGATCTCACCATATTCTAATGATGACACATGCTGCACATGGATTGTGCCATGATCTCCATATGTGATATTCTTTGGAACTCCTTGAAAGAGTGCACAAGTATCTCTTCTTGGAGAAAATGCTCCAACTTCCTCTTCATGAGGTACTGGATGTGCTCTTCATATGACATCACTGTTACCTCCAGCCTTCTCTTCCTCCTCATTAATACTTGAGAATGCCTCATAAAAAATGAGAGACCTTAGATCTTGGTCTTCCCTTGAAAGAGGAACCTCCATGTATTTCTCTTGAGAAGAAATCTCATCATGCAATGGGGACTTTGGCCTTGGCAAGGTATACAATTTTTCATCCCCTTCAATGGTTTTCTGAAATGGAGTTGGGTTTATAGATCCTTCCAACTCATGCACAGGTTTTGTTTGTTTTGGTTTGATAAGCTCCATAGAAGGCGTTTCATAAATTTTTTCATCAAACCTTTCCACTACTCTTCTAATTAACTTTGTATAAGTAGATGTATTGGAATTCTTTAATGAAAAGGACTCAAACAACAACCAATCATAAGCCTTACCTTCAAAATGCAGCGCTGCTACTTTATTGGCTTCATCTTTAGAAACTTGATGTTACTGCACATACGTGTCTAGCTCCTCCACCCAAACCCTAGCTGGACATTTAGGTGAGCCATCAAAAGTAGGCAGAAAGAATATACCCACACCATGCTGCTTTCTCCTTGTGCTCCTTTCCTCGATCTTGCAAAAACCTTGGAAGTTCAAGTGATCTTTGAACCTCTTAGATTGAGATTCATATTCTTGTAGATAATCACCAAGAGTCTCTTTCTTTAGCACATCTCCTTTCTCCATCTCATTTGTCATGAACATCTAGCTAGTAGAGTGTTGTAAATATGATGGTGGAGCTGAATGCTCACACACATAATATGAGGAACTAGAGCTTTCCTCATGTACAAATTTTGTTGAGGGATCTCCCTGTTTTTCCCTTCTCATTTCTTTGATGTCTTTACTGATGCCATGCAGAGTTTGTAGAAGAAGTTTTGAGAACTTCTTCCCTCCAGAAAATAAGGGTTTTCCTTGATCCATTTTTCAGATCCTCTCCTTCCTATGAGAAGACTCCATAATGTTTGAAGAAGACAAGCTGAGCCAAGATTAGATGTATGATACCACTGTAATATTCCCAAATGGGAAAATCAACAATACATGCATTAAAAACACATTTTTTATAAATATGTGTTATAATAATGAAAACATTCCCATGGATCCTTTAGATCAGACATTTTAACAAACAAATATGAAAGGAAATCAGAAAAAAAATCATTATAGCCTAGTTAAACAAACCTCCCATGCTCAAAACAACCCAAAAACATTGCAAACCCAAGACTACTACAACACATAATTACTGTAGAAAGTGACAGCACAATTTATTGAGGGTTTACACTAAAAAATTAATAGACAAAATAGATCTGGTTATATATATTAAACAATTAGGCTCAAAAACAGAGATCTAGTCTCTTTTACAGAAATCTAAGATGACCCAACAAGGGTTTCTTGATAAACATGAAATACAAGAGGTATATGCTACATATCTATGGCTGAATCACGCAGAATGGCTGAAGCACTTCATAAATATGTTTGATCATGAAAATAAATGGATGTAGCTCCTCCCACTAGCTTTCCGGGAAAAAGGTTGATCATCCTCTTGGGAAACTAGCTCATAAGACAAGGGTTTAAACCCTCCCACTAAAACACCATGTAAAATAATGCAGATCCTCCAAGAGACTGCATTGTAGCTGTAGGTGACTATTTGGCCAAGTGACGGATAGTGGAAATGAAGTCCAGAAAACTCCTCTCAGATTTATTAAACAAGATATCCAAGGAAGAGTGGGGAATTCCCGTCTGAGAAAACCCTTGCACTAAACAATGCAGCAAACTTAGCTAAATAGCTGAAGCATGCAATAAGTATAAACAAACCCAATTATAAAATCACATCTTCAATCATACCCCATATGGCTTCCATTCCCTCCATTATATAGATGCTGAGCTTCCTCACCATGGGTCCCACCCATTTATGAGGTTACTTCCATGCAAAGCCTCCTCCTCCAAAATTATGTTGTCTTTATGAGTCCCACTCTTCTATTTACAACGTTGTTTTATTTGGTCAACCATGATTTAGTCTCCATGCATTGTCTCATTTCACACCCAAGGTGTCTTTATTCTGACTAGCTAAACTGATCCTCATTCACATTGAGTTGTCTTTATTGATGATCCACTCCTCCCATATTAATGCTGTTGACTTGGTCAAACTTGACTTTGTCCACATATATCAGACCTTTTTCACACATGAGGATGTTTGATCTAGTTATTAACATGATCCCTTTTCACATTAAGATTGATTTTATGCCTACTTAAGATACTTATGGGCCTCCTTACCCATTTATTCATCTAACTAGATGTTAAGAGAAAAATTAATATTCCTATTAGCTACATGCTAATTTAGGAATATTACAAATTTGATGGACCCAAAACCTTTAATGAGATGAGTGGAGTTGTCTCCAAGAATGATTTTCAAATTTGATTCCCTCACTATCAAATTAAAGATAACTTCCTTATAACTAGAGAAGTGATGAGTGGCCCCACTATCAACCAACCAACTATCCCATGAATCTGGAGGAGATGAACTAGTAAGGGAAGAAATAAGAAACTATTCAAATTGATTCTTAACCTTTCTTTCATACCTGGAGAATTTTGACTTATTTTGTGGACGACGATCTTCTTCAAGATCACATGGAACATCTCTTCTTCTTCTTTCATTTCTTCCATTGCAATCACTCTTTCTTCCATCTCTTCTTCTTTTATCATTGAACATGTTGTTGTTGCTTCTAGTATTGTAGCATTGTCCATTGTTCTTGTTGAAGAAATATCTAGCATAGTGGCCTTTCTTATGAAAAAAAATCCTTCCTTCTATTTTGATTTAGAGGAGGAAGCTTTCTTGAATTTGATGGAACTCCTTTTCCTTTCTTCTTCTTCTTTTCATGAGTGATGAATGCAGTAGGCTCCCCTTCTTCATTATTTTGAATCCTTCCTCTTGATATCATCCTTGATTCTTATTGAGTGAGATTTCCAACAATTTCATCGAATGATGGAAGGAAATTTTTGTTGCTTATATTAGTAATAAATGTTTCCCAAATAGGAGGGAGACCTCTTAGAGTTACAATAATCAATTCCTTGTCAGGCATAAATTCCCCAACTCTTTGCAATTGTTCTCTAAAATGAGATATCCTCGTTATGTAGGATTGCACGAACTCTCCTTTTTCATCTTTGTGTCTTTGAGTTGATATTTCAAGGAGATTATTTCATCGCAACTTTTTACTTCATACATGTCAGCTACCTTATCATACATTTCCTTAGAGCTTCTCAAGTTTCCAACATATGAAAGTAAATTATCTTGTAAACCGCGAGCTGTAATTTTATTTTCTTTGAACTCACCTTTCTTGTTTTCGTTCTTTATAGTAGTTGAAGCATTCTCAGGAGGCTCAAGTACTTTCCTTGAATGTAGTCCAAAACATCATTATTTCCAGCTATGGTCTCCAACCTGACTTTCCATGCAACAAAATTGGACGAGTCATCAAACTTCTCATTATCTTTAAAGAGGGAAGTCATCTTGAATTGGCTAGATAGTCTCTTTAAACTTTACAAATATGTTTTCTTCAATGATTTTCTTCGTATGGGCTTGTCCTTCACCTTGGATCAAATACCATGTTAATTTTTCAGATTGTTCTATGTTGTATCAATTACTTTAGCCCAAATCAATACTTCAATTAGAAATCTTTCAATTTATAATTAGTCTTTCCATTCATCAACAGTAATTGAAGATAGAAAAATAAATGCAATGCCAAAGGAGATAATAAACACATCAACAAGAGACTCCAGGTTTGGTCAAAGACTAGGGAAAAAACCCAGAAGGGAGAAAACCCTTTGAAATTATTCTTTTATTACATTGTCATAAAATCTTCAATAGAGAGTAAAATGATCCCAATATAATATCATCTATAAAACAACCAATCAACATTTAGAAATATGTTTCCAACATCAAAATATATCTGAGAAAACTTTTCCTGTTTGCGGTCAACTATGGTCAACTGCGATCTTCAGTCAAATATGAGTCAAAATTCCCAGTCACATGCAGGAGGAGCTTTGGGAGAGACAAAAGGCTTCAAGTTATACCCTTGATGCTTTTAGATCAGTGACCGTGGTAAAATTTTCCCTGTGATGTGCCTGTGAATGTAATCAAAGAATCCTAAAACATATGCGAGCCTCAGACCCTGTAATACCAGACTTTTTCGAGCTTATTTTTTCATCCATGCCTCAGACCTATGCAAGACAATCAATGAAGAAGATAAAAATAATATTCTTGGTGATCTACAAATGAGCTTTAGGTCACTTGTATTTATAGGCTTCCAAGGGTGACCAATTTTTGTTAGGGCCAACCTTTTCCAAATGTGCATATGTGGGATTTTCTTCATAAGTACACTTTCCCTTGTCCAAATTTGATGATTTTTAGGTCAATTTTGATCCTCTCGAAAATATAAATTTAATGAAATGATGATATCCATAAAATGAACTTTCTAAATAGGAATTTTATTGTATTTTCATAATTTAACAAACTAGGATACCATTGGTGTGCATGGTATGTTAAGCTCAGAGGGAGTCCGATGGTTGCTACAATTTTTGGTAGATAATCATCATAATAATAGGACAATTGAAGATATAATACTATAACTATGATGGTTTGGATTCCCAGTATTTTAAGGCATTTCTACCTTAGGATTTTAGCTCAAATGCTTCTATAAATGGCATACTAGTTGGATTGTTCTCGGAAATAACTTTCCAATGGTATTATAAATTCTAGAAAAGGCCTTCTAGATCAGAAGTTATTTCCAAGACAAACGTTGCAGAATAAAGGGTCAAGGGTTTAGGCCAAATCTGGCATTTGTCTTGGTGGTCTCTAAAATTGGCAGCATGTTTGGTAGTTCGACCGAAGTTGGCAAACAAGTCACCTCGGGACATTTTCCCCTAAGGTTTGTAAAAGTACGCAAGTCCAATGCTTCAGGATGATGTAATATTGGGAGCATGTTGGGAGGTAGCATAGCAACAAAATCATAGATAATTGGTCAATAGTGGAGCCCATATAACACATAACCTCGATGAAGGTTCCCTGGATGGTTCAAAATTGTGCATAAAGGTGAGTAACTAGGATGACGTAAGCTTGAGACGATTCAATAGAGGGGAAGAATGTGGATTGATGGAGTTCCGATGTGGGGAGGTCCCACAAAAAAATCAACACAGTAGGACAAAAGGTGGTTGGAAGTGTTGAGGCCTAGGAAGATGTTAGCTCGGGAGGAGTGATCAGGTGGAATGAATGTTAATTGGTCAGTGGAGGGTCCATATAATAGCTCATATTGAAGGTATTTCCTTGGTAGAACAAGGCGTAGTGTAGTTGAGAACAACGATGATGACTCAACTCCGAGAAATGTGGCAGTTAATGCAACGATGAAATAAAGCCTTGGAAAACCTTCCGCCTTCATACCTTTGACAACATGGATGAATGAAAATAATATAAATGATGCAATGTGATTAGCTCATGGCGATGGCATGGATAACAAAGTGGCGTGAGGACGTCAACATGATGTCAACACAAGGGACACATGGGATATGTTTTTGGAATTTTCAGGTCATTAAGTGGGCCAAATCTGGGTGACACGTATCACCACTGAGGAGACACCATGTGGCGTTGTTTATGTAAGTATGGTGTCACTCTAGAAGGGATACCATAGAAGGTTTATAAAGATTCACAGGAAAAGACATCTCAATTGAATAAGCACTGGGACACGAAGGCATTGTAGTGGTTATTACAGGTAATATCGGTTGAATGTTGACCCCAATTGGACACATAATCATGGAAGAAAGTTCAAGGGCTATAAACAAGACCATCAATTAGTTCTATGTGATTTGTGTGACCATGGGAATAGAAATAAAATACATTTATACTAAGCCCTCGAGGCTATAGTCCAAAGAGGTTCCCAAGATCCAGTTTTACAACACGATTGTGTGTTAAGTGACCAAGGACCTTTGGGATGAATACAATGAAAAAAAATTGCGGGCTTAGGAATAAATATAAAGCATCATGAGAGTTTAAAGAGGAACTACTTAAGTGTTAAAGAATTATTCTAAAGGGCTTGGGTGTATGTTTAAATGGCTTGAACGGGTCGGAGATTATTTGTGCCATATTTGGTAGGTGTGGCATATGTGGAATTTCACCACATTTGTGGTTAACGAAGCTTGAACGAGTCATTAGATATGTGGCGTTTTGTTTGGAAGATATGCCAAAATTAGCTATTGTCCATAATTGGGTCATGCATACATTTGAAAAATGAATGGGCCGAAAATTGTTTTGCATGCACGGGTTGGTTCTAATGGAGTCAATGGAGATTGTTGAGAACCATTGATTCAAGGTAACAAGGACCATGATGCACATAATTAAATTAACAGATCCTGTCTCAAACAAAAAAATAAGCCACCCCTCAGCTTCCTTTCATGGTATGAACTATTAAATGTAAAAGAGTGTTGGGTGCAGAATATTTAACCCAATTCTCAGAGTGTCATACCAAAGTACATATCAAGCATTGGAGATCCATGTTGTTTGTGCAAGATTAATTTAATGAAGAAACACCTTGAGTGTGTAGGTTGGATTGAGAGTTAATTATCAGTATGGAAATACACACAAAATCCCACTCACTAATTTAATCTAGTTGTAGTGGCTGAGTAATAGGATGATGCAACAATACTACAAGCCATGGTGGAGTACACCTCTTACCAGAGTGATGAGCTATCAGAGACAAAATCGTTCCCTATGTAGCAAAGGAACAAAACCATGGATAGAATTTGTGCACTATGGGGGAAGCAACATTGTTGTAGAGATAAGTGGAGAGATTTGTGGGAGTTAGATAATTGTTGTGAGAGGTCGAGAGAGCCTGTGGAATAGCAAAGGCTGAAAGTTGATTGTGTGCTACTGTAGAGTGAGTATAATGTACAAAATACTGAATGTTGTGAGGGTTGTGTATGAGTGAAGGTTTTTGAGAAAAATAGGGGGCCAAGATTTAATGAACGCAATGCTAAAATAGGGAAGAGTGAGTAAAAAGAACAATGATTAGTGATTTCCTTATTGAGTGTGGGTTGGAACCTACAAACATGGAGTTGGAGATTCCATCTTAGTGGATATATGAAGAGAGATTGGGGTTTGGTGCCTCCTACAAGTTGGTGCTTACATAAATCCATGAAGCTTTAAGTTGGTGCTTACAAGAAATTCAAGAAGTTGGTGCTTCTGGGAAGCTGATCAGGTGTATACAAAAGAAGGGAGTTGGTGTTTCCTGCTAGTAGGCAATAGAAAAAAATCTAAGGAAGTTGGTGCTTCTTATTGGGCCGTAATTTTTTAATCCTTTTTGACACCTTATCATAAAATTTCAATTATAACCTACTTTATTTTACCCTTTTTGACACCTAGAAACTAATCCACATTGGCTAAAATGCGTAAGAGTCACAATTAGGATTGCTTTTGCATACCTTTGGTTAGTATAAGTAGACGTGAAATGAGTTTATACTTCTTGAATCACTATTGACTTGTTTATTGCTAGGGTTCTTAAATATAAGGATGGAAACCTGAATACATTGACAAGTCACCAGTGACCTAACATCCAAATCAAGTATATATCAGGAAACAATTAAATACTTAATTCCATACTCTATTTAGTACTTTATTCCAGATTTGGTACCTAGTAAACCGATGGGAATATCAAAGGTAGATTCTTTTTCCGTGATCATGGTGATAAATTCTTCAGCCTAAAGATAATTTTACAATTATATTAGTGCGAATATGATAAAATGGACGAGCGATCTTTGGAACTTGGCTTAGCTAAATTAAGCCTAGATCACACATGCATTGCTTTTCTGAGTTATTTGTTGTAACTATCTTAAGGTCGTAGATTCTTTAAGAACACCCAACATCAATGTGAGTAGTTAGTGAAACTGAAGCAAGGATATTGTGACCGTAAAAATTACATAAACTTGTTTTAATTATAGTTTGGAATGCTTGGATCCATATTCTATTTTATACTTTAATATATAAGAGATATCAACTTTTATATTTGTGAATTTATGTGCTTATAATCTATGAATTTATTGAGGTAAATTAGCTTGTCTCAAGTCATGGCAAGGGCCCACCACCGAGCTCAGTTTGATTTCAGTTAGATAGGAAGTGTTTTTGTGGATTACCTTTAACAAAACTATACTTCAAATATTTGTTTCTTTTCACAATTTTCAGATATTCGGTACTTAGGAATGAAATTGAATGATATCTAAAATCTTTTGTAGATATGAATGCTATGTTCAAGTGGTAATTGGTTAGATTTTTGTTTTGAATTTCGTAATATTGTAAATTTATTTTCATAAGGATTATCCGAGTCCATAGGTTTCTCTTCTGATAATGAGCATTGATAATTTTGAGAGAACATGTTTCAGCTTAAATTGGATTTTTGAAGGATGATTTTTTCATAGTTTTTGGATTGAACCCTTTGATCGAAATCAAATAGTCCATTTTCCATTGATCTAAAATTATAATAAGGATTCCTTGTAGCTGATGTTCAACATGCTTGAATTTTCATGAGATTATGTAGGAGTTGTGAGTCATTTGTTTCATTCTTAAATCAATTTCAAATAAATTTATCGAATTAGAAAGCTATGTGAATGATTATGAGTTTAATAGAATTTTTGGGCGATTTCTAGCTTGACCCCAAGGTTAGTTCCATGTGAATATTTTGAGAAGAACATGTTGTTTAAATTGACTTATGAGTATACCTTATGATTATTGTTGAGTTTATTTCTAGAAGAAATATTTAATTAGTTGCATGGTTATTGAATATGAATTAGCAATTTGAATTATGTGTGTGAAATTGAAGAGTATAACAGGTTTCTTCACTTCATAAAACTTTAATGCAACGATTTTAAACTAGAAATAGAGTTTGGTCATCTGGTACTTAATTTCATACTAATTGTAGGATAATAAATTTAGATCTAAACTTTAATGCCTTGTAACTCGAAGATTACGAACTCCAGATTGACAATTTTAAATTTAGGGAATTATAAGGACATATAAAAATCCTATCATTTTTGGTGTCATTGCCGAAGAGTTGCAAATGGTATAGGTAACACTTTCTTTCAGTAGATTTATTTGTGTGATAAATATTTTGTAGGACAATTAGACTTTGGAGAAACCCCACCATAGTGGATGCGTGGCTCTTCACTCATGTATTACCGTACACTCTCTACCCTCTGATTTCCCTGCAAATTTAGGAACTATATTACTGGTTACAAAAATTTTGTCCATATTGATCATTCAAATATTATATTTCTTATGAATAAAATGATTGAAAATCGAAGAATTGCGAGATGGTTACTCCTACTTCAAGAATTTAATATTACTGTGATTGACAGAGCATGATGAGACAATTTAGTTGCAAATTTCTTGTCTAGAATGAATATTTCATAGGACACTGCTCCAGCTCCTTATGACTTTCCTAATGAGAATATGTTTTCCATTTATACTCATACTCCTTGGTTTGTTGATGTGGCTAACTATTTGTTATGAGGAAAGTTGCCACAAAATCTATCTTCCGAGGAGAAACATAAGACTGCGTAGAGTGGAGTGCCAACTACTCTTGGATAGAAGGAGACTGATGCAACCATGAGGCCGCAAATATCCAAAGATGCAGGGTTAGTGGAATTAACCCCACAATTACCTACATTTCCATTATGGATTCAATGCTACTCCATAAATCACCCATCCATATGGGTTATCCCAAATATCTCCTTCCTCTTTCTTTAGACTCTTAATTCACCAATAGAACCCACTTTATAAACATTAAAATTTATATGCATGCGGAAGCTTATTTTAAAAGTGGTTCTTTGGTTCTAAATCTCATACATAAACTTTACCTTTATATCGTGGCTAGCTTCTTTACAAAAACCCGCGGACCTGTGGTTTATGGCCAACATAACCATTCCTTAGTGCAACAACGAATCACATTATTTAACTTTAAGCTTCATCGCGCTTTGAAATTCGCAATTTATAACAAATACATTTCAAAACTAAAAAATAAATATGCCGATGTGAAATTGCGATGTAATCTCCATCGTAGATCTATACCAGATCTAACAGTTCTGCTGTACTGTCTCACATTTCCATCTCTCGTCCTCATCACATCGCAACCAAAATAATTTCCATGTGATGTTTAACAATAAACTCTAAAATTTCCGATGTGCGATATGTGCTAGAGCTCTGGGCTGACACGCAGATCTTCCCTTTATTGCATCACAAGTTACAATCCTTACTGCATCGCAAGTTATTTTGTTTAACTTGCGAAGTCATTAACACATAAATACTATAATCCTTGATTTGTGATGTGTGCTTTCATTCTCCGCCCAACACACATTCACTTCACAACTTTATAAACTTATTATATCAAAACTTAAATCGGTTACCTTGCGATGTGATCTTTGGCGTTAAATCATAAAACTTCAATTATGCTATTCGATCCTCACCGTCCGATCGCTTTCTTTGGAAATCTTCTATTTTTTTTTTGCCTTAGTTGATTTCTCTTATTTCTACTATCGCCGCTCTGCAACTCTGTTTCTTCCATGCTACTCCTCCTGAGATTTCTCTTCTTTTTAATTCACTCCGAATTGGGATTATCACACTTGCTGCACACCTTACTCACTATTTCAATCTAGAATACAAAACACCATTCTGTATTACTTCTCTGAATCCAGAAGTCATGATTTGTTTCTTACTCAACATGTACACACATCCATTAGCTCCAGACTGGAATCACACAGATTCTACCTAGCCATTAAGTCATTTATCACTCAAAAATACTTATACATTAAATTTGAATTCATTCACCATGGTTTATCAGACAAAAACCATAATTTCTCAGTTATAGATCACTCAACATGTAAAAGGAATGACACACAATCACAATGAATTAGATTTCCTCATTAAGTAAATAAATGTACAGATACAAATAAAAAAAACTTGTTTACAATATAGCTTTGGCCTGATGTGCCTTTACATGGCCCTCTTCCTCTTCCTCTCTCTCTATGTCTGTAGGCTTACAATTAAATTTTTATTTCTAAGAATATATCTCTCTTTTTTTCTTGTTTGTGCCTTTGAGAATTTACAAATATATACAAAAGGTTCTGTAACCAATTATGGTTCAGATCCTCAATATTTTCAACTAATTTCTAAGAATCATCTAAGTCATCAATTAATCCCTAAAATCTCTTCTTTATCCCTTGATGATCTCAACATTCAACTAAATCCTAAGGATCCTCTTCAAATCCATAAAATCATGAACTACTTTGTAATCTAATATTTACAACATTTTAGAATATCTCAATCCACACTAATCACTCATCAATCACTCATGTTCTACTACATTCGAGAACATTTACAATTATTCTTCTCAATATTTAATTAAATCCTATTCTAAATATCTCACATAAAACCACTCAAAACATTGAAAATTACATTAATTAAATACTTAGGAAGTCAACTCTTCTGAAAAACATAAGACCTCCTCGATTTTACTAAATGTACAAATTTTTCAGAACCATGATGCTCCTGCATCAGACTCCCAAAGTAAAAAAAAAAATTCATGATCTCCAGATCATGTGCTTCCAATATTTGTCCTCCTAGATCCCATAATTTATTCTTCAATGATCCCTTTGCTCCTTTCAACTGTTGTCCCCGTATTCTGTTGTTTTTTCTTGCTTCTCCTGGTTTGCAGACCTTCGTTTGTAACACTACATTGAATTTTCCTTCAACATTTGTCACAATCCAACCTTGCATACAACTAACTATTTGACTTCTTCTTATGCAACTCCTTTCCTTATGTTTCTTCCTCATAAGCTTCATAAAATTTTCTATTTCTCCGTCCAAATTATTTTGCTGTTGTTGTCCTTTCCTTTGTGTAAGATTTTAAGAACTATTGTTGTGTTCCTTTTCTTCTCTGCATCTTTCAAATATGCATAAGACATTTGAATGTCTTATTCCTGCTTTTCCATGACATAATTAGCACTGTTACATACCCCAACAATATTACATTGCATGAGATCTTCTCTGCCTATATCAAAATTTCCTTCCTCTTCTGTAGATTCTTTACAGTCTTCACCAGGTTCTTTCTTCTCTACTAGTACTTTCAACCAATTCTCTAGTAACTCCATTTCTTTCTCCCATTTACTAAACAATTTCGCATGTTCTTTCCCTTGGCTATCTTCATAAGATAACATAGCCTTATCCTCCATCAGAATACAATTATATTCTTGCCTCTTTGAAATGTCTTTATACATTTATTTTTCTTCCTTCATCCTTATGACACCTTCCACTGACTGTCTATCACCTACAAAACGTGCAAGCACACACAAATTTTCAGTTTTAATACCACAAGACCCAATAGTATTATTTGATGATTTTGTCATCAAATACTTTTTCTGTTCCAAGTATTCTACATGACTCAGAAAATATTCAATGGTATTCATATCAACTTCCTCAAGCATAACATTTGAGTTGTTGGTATCCTTTGCTTCTTCTTCTTGCTTTTGGTCATCATTGTGAGCCAAACTTCCTCTATTTACAACTTTAACATTATGCTGAAAAACAATACCTCCTCTCAACTATGTATGATATTCCATATGAGATCTAACTATCTCAAAAATCAAATGTTGTTTCTCTTCTTCATTGTCTTTGACATCACCTGCAAAAATCCAAAAATTATTAATTTCAAAATCATTAGACTCAATTGCCTCAATTGATGTTTCAGACATCACTGCTCCATCTTCAAGTTAAAAAAGAAATTGTTCATCTCCAGTAATTTTTTCTTGTTGTAGCTCAACTCCTTCGAGCTTCTCTATCCTCAATTGAACATCTATAATCTGCTCAAGCTTCCTCAACTCTTCTATTAGCTGCATATTCACCTACTGCTTTCTCTTCCTTTGTAGCCTATGCTATTTCACTTTCTTTCTCATAGTCCAACCATACCTCTTGTCTACCTTATTTCTCTGCAACATATCCATCAATAATGCAAGTTGGAAAATTTTCAAAGCATTTCTCTCTCTCATATTCTTCATCACTCATATGTCTCCATATGCCATTTGATTTGGCATCTTCTTTCTTCACTTTGTGGTTTCTTCTTGAACCTCTACTATGACTATCAATAGTCATCTTATTCTTCATCTTCATGAGCTCCTCACTCAATATGAGTTGTACTTAAGCCTCTGCAATAACAACTCCTCCATGCTATATTTACCTCACCAATATTTCCTCTATACTTGGTCACTTGTCCCCTCTTTGGAACTTTCCTTGACATTCCTCTACTCCTTCTAGGCTTCAACTCATCCGCACTTTTGAGAAAAAAACTGTCCTCTTGTATTTCAAACAAAAATGAAATACTAGGTTCTGGCCGCACTCTTCTTTCACTCAGAAATCCTTATCAACTTATTTCAGCACTGCCTCTTAAGGTTGTGATATTATTTTGCTGAGATACTTCATTAGTTGTGATTATCAATCTTCAATCTGTATTTTATCCCATACAACTCAAATCATAGTTAATAAAACAATACCTGCATGATTTCACAAGCAGTCTCCATCCACTCTTCACATTCGAGTGAATCTCCATTCTCCTCAAGAAAACAACCATCACTTTGTCAGATTTTACTGTCTGACTTTTCTTTCTACACTTGTCTCCACCTTTTCAGATTTATAATCTGAATTCTTCTCCTCTGATCCGTAATCATGTTGAATCTTATTTTGTTCTGCTACCAAATGTATTATGCATAGTTTAATTCTGCCATTTTCATTTATAAAAATTTTCATTTACTTCATGCTTTGATACCAAATGATGCAACCATAAGGGCGAAAATATCCAAATATGTAGGGCTAGCGGAATTAACCCCACAATTACCCATGTTTCCATTATCGATTCGATGCTACTCCATAAATCACCCATCCATATGGGTTATCCCAAATATCTCCTTCTTTTATCTTCAGACTCTTGATTCACCAACAAAACCCACTTTATAAACATTAATTTTTTATACACATGCAGAAGCTTATTTTAAAAGTGGTTCTTTGGTTCTAAAGATCATACACAAACTTTACCTTTTTATCGTGGCTGGCTTCTTTACACAAACCCATGGACCTGTGGTTTATGGCCCACATAACTATTCCTTAGTGCAAAAACGGATCACATTATTTAACTTTAAGCTTCATCGCACTTCACAGATTTCTCCACTTCGCAGTTCACAATTTATAACAAATACCTTTCAAAACTAAATAATAAAGATGCCGATGCGAAATTGTGATGTAATCTCCACCATAGATCTATACCAGATCTAACGGTCCCGTTTTACCGTCTCATATTTCCATCTCCCATCCTCATCGCATCGAAACCAAAATAATTTCCATGCGATGTTTAACAATAAAATTTAAAATCGCCGATGTGCGATATGTGCTAGAGTGTTGGGCCAGAACGTGGCTCTTCCCTTTATCACATCACAAGTTACAATCCTTACCGCATCGCAAGTTATTTTTTTTAACTTGCGAAGTCCTTAATAGATAAATGCTATAATATCTGATTTGCGATGTGTGCTTTCATTCTTCACCCGACACACGTTAAATTCAAAACTTTCTCAACTTATCACATTGCAACTTAAATCATTTACCTTGCGATGTGATATCTGGCATTAAATCTTAAAACTTCAATTTTGTGATTTGATCCTCGTCGTCTAATCGCCTTCTTTGGAAATCTTCTAAGTGTTTTCTACCTTAGTCGATTTCTCTTCTTTCTACTGTCGCCGCTCTGCAACTCTGTTTCTTCCACGCTACTCCTCTTGATATTTCTCCTATTTTTTATTCACTCCGACTTGGGATTATCACACTTGCTGCACTCCTTACTCACTATTTCGATCCAGAATATAGACCACCATTCTGTATTACTTCTTTGAATCCAGAATTCATGATTTGTTTCTTACTCAACTTGTAAACACATCCACTAGCTCCAGACTAGAATCACACAGATTCTACCTAGCCATTAAGTCCTTTATCACTCAGAAAGACTTATACATTCAATTTGAATTAATTCACCATGGTTTATCACATAGAAACCATAATTTTTCAGTTACGGATCACTCACCACGTAAAAGGAATGACACACAGTCATAATGAATTCGATTTCCTCATTAATTAAATAAATGTACTGATACAAATTGTTGTCGCTCGTAGAGAAAACCTAGAGTTGTGATAGACCAGTGCCTAGGACATCTTATATTGCAAGGAGCATATGGTATAACAGAGGGAGTTATCAATAACAAGCTCTCATGCTATCTCTTGTAAAACAAGGAAAATTCATCTGAATGGGACCAAGACCTTCAGAAACTGACACATAGAAAGGAGAATTGTAGAGGCACAATGCAAAGTTCGAATATAAAAGCGATAGACAATCCAAAGGTGGCTTACTGCAAAGAGGGCCGATTCAGAAATACCTCACAGAAATAAGTTATCAGAAGATATATGTAGTGAATGAAATATTGAGGAGATATTAGTTAACATTGAGCTGATATCCAGATACACAATACCACCATGCATGGGCTTACCAATCTAAGAATCCATACATGACAATAGCGTTTTAAAAACACCCTCCCAAAGAAACTAATATAGCAGAAATGCGGTTTAGATGAATAGTGGTACAAAATATCATGCATGAGACATATTTAAAGCGCTTGAATAATCTAAGTATGGGTATCAACAAGGATAAATCCACACCAAAAACTAGTGAGCCACTCGCATTCCAAAACATGATACAGGAAAGATGGATGAAATGAAATGATCTATTTAAATAACACATAAGAGAAAGTTACAGACTGTGAAATACCAAAGACCAGAATACTCTTTAACAGATGGAACTCCTCCTCACTGAGACCCTATGGGCTCTGAGCCTTCATACAAGAGTTCTACAAAATGTATACAAAAAGCCTTTCACTGCATAATTTTCTGATAAAATCTGGAACCCTAAATCATCTGTTCTTTGAGAGCTTTATAGGAGAACAAGAAAACTAGAAAAAGGGAGTAGGTGATGCACATTTAATTATCTCATTAAAACAAAATGGCAGAGACGTGCACGCCCCTACTTCTCGATGACTTTGTAATGTTGTTTGTAACTTGTGGCCTGCTAACTGAAATAAATGCACTGGGTATAAATCTCTCCAAGAACACGACAAAGCAATAAAATCACATAAACATTCCATCCTTTCCTGAAAGAAAATGGTGCTGAAAAGAAAGCCTTTAGAGTATGTTTTCTGCGAATGGTACCCTCTGCCATCAAAACCATGAATTACGGCTTAAAATATTTAATGTTGAATGTTGAATTCCTCTGATCTCCCCCTAATACTCTTTTCCGCAACATTAATATCTTCATCTGCACAATCTGTGCTTTGAATGACTCTGCAGGGTTTGACAGATTTTATCCCTGCATCTTCAATGGAAGTCTTGTCGATATACCTCCCAGGTCTGTCTCCATAATTCAGCTCTGAAAAATGGTCCTTTGACGTGCTCTCTATCATAGTAATAGAGACTGTGAATCATGATAGTTTTCCACTGCTGTAAACCTGCAAAATCCGAAAACGTGTTAAGAAAACCATGTGCAGGAAGGTAAACACAGTGGGGATAATGGTGTGACAGCGCAACATGGTGGGTGGATTAAGAAATGCAGAGCGATGGTAGGAAATGCAGTGTATCCATGTAATACAGTCTAGTGGATGTGGGGGGGAAATTTAAATGGAAACATTAGGAAAATGACCCATAGAATGAATATATACGGAGGACAAGTGAATATGCAACAAATGGCACGTGGAATGGTGACGTGGAGGGAGTTGGGCAATGGCGTGGCGTGAGTTTAATCTGGACCGTCCGATCTCAGGAGGAGATTGATGGTGGAAAACGTATCAGAGGGAAATGAGACGGTGGGCCAGGGGAGAAATTGACTTGGATTAACACTCGTGCAGCTTCGGAGTGTGAAACCGTTGGATGAAGACCTCCAGTTCGGACGGCTGTCATGAATATCACGCCGTGACTTCGGACGAACGATAACGCGCAATGGAAGGCGGTTTTGGAGCCGTATGCAGAGACACGTGGCAAGCGATGTATGGAATCGCTCCGATTTGAGAAATACCGCCCGCCTTCGAAATGCGGTGCGATGAAAACCGACGGGTTTTGAACAATGTTCGGGTGCGGAGACCACCAGGACAGATAGACTCAGGGCTGTTGATCTTACGGCTTGATCGGATGGTAGGCAGGTGGGCTATGGGTGCGAACACTTTTGAACGAACGCCGTCCGATCTGTACAGATCGACGGCTCAAAATGCGCCCGATACGTATTTGATAAGCGCCCATTGGACTAGCTCTTGATCTTGGAGTTGGGTCATGTGGGAGGAAAAGGTCAAAGGAGCTAGGACTGAAGGGGCTAGGCTTTACAGATTTTCAAATATGGGTTTTGCGGCCTTTTTAAAATGTAATTTGGGGGCAGGAAAGGTAACGGTAGATGGAAAATGGGTTTTTCAGGCCAAAAAGAAAGGACCTGAAAGGTTTAAGCGAGATTGTTTGCCAAAAATTTAATAGGAGGTTGACATGATCAACACAAATAAAAAAAACCTGTTTACAATCTAGATTTGGCCTTATGTGCCTTTACATGGCGCTTTTCCTCTTCCTCTCTCTCTATGTCTGTAGGCTTACAATTAAGTTTTTCTTTTTAAGAATATATCTCTCTTTTCTTCTTATTTATGCCTTTGAGGATTTACAAATATATACGAAAGTTTCTCTAACCAATTCTGGTTCAGATCCTCAATATTCTCAACTACTTTCTAATAATCCTCTAAATCCTCAATTAATCCCTAAAATATCTTCTTTATCCCTTGAGGATCTCAACATTCAACTAAATCCTAAGGATCCTCTTCAAATACATAAAATGATGAACTACTTTCTAATCTAAGATTTACAATGTTTCAGAATATCTTAATCCACACTAATCACTCATCAATCACTCATGTTCTCCTACATTCGAAAACATTTAAAAATATGCTTATGAATATTTAATTTAATCCTATTCTAAATGTCTCACATAAAAGCACTCAAAACATTGAAAATTACATTAACTAAATACTTTGGAAATCAACTCTTTTGAAAAACATAAGACTCCCTAGATTCTACTAAATGTACAAATTTTTCGAAACCATGATGCTCCTGCATTAGATACTTGTACCACAATGGACTAGATCTAATCATGAGGAGGTGTGCGCGGGAAGATAAATTTATGCTATCTTGAGAGTTTTCCATAGTGAACCCTATGTTAGGAAATTTTAAGATAAAAGGACAACTGACAAGGTGCTACATGCAGGTTATTGTTGGCCCACTCTTTTCAAGGATGATAAGAAGTTTTTCTCTAGTTGTGATGCTTTCCAAAGGATGGGAAGACCTATTCCAAGTGATGATATTCCTATTCAAACTCAGGTACCAATAGAACCCTTTGAAAAGTGGGCATTAGATTTTTGAGGGCATGTTTCTCCCATGTCCAAAAAGAAGAGGTATATATTAGTTTTTACTGATTATGTGACAAAGTGGGTGGAAGCTAAAGATTTATATTCTGCCACTGAGAAGTATGTTTTAAATTTCGTTTTTGAAGATATATTTACTAGCTTTGGGGTACCTAGAGAAATTGTCACCGATCAGGGGACATAATTTACTTCCAAATTAGTAAAGGCTATTACTGAACAATACAAAATTAAGCATCAAAATTCTACCCCACACCACCCTCAGGAAAATAAATAGGTAGAACCTACTAACAGTGTCTTGAAGTCCATTCTTACTAAAATGATTAAGCTACACCATGGAGACTGGGCTGATAGGTTGCCAGAAGCACTATGGGATTACGGAACAACATGGAGAAATGTGACAAGATATACTCCCTATGAATTGGTAGATGGGAAGTAGGTGCTGCTCCCCATCGAATTTCAGGTGAATAATTTTTGAACTAATGCTGAACTTGGGATGGATTTAAATGAATCTAAAAAAAAAAGAGTTCTTCAGCTGAAGGAACTTGATGAAATTAGATAATATTACCTCCAAAAGACTATGTTGGTACAAGACCAAAGGGCATGGTGGCATGATAAGTATATCAAGGATAAATTCTTCCAACCCAGAGACTAGGCATTATTGTATGATAGCAAGTTTAAACATTTCAAAGGAAAATTTTCAACTAGATGGATGGGACCCTATGAAGTAGAGGAAGTTTTTGACAATGGCTCAGTCAAGATCAATACCATTGATGATGATCAGACTTCACTTGTGGTAAATGACCACAAACTGAAAATATATCACCGCTCACTGTCCATACAAGAATTTTTGCAAGATGTGATGTAGAATCTAGAAATGGAGCTGATTCATAAAGGGGATGCAACTCCTACTAGTTCTTCAAATTAAATTCTTTTTATTATTTTAATATATGTACATATGTACATAATATAAATAACATTGGGCTGATTTTTGTTTTCCTCCACAACTCACATAGAATAAAGAGGAAATCTGTCAAGGATAGATTTATTCCTTTATCTAGACTTGATGGATTATTTATGGAAAAGGATCTTCTGGATTTTACTTTGAACATTTCAGAATCTATAAAATTGAATGTTATAAGCATTAACTAACCTAAGTTCATTAATATTAATGGGAGAGTGGTAGTAAGGATCTACAAAGTACAAAATTATTCTTTTCCAGGCCTAGCGGGATAATTACGGAAAATAAACCCCCTAGAGTCTAGTTTGGGTTCTTCAGACTCCCTAGTGACTAAACACTATGAGCCTTAGCTAAATCAGGCTCGTTAAAGGGCTCTGCTGAGTATATATTTATTCTTTTCCAAGATTATCAAAATAATTACGAGAAAGAATCACCCTGGAGTCTTCTTTCATGCATTTCAGACTCTCAAAAATTGAAGTCCCCCCAAGGAAATAACCATTCCAGGCCTGGTAAAAATCCATGGATTGGTGGCACTAGTATGCATTTAAAGTAGTAGCAGTCAGACTTCAGTTACAATTCCTATAAGTTTATATATATATACACACATATCTATATATATATATATATATATATATATATATATATATATATATATATATATATATATATATATATATATATATATAAAGTTCTAAGCTCATATGGAAAGACTTCTATTTACTTTTTCAACACAGTCACAATTGTTCAGTGTTCTTTATGTCCTGATGGGTAAATTCAGATATTTTGTACTTAATTAAGTACTTATCACATAATACAAGTTTAGGTACTGAGTAAATTTTTGAATTTAAGAATGTGAGTATCAATTCAAGAGAATGTCAGTGGTACCAATTTGATCTCAACATCATTAAAATTGATGGAGGTATTAAAATTTATGAGTTTTAGTCTATTCGTGATCAAAGTAGAAAATTTTCTATAACCGACTCAAAGAATGGTAAATAAACTCAGTTAATGATCAGGGTGTCCAATCCTTTATCATTTTTTAACTCCTAAACATCATTACATATTCAATCAAGGTATGAATAATTTTTTCGTTTATTTTGATTAATACAAGGAATGTGAATAATAGAACTTAATTATTGATATACCTCCATTCATTTAAATTATGTGCATGTCCCTTACACATAATATCATAATCCAATTAGTGTCAGACTGTCTTATCCAATAATTTGTTTTGCTCATTTATTTCCATCGTGATACATCTGTTTAGTACTTATACCATCATTGCAATCAACCAGTTCATAGCATAATTAAAAAACACATAACCACCCTTTTGAATTAACCCAAGCCTATTTGAAATCCCCAAAAACAAGGTTTTGTTTATCTCAATAGTGTTTCTACACTTAGTGTTGATTAACCAATGATTTCATAATCTCCTCTTAGGCCATTGACACTTTTTCATCGTCATCATGGGGGTTGATAGACATGAACATACCTTTGCTCAATTCTGTGCCAACCCATAATATGTAGCTTGTAGGAGTCGATTTGAGGAAAAAGGGTGGATAGATTTCCTCAAGAAGTTTTATGAATACAATGACAAGGTTTCTATGGTGTTCGCACAGAGATTTGATGGGAAAATAGAAGAGGTTGGAAATTTGAGGGTTAAATTCACAGATAAATTGAAAAGCAAGGAAACAGGGTTACCTTTGATCGATGAAATATATTTCAAGGGTGGACTGCTTGAATGGATGAATGTGAAAAATTTCTCAAGCCCACATACAAAGCTATCAATATGTAAAAAGGGGTTCTAAGAAGCTGTATCGAAGAGGAGCGGTGGTCACTCATTACTGTTCTACAAAGGTTCATCATTTGTGAGGGAAGGTATGCAATTGTATTCCTATATTATATTAGGCTTCTCCTACATTTCACAGATGGGTTCGAGATTAATTTTTTGTTTTTCCTTCATTAAAGCTTATATAAAGTTTCCATAGGTGTTCAACCTGCTTCTAAAAAAACTTAAACTAGTCTATGCCATCATAATTTTATATAAATTCTTGTTGTTTATGAACTGGGTCGATGAAAAAATACATGGGAAGAATTCTTGGCTGAGAATTTTCCTGGGCAGGAAAATAAAATTAAGGGCCAGCTGTGGATTATCAGTCCTCATTCTAAGAAGCAATACAAAGAGACTGAGTTCCTTCTTGACTTAATTTCCAAGCAAGACAAGGTCCCCAAAAAGACCCTTGAATCAAAAAAATTGGAGGGAAGATCAATGAACCCCCCTATATAAGCTAGGATCTACAAACCCCAACTCTTATGTAAAGAAGGAACCCCTAGCCTAAAAGAGGAAGAAATGATTTTTATTTTTTGAAAAAATAAATAATATGTGACCAAAGATGCAACATCTTAAAAAAATGAGCAGAGCAGAAAAATAAACCTAGGGTGGAGGTTGTGAAGTCGATCGCCTCGCCAATAGAAGAAAAAAATGAAGAAAAATCCAAAAATACTCCTAAGAAAGGGAAGAGGAAGTTATTCTGTGAAAGGGATGAAGTGACATGAGTACCATCTCCACCACTACAAGAAAACCCAAAAGAATATAACACTTCGACCACTCAACAGGGTCGACGACACACCAGAAGTATGAATCAATAGTAATTTCCACCTTTAGGAACTCAAACCCTCAAGCTCGTAATTGTCTTATCTTCTCCGGAGTTGTAAATAAAGAGCCCCTCTTGAGTACTTGAAGAAAAAGGGAAGTTGGAAAATGTTATGCCCGAGGAGGAAGGGCTAGTTGATAATTTTCAGGATCTTTTGAATGACACTCTATAGAATGAGTAGTTTGAATTAGAACCAACAACAAGGAAATGTGTAGCCAAAACCATGGTAAGCCAAACTCATAAAAGATCAACTCATAAACATTAGGGAATTTTTGAGGTCTAAAATGGGCCTCTAAGGAATTTATGAAATAATAGTGGAAATACTAAAATTATATTAGCTTACATCATCAAATTTTAGAGCAAAAAAAGAATAAAAAATAACAAAACTACTTTTTCAACTTATCTCCCTAAGTTTTTACTAAAATTTCAAGCAGAAACACTCGTTGGATGCAAAATTTGATTCCTCATCCAAGGAGTACCCATGTTGCATACTTTCGATGGACCTTGTTACACAAAAAATGAGAAATACATGAAAAACATGACTGAAATCATGTTTTTTCATGTATTTCTCATTTTCATGTATCAGGGTCCATCAGAAGTATGCAATGTGGGTATTACTTGGACGAGGAATTAAATTTTTCATCCAACGAGTACTCCCACAAAAATTTTGAGAAAAACTTAGGGAGATAAGTTGAAAATACGAGTTGAAAAAGTAGTTTTATTATTTTATTATTTTTTATTCTTTGTACTTTTTTACTCCAAAAATGGTGAATCATCCCCCATGGTTGACATCATCATCTTGAATCCTATTGGTTCTTATAAATTTTATTTTGGTTGTACATTTTTCTTAGAAGGCCCATTTTAGACCTCAAAATTCCCCTAATGGGAAGTAGTTCGAGGAAACAAATCATGCCTCCTAAGGACACCTCTACTCGTAATGAAGAGGACTTACAACTGCAAGTAAAAAATCTACAAAAAAAACATGAAACTCAAGGAGAGGTATCACAAGTAAAAAACCTTGTTTCAACATGTTATGAAGGAAAACGAGATGTATAGAACTCAGAATCTGGCATTGGTATCTAATAACGATGAACTAGTCCTCAAGATAAATGAATTCTCAGTTGGAAGGTGAGGAAATTGAATCCTATTAAAGGACTTAGTGTTAATGAATGACACTAGAGGTTTTTGCGACAGTCAATGCAAAAAAATCATGGTTTAGAAATTTATTCAGCGCGATGGGAATTTGAAAACAGGGATGGCCCAATTGCGATGACTGGTCAATTTTGAGAAAGACAACTGTATGATGAAATGCATTCCTTCTAACGTGGGGGGATGTTGGGCCCTAATTTTCTGATACTTTTCGACACCTTATGTTAAATAAGTTTATACTTATTGACTCACTATTTACTCATTTATTTTTAGGGTTCTTAAATATAAGGATGGAAACTTGAATACATTGACAGGTCACCTGTGACCCAACATCTAGTTTCAGAATATATCAAGCAACCATTCAATACTTAATTCCATACTCTATTCCAGATTTGGTACCAGTCAACCAATGGGAATCTTGAAGGTAGCTTCTTATGTTCGTGGTTGTGGTGATAACTTCTTCATCTTAAAGATAGTGTTATAGTTAGATTAGTGCAGATACGATAAAATGAAGGAGTGACCTTTGGTATTTGTCTTAGCTTAATTAAGCCTAGATAACACATGAAATTTTATTTATTTATTTAAAAAAAAAAAATCCCGAGCTATTTTATTGTAACTATATTCAGGCCATAGATTCTTTAAGAAGGCCCAAAATCAATGCGAGGAGTTAGTGAAACTAAAGAAAGGAGTTTGTGACTCTAAACATTACATAACTTTGTTTTCATTGTAGTTTGGAATGCTTGGATTAATGTTCTATTGAAGACTTTAATATATAAGTGATATTGGCTTTTATATTTGTGGATTTATATGCTTATAATATATGAAGTTATTGAGGTAAATTAGCTTGTCTTAGGTCACGAAAAAGGACCACCACCGACCTCAACCAAGTTCTATATCAATTTTAGTTAGATATGAAGTGTGTTTGTGGATTAGATTTAACGAAACTGTACTTCACATCTTTATTTATTTTTGCAATTTTCATATATTCGTTACTTAGGAATGTAATTAAATGATATCTAAAATATTTTGTAGATCTGAATATTATGTTCAAGTGGTAATTGGCTAGATTCTTGTTCTGAATTGCATGAGTTTGTAAAGTCATTTTCATAAGGATTATCTAAGTACGTATGTTTCTCTTTTGATATTGAGAATTGATAAGTTTGAGAGAGCATGTTTTAGCTTAAATCAATTTTTTGAAGGATGAGTTTTTCACAGTTTTGGATTGAACCCTTTGATCTGAACAAAATACTCCACTTTCTATGGATCTGAAATTATAATAAGGAGGCCATGTAGATGATGTTCAACATGCTTGAATTTTCGTGAGATTATGTAGGAGTTGTGAGTCATTTGTTTCATTATTTAATCAATTTCGTATAGATTTATCGAATTAGGAATTTGTGTGAATTATTTTGAGTTTAATATCATTGTCAAGTTTTCTATTAATTTCTAGCTTGACCCTGGGTTAGTTCCATGTGAAGATTTTGAGTAGAATAGGTTGTTTAAATTGAATTATGAGTATATCTTATGATGATTATTGATTTTATTTCCAGAAGAAATATTATTAGTTGCATGGATATTGAAGATGAATTAGAAATTTGAATTATGCGTGTGGAATTGAAGAGTATAATAGGTTTCTTCACTTCAGAAAACTTTAGTGCAATGATTTTAAACTATAACAGAGTTTAGTCATTTTGTACTCAATTTCGTACTAAGTAAGTGTAGGATAATCAATTTAGATCTGAACCATAATTCCTTGTAACTTGAATATTATGAACTCTGGAATGATAATTTTAAATTTAGGGAATTATAAGGACATATAAAAACCATAACACTTCTTGTGAGTGGTGGTTCACAAATTATTTGATGTAATAAAGTAGGAACTCATATTTACATCATAAAATAAATAATCTTTGGTGGGTTTTCCCTTTTGGGTTTCCACATTAATTCTCTGTGTTCATATGGTTATGTTGCTCATGGTGTTGTTATGTGTTCATGTGTTGTGTTGTATTTTTTCTAAATGATATGTTGTCGATAGTCACATGAATTATTGTGAATCTTGAAATGAAAATATAAATTGGCATAAAAGTAAAAATTATTCGTAATATTGTTTCACCCCCCTGATGAGCTGCATCATTAGGTACATTTGGAGGGGTTAATTTTCACCTTTTTTCCTTATTAAGTCTCTTTTTCTCTTATTTTAATTATATTATGGTCTTATGTTGCTATTGTAGATGGTGATTAAGGCTTGTCATACTTCTAATGCCTAACATGAGCTAAATACAGGAAAACCACGAAGCTATTGCATTTTTTTATGAAGATTTTGCCATTAAATCTCAGAGTAGACAACACCAAGAGATTATACGGGAAATTTTCCACCTCCTTAACACCCAAAGGCAGCCAAGGGATCCTCAAGATTCCCTCCAAAATCTCAAAATCAATGGAAGCCAAGCAAGCTCAAGATCAAGTGCACGAAAGCTACACTTCACTTGCAGTAAAAGTGGAAACATCATCTACTTTTTAGGGAGCTGTTGGTAGCTACCCTCTAGGTTAAATAGGGCTGAGCAAGAGCTCATAGGATTCAAAATTTGAAGGAAGCTAATAGGCTCTTAGCACTTGTAATAGGATTTTGAGATTTTAATGTTGATGTAATGAGACTATAATTTGCAATAAAATGAGTATTCAGATTGTGTTTCACTGATCTAGTTTCAGAGGGCTAGGCTTGTGGGCTAGGGCCCAATTCATTGGCCTTAGTCTCTCTTGTGTATTCATTCTTTACTTTTATGTCATTTTATCTAGTTTTTATTATGAGTATTTAGCTAATTGTCTTTCATTTCAAGTCACTGTTTTTATTTTTCTTCCATTTGTCTTTTGTTGTAGATTTATCTTGCTTACATGTTGGTAGAATAGGTTATAAACTCAAAAATCTGTGTGTCAAGCCTCCCTCTCTCATCTCTTTCATTGGAGATTGAGGAGGGTAGACCTTCTCCATGGGCCAAAATTACTTTTTATTTTATGATTTCTTGGAATGAACAGTTAGGTTTTTGTATTTCCATGAATATGTTTAGAATGTTGTGTTAGATCTCCATTTTTAGGCTAAAGTAGATTTGTTTTCCAAATTAAACTCATCTTTTCCATTTCCTTTATCATGAATTTTCCAATATTTATTGCATGAACACGTAGTTTGATTGTAGGTTCAAGTAGCACAACAAAGGAGGAATTCACAAACACCTTCAACTTTATTTCTCACCCTTCATCAAGCTTCTATTCATCAAAATCACCATCAGCCCTGTTTTCAGATTTTTCACCTTCACACTGTGAGAAAACCCTAGAGGTGCAAGACAAGCCCCTCAAGAGGTTCTGATCTTGAAAAAGGATTTTTCCATTTTCCTCTCATCCAAACACACATTCTCTCCAACTTCCCTACACTTTTCTCACCCATTTTTGGCCTCATATTTCCCT
This sequence comes from Pinus albicaulis, assembly GCA_034641835.2. Taxonomy (NCBI): domain Eukaryota; kingdom Viridiplantae; phylum Streptophyta; class Pinopsida; order Pinales; family Pinaceae; genus Pinus; species Pinus albicaulis. Next base: position 256,226,718 of record CM076574.1, on the reverse strand, counting down.
CAGATTGTTTCATATAACAATTCAGGACTTTCCCGTAGGACTACAGGAAACCTGTAGTAGCACTTGTAGTAGTACCAGTGGGACCATACTTAAGCCCAAAAACCACCATCCACCTCATCCATACCTGCAAAAACCACCCAGATATCTTCAGCCTTGCATCCATGAGTCCAAGCCCTTCATAAGCCACCTTAGCACTTTCTCCTCCTAGCTGCAAAACAATGCATTTACAAGCATAGTTAGGTCATGATTAGCTGCATTATTAAAATCATGATAGATATAACATAGATTAGACAGAGTGTATTTAGCCATTTGGCCCAACAAAGTGTGATTAGGATAGTTTCCTTTATGCAATTTCAATACAACAATTTACTTCATGCAATATGCCTAGTTTGCTTCCATTTCTTATCATAGATTAATGTGTAGATTTCTTTCATTGTAGAGTAATTAGATGTACTTTCTTGCTATAGAATATTTATTTTCTTACTAATTGAGTAATGGCTTTGAATCATTTTTATCCCTATGTTTAAATTCAGAAGTGTGACATACTTCATCCAGAAACCCTAGGAATATCACCCTTTCGTAGAGCTCAAAAGAGGATGACATGAGTAGAATGAATATGTTGTGTATATAGCACTATCACCTCCAAGTTTTTACGAACCCTAGGTTGATAAAGAAAAGTAGGAAAACCTCTGGGTGTTGCAACATTATTGGTGCAATACCAAGGCTCACCACTTTTTGGTGTCATTGTCGAGGAAGTGTTTAGTAGATGCTTTGATTTTGTTTTGGCATTCTTCTCTTATTTACCTTTACATGTTGTTTCAAAAATATCAAAAAATACAAACAAATATTATTTTAATGGCTCGTAGCAGTAAGGACACTCAAGGAATTTTTTTTACCTAAAATCCCCACATCAACACCTAGTCACCCTTCACTCTTATTCAGTGGATATGAGCTTGACCACACCATAGGTGAGCCTTATGAAAAATTTGAAGAACCTATTGGAGAAGAAGAAGATATTGTTTCGCTAGAGGAGCCTACTTCACCTATTCAAACCATAGCTGACACTGAAGCCCAGGGAGCCTTCCTTAGCCCTTCCACACTTCCATTGACTTGCCTCTGAAGATCCCAACACATTCATGTTTGAATTTGGCGTTGTCTGTAGGACCTATGACTATGTGTCAGATGATTAAAAGATGAAGCTATTCCCATCTACCCTTAAGGATGCAACCTTGTGCTAGTTCCTGGGTCTACCTGGGAACAACATCACTACCTAGGCACAAATGCAAGAAGCCTTCAACAACAAGTACAGGTACTACTCTAGGTCCAAGGAAACTAAAGATGAGATATTCAGGATGACTATAGGGCCTCATGAATCCCTAGAGGACTATGAAGAGAGGTTCCAGTTAAAATATAAGAGAGCCGATTGTACCCTTTATCTTGGATCACTTAAACTATTACTTCTCCGAGGGACCAAGGAGGAGGTGATAAAAAAACCCAATATGATATCAGGAGGATATATCTACCATATGCCTTATGAGACCATCGAAACTGTCTTCAGGAACCATTCTAGGGCAGCTAGGAAGAAAGGTAGAGCTAGCCAAAGTACAACCAATACCCCTTCCTCTTCCACCTCCATCAAGCATGTGATTGGAAATATGTTGGAGGACTTCAAGAGTGACATGATGCACACCTTCACCTTGAAAATGGGCACAATGTAGATCAAGAGGAATAAAGAGGAAGAAAAAAGAGCCTTGGCTATATTTTTCCCTAGATGTACTAGAAAACACCCTAAAAATGAATGTCCATTAAATTTCATAGAAGTTTGTTCAATCTGTGAGGAGAATCATGCCACAGAAAAGTGTCCCTTCCTACCTAGACTCAAATCTGTATATCAAGCTGGGGAAGTAAAACTAGAGAAGCTCTCAGTTCATCAACCAGAGAAGGCATCAAGGCCCTAGGTCATATCAGTAGGGTATTCAAGGTGCACCTTATTATTACTATCATAATAATAAGAATGCATCCATGAAATATTGGTACACCCCCACTCCTCCATCCTGGACTACACCTCCTACTTGGCCTTACAACCCTCCATATCATCCTCATCTTGTGAACCAACCATCTCAACAATATTTTCCTCAGCAACCTCAGTGGAAAAACCCATCCCAAGGGTGGAGGCATCAACATAATCAACCACCTACTCTAATTACTCCACCCTAACCTCAACCTCATCTTACTCATGCTGCTCCACCCAATTTTCCTCAGATGCCTGCATGGCCCAATCCAAACCCGAAAAACAGACATGCACAACATGTTTATAGTGGAGAGACATCCTATCCAGTTTATGATGGGAGATACAAGAGATTAATCTAAGATCGGGAAGAGTGCTCCCAGAAAACCACCCTACATCTCCATATTTAGAGGTCGATGAGGAAAAGGTAGAAAGTAACACTCAGATCCAACAACCTCTTTTTCTTGAGTGCTTGATCCACTCCAGTCAGCACACCCCAGAGGAGACCAAACTTCTGGGAGAATTGAAAAATTTGTGTGTAAAAATACCCCTTCTCCAGAAAATTAGGGATTTCCCTCTTTATAATAGGCTCATCAAGGAAAATTACTTCAATAAATCTGGGAGAAAGAAGAAAGATACCCCCACCATCAATGCAATAGGAAAAATCTCTAACTTAATGCTGGGAAGGGTGATCTTTCCAAAGTACCTGGAGCCTGGAAGTCTAGTTGTAAATGTGCACATAGATGGTGTTATAGTCCGCAATACTCTGATTGATCTCGAGGCTACCATCAATGTTATGACCAAGGAGACTATGTTGAAACTCAACCTCCAAGGGAATTTGAGGAAAACCACAACAATTCTGAAACTTGCAGATTGGTCCACATTAACTCTAGAAGAAATTGTTGAGGATGTTATGGTTTCAATTGAATCTTGGGAGTATCCTATAGTTTTCCTCGTTCTGCAGCCAAAAGAAAAGTTTAATGGATATCCTCTCATCTTAGGGAGACCTTGGTTAGCCACCGCTGATGCTTACATCAGCTGTTGGGCCGGAAACATGACTATTAAGAATGTGCCCTTTTCTAAACAGTTGGTATTATATCCTCCAGCCCAACCTTCCATTGATAATGATATACCTATATGGTTGGAGGATGAAGAAGATGAGGTATACAAAACTACACCCATTTGTACCATAGATGTTGTTCTTAGAGGGGGGAGATTAATGAAGATTAAATCATCAACCACGTCATTCAAAACTAGTCCCCCACTAACAACCCGCTTGAAAATCTAGTCAAAGAATCTGAAAGCCACCCTTGGATGGAACTACATTCAGTTGATTCAACCTCTGAAACCACCAAGGTTGTGGATTTTGGCCCATCCAAATCTCTAAAAATTAACTCAAACCTCTCAGATAAATAAGAAAAGCAGCTATGCTAACATTTGAAAGAAAACCTAGATAAATTTTCTTGGGATTAAAAGGACCTGAAAGGGGTGCATCCTTTAGTATGCATACATCATATTTACATTAAGGAAGGATGAAAGCCTGTGCACCAACCCCAAAGGTGGATTAACCTAGCTCTAAAAGACATAGTCAATGAAGAGTTGTAGAAAGTGTTGGATGCAGGTTTCATTTATCCTATATCAGACAATGAGTGGGTATATCCTCTTGTCCTACTCCTGAAGAAGAATGGAAAATGGCTAATTTGTGTTGATTATCGGGAACTCAACAAAGCCACTAAGAAGGGCCATTTCCCTTTTCCCTTTATAGACCAAGTCCTGGATGGCCTTGTAGGAAAGAAGTTATTTTCCTTCTTAGACAGGTTCAGTGGGTATAACCAGATCCAAATCATCCCTGAAGACCAGGACAAGACTACTTTCACATCCCCTTGGGGTACCTTCACTTACCGAGTCATACCCTTTGGGTTGTGAAATGCCCCAACTACCTTCCAAAGAGCTATCTTTAGCATTTTCTCTGAGTTGGTCCATGGCTTGGTTGAAATCTACATGGATTATTTCACACCCTATGGGGACGACTTCTAGGAAGATCTCTCCAATTTAAGAAAAGTGTTGAGAAGATGCATTGAGATTAATCTCTCCTTCAGCCCAGAAAAGTGTGAATTCCTAATAAGAGCAGGAGTTGTATTGGGGCACTCAATCTCCCAAGTAGGAATATAGGTGGACCCGAACAAAATCACCATCATCAAAATGGTACCTGCTCCTAAAAAGCAGAGGGATGCCATGAGTTTCTTGGGGTTAGCTGGCTATTATAGAAGGTTCATCAAATATTTGAGCAAGTTGGCTTTGCCACTATTTGGTTTGTTGGTCAAAGATTTCAAGTTTACTTGGTCTAGTCTTTGTCAAGAAGCTTTTGAGCTCATTAAGGGAAAGTTGACTATTGCCCCCATTCTATGAGGTCCAAATCAGACTCTTCCTTTCCACATCTACATCGATGCATCAGACAAGGCTATGGGGGGCGAATTGGGGAAGTTAGAAGACAAATTACCTTATGCAATCTATTTCATCAGAAAGAACTTGTCTAAGGCCGAACTCAATTACACTGTCACAGAGAAGGAGATGTTAGCCATTGTCCATGATTTAAACAAATTTATACATTATGTCACTGTTTATCAGACCTTTTTACACACTGACCATGTAGCCATCAAATATTTAATGAAAAAACCAGATGTTAATGCTAGAATAATTATATGGTTGTTACTATTACAACAATTTGACCTAACCATTGTTGCCAAATCTGGAAAGGAGAATGTTGTTGCAAATATTTTATCCAGGTTAGCTCGATCTGCAGATGAAGAAGGAATGGTGGATGAACAACTTCCAGATGAACATATCTTCGCTATCTCAACACTCTCATCATGGTTTGTTGACATAGCTAACTACTTGGTTGCAGAAAATTTCCCTCCTAACCTCTCATTCAAGGAGAAATACAAGATCATCAGAAAAAGTGTTGCTTTCACATGGATTGGGGGAAATATCTTCAAGCTAGGCCTTAACCAAATTATCAGAAGGTGTGTGAGGGACGAATAATTTTTTTATATCATCTCTTCATGCCATGATATCCCTTGTGGAGGCCAATTTTTTGCAAAAAGGAGTGCCTTCAAAGTTTTTCAGGCAGGTTCCTATTAGCCTACCCTTCACTGGGATGCTAGAAGATACACTAGTAGGTGTGACTAGTTTCAAAGGATGAAGAAACAAAGGGATGACATACCTTTACACCCTCATGTGGCTCTTGAGCCATTTGAAAAATGGGGCATGGAATTCATTGGACCTATTGACTCACCATCTGGCGAGAAAAAGTATATCATATTCTGCACTAACTACCTGAAAAAGTGGGCTAAAACTAAAGCTATGAAGGTAGAAAACGAGGAGAAAGTAGCAGAATTTCTGAGAGAGACTGTGTTTTACAAGTTTGGATACCCTATAAATGTAGTTAGTGATCACGGGGAACAATTCACATCTCATATCATTGAGAATTTTCTGAGGAGGCACAAGATAAAGCATAAGACTTCCACTTCCTATGACCCTCAAGCAAATGGCCAAGAGGCAGTCACCAACAGAGCCTTAGAGAATATCCTCACCAAGGTTGTGAGTAGCAATATAAAATATTCGGTGGAAATATTGGTATAAGCTACTTGGGAATACAACACTGCTTGGAAAATAACAACAGGGTTCACTCCTTATGACCTAGTCTATGTCAAGAAAGCTCTTCTTTCAATTGAATTTGAGTTCAACACATTAAGGATGGACGTTGAGTCTGACCTAGATATATAAAATGCCCAACAAGAGAGGTTGTTGAAATTAAATGGATTGGATGAGTTTAGGATGCAAGCACTCCTTCACATAGAAGTGATTCAACTGCAAAGTAAGGTTTGGCATGGCAAGTACATTAAGGAAAAGACCCTTCAAGAAGGAGAATGGGTGTTTTTGTATGACTCAATGCTTAAGGATTTTAAAGGAAAACTAATGAAAATATGGCTAGGACCCTACAATGTGGATGAATGTTATGATAATGGTGCAGTTCATATTAGAATCATAAATGAGGAAGGAATTCCCCTACTTGTCAATGGTTATAGGCTTAAGGTTTACAAAAATCCCCTGTCTAGGGAAAAGTTTATAAATTCAATAAACATGGAGGTGTATGTCAAGGGAGACTCCATAATTTACAATGCCCCCCCCACCCCCCTATAAAATAAATAAATAAATAAAGAGGCATGGGTGATAACCTCTCTGAGGCGCCCAAGGCCAACTCCAGGGTTGAAAACCTCCATGAAGCAATCTGGGAGCAAAAAAGTAAAAGAAAGAGACAAAAAGAAAAAATAGAAAATAAAAGATCATTGGGTGAATACCTCTATGAGGCGCCCAAGGTAGTCCTATGGGTTGAAACCTCTATGGAGGTAGCCCAATTGCCTTCAAAAAATAAAAAATGAAATAAAGAAACAAAAAAAAAGAAAGGAAAAAGAAGGAAAAATACCTATGCACTTTTTTTGTTTTTATTTTTTGCATGTTATTAATTAAAGATGGTTTTTGGGATTCAGAGGAGTAGTTTCTCTTAATTTATCCTTCTCCTCTGCTTTCACACTCCATGAGACACTCCATGAGACACTCCATCATTCCCCCATTCATCCATTTCACCCCTCAAATAGGAAAAAAGTTCACTTTTTCGCTCCTTCTGTTATTGCTACAGGAAAATCCAACAGCTATAGGATTCTTGTAGCACTACAAGAAACTCCTATAAATTCTATAGGAAACCCAGTCATGAAGGAAGAAGCTCTCTTAAGTATTTATGAACTTCAGGGAGAGTATGATAATTTATGTTTTTCCTATACCTACCATTCCCAACCCCTTATTTCACTCCATGCACAAGGATTCACTCTCCAAACCCTATGTTGCACCATTAACAACTAGATCATCTGAAACTTGGCATGAGACCTATTCACTCACCTATCCTCCACTCCATTCATTCCATGACTCCATTCCTAGCCTCCATTAACCATTTCCCTCCATTTATGAGCAAACTGAAGCAAGAAAAATACCGCTACAGGAATTGGAAAGTTTCCTATAGAAAATATGTGGGTGACACAAGGAAAAAAGATGAAGAAAAGCTGATGAGGATGACTCGAAAAGACCACCAGTAGACTCCAAGAGGGAAATCACACCAACCATGGCACTTGAAGACCTACATGAAACACCTTTAAGAGGGAAAAAACAAAAACTATTAAGCAACTCACTCAGAAAAAAAACAAGAAGATCACTAAAAAAAAGCTGCTCACTCAAAAAATAAAACAAGAGAGTAAAAATACAACAAAGAAGAGATCATGGCTACAACTACCAGCTCCATCTCCTTGCACCGGCTCATTCATCACCACACCAACACCAGGTAGACTCAGGTATGGCCCTTCACCTCTCACTATGCATTCATAATGACCAAAATGGTTTAATGTCGATTTTTAGAAACTTAAAAGGAAAAAATGTGGCCAGTTAACTTGGCCACCTTCGTAAAGTTAAAATGGAGAAAAAATGAAAGTACATGCCACCTAGGCAAGTAAAATCAAGTCAAGTGGGCATGAATGGGTATGAATAAGGTGATTAAGAGGCTCAAAAATCATTAACTGGAGTGGGACCAACGGTCTCAAAGAGGAAAACTCATGTTAAGTACAAGTCAGCACATCGCACCAAATTTAGTTAAAAATGACATAAAGGTGAGTTTTGTCTAATTTTCACCATTTCAATAAGAATTTCAAAGAGAAACAAGAGAAGGATAGCAGTGGGAGCCATCATGAGAGAAACATCAAGATCAGAGCTTGCATGCACCATCGTGCTACAAGAAATAGAGATTTGCTACATGTAACTTTAGAGGAAGAACAACAAGGGTACAAAGGGCAACACAGAGTCACCTGTGGGTTAAATTGCTTCCCAAAGCCACAATATCTCAAGAAAAACACTAGAGGACAAAGGTAAGTGGTTTCCATCCTCCAACACTAAGATTTCTCCATGAAATTTACACACAACAAGTTAAATTTGGCAATTAAAGAGTAAAAATTTGCATTTGTTTAAATACCTCCATCTCTAAGACATCTTCAAATAACTCTCAAACATCTCACCACCTTCATATCATAACCATTAAAATGGGAGGGGGATTCAATAAAAGGGAGCCCACTGACATTAAGAGAATTAGACAACATCCTCAAGTCACGGAAATCTTCAGAAATCACTAATGGCTAGGTTTTTCGAGCTTTTGAAAGGTTTTGATGAAGAGATAGTTCGAGAATTTGCAGTGGCGCCTCTGAAATCACACTCAGAGGAGAGAGCCACCACTATGGTTAGAGTCCTAGCCTTCACACTATCACTTGAACTCATAAGCAGCGTTACAAATTTTCCCTTAGCACTAGTATAAAATGGCTAATTAATTACTAAAAAAATGACTAAAATTTTCATATAAATGACCATTTTTCAGTCGGTGACCAATAGTATCTAATTTATAGTATATTATAACGTGACTAAATTTTAGTCGTTTTTAGCTTAGTCATTAATTGGTTGTCTCAATTTATCATCTAGTAGTATATTTAGTCATAAATTTATTCATTGATTTAGTCATTAATTTTCACAATTAATGACCAAATATATTACTATATGATTACTTGATAAAAAAAATTAATGACCAAATAAATATGACCAAAACATTGGTCGTGTTATAAGATACTGTAAATTAGCTACTAATAGTCATATATATGAAAATTTTAGTTATCATTTGAAACCAATTAATGACCAAAGAAATATGACCAAAATGTTGGGCGTGTTATAAGATACTGTAAATTAGCTACTAATAATTATATATATGCAAATTTTAGACATCTTTTGAAACCAATTAATGACCAAAGAAATATGACTAAATTTTAGTCGTGTTATAAGATACTGTAAATTAGCTACTAATAGTCATATATATGAAAAATTTAGTCATCATTTGTAATCACAAATTTATAATTTACAGTAGTCATTTATCTTTTTTTGGTAGCTTCATATTCATTATATAAATGACTGATTTAGTTGTTTCTATTCATTTAATTTAATTTCATTCATAATAATTATAAATGACTAATTTAGTCCTATATTCATTTTATTTGTATTCAACATTAATCAATATAAACTACTAATTGAGTAGTTTTAGATTGATTTTATGTGTTCATTATTAATCAATATATATTAACTAGTATGATTTTACAGCTAAATTTAAAAAAAAAATGTCATACAATGTGCATGTTCATCTAATATGATAACACAAAGTTAAATATGTTAATTACCAGACTAAATAACATCAAGTGCAAATAAAAATAATTCCAACCACATTAATTTTGTTATATAAAATTTCAAGTATTACGATATGAGTTTCCAACTTAATATTAGTTGTACTGCAATTTACACATGAAATATTGTTTCATCATTTCAAAACATTATTGTTGTGTTGCGAAGGCATTAAAAGTGAATTCAACAACTCTAAAGACTTGACCATGAGTCTTTATGTGTGTCTTATGAAAGATATTGGCTATTAGGGTATCATTAGACTGGTTCTCTTCTCTATCTCATTTTTCATTTGTCGCTTCAGTGTTATTGTTCTCTTCTTTTTTCAATTCCTACTTCTTACCATCAATATTGAATTCCTCTCCTAAAAATGAAAGAAGTTACAACGTGGATTATAAGACATGAAAGATAATGAATTCTTGAATATAAACTAAAGTAGACTATAAAAATTTATATGACATATACTCAACATCAGCAATGTCAATGCCATTTTCCCTCATAAAAGTAAGGAACTCAAACAAGTTTTCTTCAGTTAGGGATAGTAGCGATTATGTCGCCATATGACCTGTATAAACAAAGAAAATAAAACATCACCATAGAAAAAAAAATGCCTTAGTAACTTAGTTATATTCAACCTTCATAGAAAGCTTAAGCATAATCGTGCCAACTAAGTTACATGTTAAAAAGTTCAGGTTGTAAATAAATTGTTAAAAAAAATAATCTGAGGTGTGATGTTTAACCCTTATCGTTTTATTTGCAAAAAAAATTCACTCTAATGCATGAACTTGGTCAAGTATATAGACAACCTATGCTCAAATAACATCATGAAAGTAAAATTTTTTAAGAGTCATGAAAATATTTTAACACAAAACAATTAAAAGGATTTCAATTAGTATCGTGTAATACTAAAATCATCTTCAAGCTTTGGATGTTTTTTAAATGGACATGATACCAAGAATTTTAAATTTCATAGTTAAAAAACAAAAAAAAATCAAAAGAAACATTCAAAATACAATAAAACAATAGACATAGTATATCATGGAATGAACATTGCAATTATAAGAATTTTGTTTACCTGTCCACCAATGTCTTGTCTAGCATTCGTAAAACATTTGCTTGCCCAAAATAACCATGAGGTGAAATAATCACAACGTTAAAAACCATAGAAATCCCTGCTAGAAAAATTTCCAAATTTGATGGCTCAAGTGCCTGAAGGATCTCCAACAACAATTGAATCATATCCAAGACATGCTCTGCATTGTCTCCCCATATTTTTCCAATCCGATTTCTTGTAACCTGTCCACACTAGATTCAAGTAACAATCAAATGAAAGCATTGATATTTTTCTTACAATTCCTACAATGTCAATATTTTTCTTACTGTGATATCTTGGGTAGAAAAAATAACATATCTGAAAAATAAAAATCCATATATTACTTGTATTCAAACTCTGTGTATGGTGTAATTGTAGGCATCTTTTTAAAATGTTTTTCTTCATTTACCAAAGCTTACTGTAGCTTTGGTTAATCTATACATCGTTTCATTCAACATCAATTTCTGAGAGATAAATGTCACACGTTATTCATTTCCATTTCTAAACGTGCTACAAATGATAAATTGAAAATCACATAAAAACAAGAGAAAACCCTTTTTATAACCAAAACAAACAAGCAAATAGTGCCTCTAATAAAACCTCACACCTCATAAATTACTTTGTCACCTGCATGGGATAAAATTGATATTATTTGAACCATATTTAGGTCATGCTTAATGGGATATTCATATGTTTATCATGATGTCAATTTGGTGTTAAAAGAAATATATAATTTCGGGTTATTATCAGTGAAATTCAAGCATAATTAAAAAAAAGTCATTGCAAGGTAGTGGAGAGAGAAACATCTTCATTATTAGGCTTCTCTATTTTAGTTTGATTTGAATTGAGTTTGTATTTGAACATATAATTTTCTCGAGAGAAGTGAAATAGAAATATGAGAATCGAAATAGCCCAAACAATGCCAAACCTTCCTTCCATGGTTATTCATACCTATCTCCTAGGCTTGTTAAAACAATGTGCTTTAAATTATTCAAAGAGTAGAATGATTTTGCTACAAAAAAAATTGGGTCATCATGATATTAATTATAAGCTCCACAAAGAAAGTTGTTGATTGGGTTTATCTCTGGTGGTTGCGAGGAATGATCGTTATCCTTCCCACCTAGTTTCAATTTCCACAAGTGACGTGTTGAGTGTTGAAATGTGTAGCTTGGGAGGTACTCCAAGCCTAGGGGTTCGGGGTTTGGAAGAAAAAGTGCCACAAGGGCAGCTTGTGGGCTTGGAACCCAAGTGTGGGGTTTTGGAACCCATAGTGGTTTGGGGAAAAACCAAGAGGAAGACAAAAAATTTGATCGATGAGGACAATATTTCTCAGAAAGAAGATTCCAACGCATCAAAAATCGTCTGATTACGAGTTTTCGTTTGGGAGATATGAATTCTTGCAGTTGAAAAAATGATTAATTCCTCAAGTAGGCTGACATGAAGGAATTTGAGACATGTATCTTTGTTGGTTTTATGGACGACGTGGATCCTATTTTTATGTGATGATTTAGGCTCATTCGGGCATCAATTTTGTGAGAGCGATACACAAAGGTGCCTCTGAAATTTTTGGTGGAGCTGCAAGTCGCAACAAGGAGAAAATAACAGCGTGGAGAAGTTCTAGAACAATGAAGGGAACTTTTGTGATTAGGGTCGTAATTATTAAGGTGATTACGTATAATTGAAGGGTTTTTCTAGGTAATATATAAGGAATATTCAAGTGTGGATTTTTGGGAAAGTTAGGCGATTGCATATAAGTGGCAAAACAACCAAGGAGAGGACTGGAAAACCAACAAAGAAGTTCAGGGTTGTTGTAGGTGAGAATGTGGAAATTTCTGGGTTGGTTGGGCGTGTCTTAGGGTTGTTTTGGCTTTGTTTTGGCTGCATTTGTCAGAGGGGTATTACAATGTTGTTTTGGGTGCATAATGGTGATGTTTTAAGAGGGCCCCATCCAAAATAGGATTGTTGTGCTAGGTTTTAGCCCAAGAAAGCATTTAGGAGCATTTCAAGGGAAACGTCTAGGTGACAAAACCCAAATTGAGGCAGTGTGGCATTGAAGGCTACTCTCCAAGAAAAACCGAAGCTAATGAAGGCTTAAAAAATTTTCTATGTGGAGGGTGTAGGGCTGAAGATTTTTCCCTAACCAGAATTGCAGGTCCAGCTAGTAAACGCGATGACAACAACTATTATGGAATTGTATTGGGTCAAGTATTGACTAGATTTGGATCAGTTTCGTTGTTTATTATGGAAGCCAAGCAGTGAAGTTGAAAAGGGTGTAGGGAGAACTTCAAGTGGTGGAATATTCCACAATGGATGGTTGGGTGTCATAGAGTTATTGGAGGGCAGCAAGATTGGCTACACAAAGTATCACTAGACAAGTTATCTTGAAGGAAAAAGAGAAGTTAAAGGTTGGGTGAAGGACAGTTTCAAAAGTGCAACACTCTAATGGACTAGAAGTGTTTCTAGCCTGGCAGATTGGAGCTTGGGGATTGGCCAATCCAAAGGAGAAGATTGGATCAGCCCAAGTACACCGAGTAGATGGAATTGGGGCAGTGTGAGGGGGTACCCTCCCGGAGATACAACATTGTGTTTGCCAATGCATCTTGTTTACCATAGAATTTTGTATTGTTCAGATTTGATTTAATATAATGAAGATTGGGGATTGTACAATTTTTTTTAAAACTGTGTTTGTTGTGCATATGTGATTTATTGCTTTATATTTTCCGTTGTGCAAAGTAGTTTATGGTTGATATTCTTGGTTTGGTAGCATCAATGAATTAAGACTCTAACCTAGATCCAAGGTCATGGAAATTCAACATGGTATCCAAGCCTATTTGAGCTACTTTGGAAGTTGGTAAATCAGAGTTTATCAGTAAGTAAAATGTAAGAGGGTGTTGGTTGCATTGTGAGTGAAATAATTCACTACAATGTCAAAGTTGCAGGCAGGTCTCATGTATGAGGATAGGTTGGAAGGGTTGTCCAACTATACTCCTTGGAAGGAAAGGATAAAGTTGGTCTTGCAGGTCAATAATATTTGGGAGTTTACTGAGAAGCAAATCAAGAAACCAACAGGCCCTAAGGAGCTGGATGTATGGGAAGATTTGGATACAAAGGCAAGGTTAATCATCCTTGATGGTGTAAAGGATTCCTTGATACCGCATGAGTCTGGGAAGAAAAATGCACATGAGATGTGGATGGCTCTTCAAAATTTGTTCCAGAACAATAATGAGAACCGAGTGTTGGTATTAGAGGATAGGTTGAAGTCCACCAGGATGATATAGGGTGAAGGAAAAAATTCGTATATGATGAGGTTGTCTATAATATTCCTAACTTCGCATGCAGATAATTGGAATATTAAAATATAATTATGCTTTCTTGTTTGATGAATAAGTGGGTAGGGAGACCCATAAATCTCTTTATTAGGAATAAAACCACTTCTCATGTGAAAGTGGATCATCTTTTCAGGTTAATAAAGCACCCGAAGGTGTGAACATGGGCTAAAGCAAGTGGTCTGGGTCAACTTTGACCAAATCAACAATGATGTCATGGAAGAGTGGCATTCAATGAGGGACAATGCAGTTTTAGATGGAGAGACATTGCATGGAAGTAGTGGCATTAATGGACGGGGCTTAGATTTTGGAAGCTCATTTCTTATATAAGGAAGAGGATGGAAAACATACTATTCATGTTATGATATGTTATGTTTTAGATTATATGGTTTGTTTAGAGATATATCTTTCTCTAGTTGTTTAGCTGAGATTGAGTGTTGTTTAGCATCTGGTGTTCCTGATCGGGAATCCCACCTCTTCCATTGGGAAGCTCTTGGAGGAGTTTTCACTACATTTCCACATTTAGGTTTCAAACCAAGCTTCAGTCTTGTGGTAAAACACTGTTTCTATTGAGAAATGTGCTAAGTTGCAGGGTGCAGCAGTGGAAGATCTTGTTGGGTGTTTTCTGAGCTAGTTTTGCAGTGGAGGAAGGTTTCCTTCCATTGGGAGACTAGTAAGGATCCCCTTGAGCTTATTTGAAATATTTGGAATTATATCAAGTTGATTTTATCCCCTACAGCATAGTTTCAGTCCAGATCTGCGTTATTTTGGTGAGTTGTTGCAGGGGCAAGTTCTGTGCTCGGTTTGGAGTGTTTGCTTTCCATTGAAGGGACCAACCCTTCATTGAGAGAGTATTTGGGGGGATTTCTTTCATATCTACATTATATTTAGCCACCTACTTCTATGTGCTTTAGTTGCAGTGCATCCTCAGCCCTAGGTCTTTAGATCCACCATTTATATTCTGTGTATTTCCGGAATCCCTTCCTGGGTTGTCTAGGAAAAGTGTATGGGAGAATAAATCTCCATTTTTGGCCTTGTATGAGCATTATATTTTCAGATCCATTTATTTATATGTCCCAACTACAGTATTAGTCATTAAAACTACATTTTTCTTGCTTCAGTACTTTGTGTAGCAGTGTATTACTTGTTTTTGGGTGCATTTTAGCATTGGAGGCTTCTTTTGCCTATGTTGAGGAGATTGATCCCCAAGATCTTGTACTTATTTATTACTGTTATACATAGTAACATGGATCTATTATTGGATCATATTTAATGTGTTAACATTTTCTGCTATTTCCATTATTATGAGCTATATTCTAGCTTTTCCCATTTGGGAATATTACAGTGGTATCAAAGCATAATCTTGGCTAAGCCTGTGAAGACATTACATCAATGTTATAAGAAGAAGAAGAAGCTTCCGACATAAAAGAGAAGATTTAAAGAAGAGACAAAGGCAAGTCTTCATTATTTGGAGAAATGGAGGGAAAGAAGTTTCAAGAACTTCTTCTCCAAACTATGCATGAGCTTAAAAGAGAAATCAAGGGAATGAGGAGGGAAAGACATGAATATCCCTTAAGAATATTTGCACATGAAGAAAGCTCCAGTTCTTCATATTATGTGTGAGAGAATTCAGCCACACAATCAGATCTACAATGTGGTACCATTCCTACATTCTTAGCAATAGGAGAAGAAGAAGGAGAAACACCAAAGGAGGAGACTCTTGGTGACTATCTCCAAGAATATGAATCTAAGTCTAGAAGATTCAAGGAGCATCTAAGCTTCCAAGGGTTTTGTCAAATCAAAGAAGATATAAGACGCAATAACTACTATAGAAGAAGAGGGTGCATGCAACACACTTTGGGTAGATTCTTTCTACCTACTTTTGGTGGGTCACCCAAGAGCACAGCCAAGGCTTGGGTAAAGAAGCTAGACACATATTTCCAGCTGCATCAAGTTTCAGAAGAGGAATCCATTAGAGTAGCAGCGCTGCATCTTGAAGGTAAGGCTTATGCCTGGTGGTTATTTGAATTTTCTTCATTGAATAATGAAAATATATCTACTTATGCAAAGTTCACTAGGAGGTTAGTGAAAATATTTGATTTGAAACAATCTGCAATTTCCTTGGGAGAACAAACCAAGCCCAAGAAATCAGAACCTTTGCATGATTTTGAAGGATCAATGAAACCAAATCCATTTCAGAACAGTGTTGATGGGGTTAAATATCTACAACATGCTTTGCTAAGGGCAAAGGCCCCACTTCAGCAAGAGCTTTCTTCTCAAGAAGGAGACATGAGGATTCCTTTTTCAAAAGGAGATCAAGAGAAAGGATCTCTTAATGATGTGGCATTCTCCATAGATGAGGAGAAGGAAGAGGAAGAGCTGGAAGGATCCTCTAGCACTGTGATAGTAGGAGGAGATCTACTTCTATTTGGATATGGAGATGAATCAATTGCTTTAACTAGAGGAGCTATTGTATCTTTGCAAGAAGTTCCAAGGGATATTACATATGAAGATCATGAGAAGCATGTGTCTATGTTGATAGGAAATGAGACAAAACAATGGAGGAAGTGTTTTCAAACATTGAATACTGTGTTGGGGACACACACTATGATAGATAATTCCTTTGTGATCAAGACTCTTGATACCAAGAATATTTTGGGTGTACATGAGTTGATTACATTTGAATAAAACACCTTAGACTATGAGATCTAGCACGAGGTAGGAGAAGATGAGAAGGAGGGCCAACATCCAGTGATTGGAAACATACACACCCATCCTTTTCAGGAGGTTTATGCACAGAAGCAGGAGGATGATTTTCAAAGTTAGGGCAGGGACAAATCATTCCACTCACATCTACATCCTGCTCTAGGCCTTGATGTTTCATTACATGGAGGCATTCCACCAGGGAGACCACCTGATTGGAAAATGATCAAAGAGTTCTATCAACATGTTGCACCACTCATAAATCCAAGAGGAGTGGGAACAATGGGAGGTCATTGTACAGTGCTGAGATTCTTGGGTAGACTCAAGGAGGAGGGAGACATTCTCACAACATCGTCATTACCCACTCTCATTTCAGATTCTGCACTGAGAGAGGAGCAACAAGGGGAGGATATCAGCCTTCCAATATGTCACTTTGGCATGGGAGATGTGAAAGAGGAGGATAAATACATGACATATGCTTTCTATGACAGATCATTAGCATTGTCACTTTGGAGGATAGATCCATACTGGAAATCCCAACTATTGGTGGATTATTACAAGGATATTTTCATTTGTATGATACTTGATGACCAACTACAAGAGGAGGGATATTTAGTCAGAGATGAGGTCATCTACTATCATGGTAAGATCTTCTTGTCTAGAGCTTCCAAGCTCAAGGAGAAGCTACTACAAGAGGAGGGATATTTAGTCAGAGATGAGGTCATCTACTATCATGGTAAGATCTTCTTGTCTAGAGCTTCCAAGCTCAAGGAGAAGTTACTACAAAGAGCACATGAATATTTTCTCTTCAGCTACACTTATTCCATGAAGTCATACAACACTATCATAGAGGAGTTTACTTGTGAAGGCTTTGAAGAGGAGGTATATCAGCATTTGAGGAGATGCATGGACCATGTGGAGATGGTAGGGATACATAAATCTATGGAGGAGTTATCACAACCACCTCTTTCATCTTTTGGAATGAGAGGGGATCTATCTATGAACCACTCCATTTGTATGAGCAGAGAATATGTTAAAGATCTTTCTTTTATGCATAATGATTTATATGATGAATATTTGCATTTATTTACCATACATGTGCAGGCCATTGTTCCAAGGGGGAGCATTCTTCCTTATAAAATTAATGGTCAACTTTGGGCCATAAACTATGTTGAGCAAGGCCACTACCTAGGAGGCTATAGGGAGATGATATATCATTCTGGGTGTGCACTAAAGGCACCAAACATTTCTCACATTTTTTTAGAACTTCTGAGAAAACCATGGCAGCAAGTAAGTGGTGGGGAAACCACTTACCATATCATGATCTGAGGCAGTCAGGAGATATACTGCGTCGGTTCCATATGTGGGACTATGATCCACCTCCATTATTGCATTTGTTTCTTTATGTTTCACTAGTTTTGATCCCATATATTGATAATGTACTTATTCTTTTTATGGGAATGATTAGAGGGAGGATGGAAGGAATGGATGTGCCCTTTGGGAGAGAGATTCTCCATGGTTCTCATGTTTAATATTTCTGGGAAAGCATTGGACCATCCATGATTGTTACATTGGATCTCTTGTTTCCTTATGGGATGAGCCATTTGGGTAACTTGAGCACTTGGGAGGTGCCTCTCATGAGTAGATGGGAGGGGTTTTTCGATGAATTACCATTATGGAGGGTGATTCATTTTATATGGATGATAGCTTGGAGGATGGAGCTTCACATGGGGATGAAGGTTACCTATATTTTTCAGATCTATCCTTGTATTTTCTTGAGGAAAAGAAACATTTGGGAGGGGAGGATTGTAATATTCCTAAATTAGCATGCAGTTAATTGGAATATTAAAATCTAATTTTGCTTTCTTGTTTGATGAATAAGTGGGTAGGGGGACCCATAAATCTCTTTATTAGGAATAAAACCACTTCTCATGTGAAAGTGGATCATCTTTTCAACTTAATAACGCACCCTAAGGTGTGAATAGGGGCTAGAGCATGTGGAATGGGTCAACTTTGACCAAATCAATAGCGTTGTCATGGAAGAGTGGCATTCAATGAGGGACAATGTAGTTTTAGATGGAGACACATTGCATGGAATTAGTGGCATTAATGGATGGGGCTTAGGTTTTGGAAGCTCATTTATTATATAAGGAAGAGGATGGAAGCCATATTATTCATGTTATGATATGTTATGTTTTAGATTATATGGTCTATTTAGACATATATCTTTCTTTAGCTGTTTAGTTGAGATTGAGTGTTGTTTAGCACTAGGCGTTCTTGATCGGGAATCACACCTCTTCCATTGAGAAGATCTTGGAGGATTTTTCACTAAATTTCCACATTCAGGCTTTAGACCAAGCTTCAGCTTGTGGTACAATGTTTTTTCTGTTGAGAAATGTGCTGAGTTGTAGGGTGCAATAGTGGAAGATCTTGTTGGGTGTTTTCTGAGCTAGTTTTGCAATGGAGGAAGGTTTCCTTCCATTGGGAGACCAATAAAGGAGTCCCTTGGGCTTCTTTGACATATTTGACATCAGGAAAAGTTGATTTTATCCCCTACACTGTAGTTCCAGTCCAGATTTTCATTATTTTGGTGAGTTGTTGCAGGGACAAGTTCAGTGCTCCATTTGGAGTGTTTGCTTTCCATTGAAGGGATCAGCACTTCATTGAGAGAGTCTTTGGGAGGAGTTATTTCAGACATATATCATATTCAACCAACTCCTTCCATGTGCTTTAGTTACAGTGCATCTTCAGCCCTAGGGCTTTAGATCCACCATTTATATTTTTTGTATTTTCGGAAACACTTCTTGGGTTGTCTAGGAAAGGGTATGGTAGCATAGATCTCCATTTTTGGCCTTGTATGAGCATGATATTTTTATATCCATTTATTTATATGTCCCAAATGCAGTATTAGTCATTAAAACTACATTGTGCTTGTTTCGTTACTTTGTGTAGCAATGTATTACTTGTTTTTGGGTGCATTTTGTCATTGGAGGCTTCTTATGCCTATCTTGAGGGGCTTGATACCCAAGGTATGGTACTTATTTATTGTTGTTATACATAATAACATGGATATATTATTGGTTGATATGTAATGTGTTAACATTTTCTTTTATTTCCATTATTATGAGCTATATTCTTGCTTTTCTCATTTAGGAATATTACACTATCTCAGGTTCGATATGATCTTGTTGCTGTCGAGGTCAAAGTTTCAAATGTAGAGATGGTGAGGATTGCCTTGAAAGGGTTCACCTCAGAATGCAAACCTTTCATCAAAGGAATCATTTTCAGGGAGAAGCTACCAGACTGGAATATATTGTGGGACAATTTCATTCAGGAAGAATTGCGAGGTGATGATCTTCATCTATCCAAGAAGGAAGATGAGGATGTGGCACTTGAAAACAGAATGAAGGGTAAGTGAAAGAAGGACTTGAATAAAATCAAGTGTTTCAATGTGGTGAAATGAGTAATTTTTTGACTAATTTTCCAAAGAAATAAAAGGAGAGAGAAAAGAATAAAGGGAAGTAGGTCGCTCGTCTTACCAATAAAACAGAGAATGATGAGCTCATTAGAAGATTGGAAGAAGAAGAAGAAGAATTTTCTATGATTTCTCATTTCTCCTAGGGTATTATTCGAGAGGATGGATGGTACGTGGTGTGATGAAGCATATGACAAGATCAGAGGATGTATTTGGGACTCTTTCTAAATGGGACTCGAAGTTTCCCATGGTGTTGGGCGACAAGAGTCAGTTGGAAATATGAGGATCAGGAGTGGTTCCATTCAGAATGGTGTCATGATGTATGATGTAGGTCCAGGAGGTATTGTATGTACCAGGACTTAGATATAATGTGTTCTCCGTCTCGACGATGGAGAAGAAGGGTTTTGAGTTCTTGTTCCAAGATAAGAAGGAAAGACTCAAGACTAAAGGCTCTAAGTCCAAAGGGATTGTGCTTGGAGTCATGGAGAATGGTCTATACATACTGAAGGGCAAGCCTAAGGACCATGAGAAGAAGAAGCAGGTGGAGCAGGTGCATGTTCCAGAGAAGCAAGAGCAGGTGCAGTTGCAGGTGTAGGATTCAAATGAGAAGGCACGAGTTCCTGAGAAGAAGGTTCAATTTTTCGAGAAGGCACAGGTTCCAGAGACTTAGAGGGAATCAAGTTTGAGAGGGAGCTTGAAGATTCAGAGGGATACTTTGCAGCCCAAGAAGAGCGCTTGGTTAGTGGGGAGCGAGATTGTTATGTGGATAAATCCTTCTTGCGGAAAAGAACGATCTCCCTAGTATCCTAAGGATATCTAGAAACAAACAACCAAATGCAAACCATTTTCTCTAGATCATTTGTGATTCATAATTATTAATAACAAAGTACAAGGACATGTCCCTACCTGAAGTCCAATGCTTGCCGAAATCTTCCATACAGTCGCTCCAAAAGAGGTCACTTTAGCATGTGAAACCTGCAATCAAAGATATATAAAAGGATTAAAAGCACCTGCAAGATATAATAATTGAGAAAACACTAATCTATCTCAGTGATCAAGGAATTTAAGAATTGAAATACTCAAATAGATACATGAACAATTCGATGAGAAAACATAATATATTTGTATTAACTTGTATAATAATAAGTAACCTTACAATATTTTGCCTTGATGTTATACAGGTTCTTCCGGGGTCCTGAACAACCATCCTCTCTTAGATTGACAAGCCTTCTTCTCTCTGAACTAGCATAAAGTTATGGACATGAGTGTGTGATCATTCTCATACCAAAAATGGCTAGTATAGAGAGTATGCTCTCTTAAGAATTTCTTCAACAATTACCACATATGTGTCTCTACCATTTACAAGCTACCATCTACCAGGTACCCTTGAGACTGAAACATGAGCTCAATTTATAGGGAAATGGAGTTAGTTTTAGTTCCATGAAGAGGGGGATGGATTCCTCTTATGAAGGGATTTGAGATCCATATACCAAGGGATAAAATCCATGAGTGAAGGGATAAATCTCATGAGTATAGGATAAAGCTTGAACTGAACGCGCTTCTAGAAGCTTCCATTTGGGAGAATATTCGACCAGCTGGGATTCTATAACTTAATTTTTCCTTTATTTCATGTTTACGGGGGTATGTAGGTTTTATAAGCAAAACGTGTAGGATGTATCACAGGCTATAGAGCAAATATCTGTGGATCCGCAGGCAAGGGCTAGGAAAAGTGCAGAGTTAGACTTTTTAGGTTTTTAATGAGCTTTTCTCCAATTCCAAGACTTGGTTTAGGAAAATTAGGGTTTTTTACCTCTAAGTGGCATAATATAGGTAGTGATGAACTTATATTAACAGTCTAATGTCATGGCGACAAAAAAATGTGTAACATATTGCCCCCTAAAGTGCGAAGTCTGAGGTAGTTCTGAAGAGTGAAGTGCTTTATCTTTCTGAGAATTGGATTTCAGACATACCGGTTGAAAGCCTGTAAAAAATTCAATGCAAACATATATATGCATATCATCGTTGAGGTAGGAATTCCCATACTCAAATCAAAACTAACTACATGTTCTGGTACAAAAATGATTTTAAAATTACATCAATAGTAGACATAGCATGGACGCAGCCATCTGTCATAAGTAGTCTACAGTATCATCAATAATAAAAATTCTCACAACCTGGATGGTGGAAACTAGATCCAGGGTCTTGATTTTCGCTTCTCAAACTAGTACAATTCTATCCATGCGATTGATTGTGTCAAAGTCGAACATGGTAGAAACCACTTGATTACCAGTCAATGATGTGAATTGTTAACAAGTGTGAGAGAAACCACCAATAACGAAAATGGCTGTCAAATTACTCAGTACAATCCATGAAGTGTGAATGAATGATTTGCATTCGAACACTTCATTGAATCATTCGATCGAAGGTCAATGATGCAACCTGTTGTCGAAGGCGAGAAACCTACCATTAGAGCATGCAGATCCCAAGTTACTGATAGGATTCTAGATCAACTTTCTAGATGATGAGCTGTCGTCGATAGAAAGCGACCCATCGCAGGAAATCCTACGACACAAAACCATTAGATCAAGTTTTGAAGAAATTTATAGCAAGGACTGACTCAGGGATGGTCAATGCGAATGGAGACAAATGTTTGTAATGAATGGTTTATTTGAACTATCTCTTGAACACATATCGACACTGCAGATGGTTTGGTAACAATTGACCTAAATCTAATGCCCAGAAACCGGCTGAAGAATTTCAATGTGGTTTGATTAAATGTTAGACAAAGGATTTTCCCAACCCAGGTACAAGTGTGAAAAAAGTGTCGTGTTCAAGTGTGGTATACTGCTTTTAAAACAAGGGTGACAACTAGATTCATTTTCTCTTTTTTCCCCCACCATTACTGGCAAGTACCTCTTTATTTTTGACAAGCTTGAGGAGGATAACATTTTCTTGTTGTGTAAGCTCATCCTTCGGATGATTCCAACTTAGTATTAAAATTGAACCCTAAGAAGGAGTGGTTCATTCCTCTTTGTAATTGACATGTCCTTTACTGTTAAATTTTAATGAGTCCAATATAGGTGAAACTCGGTGTTTTTCAATTTTAGAGAGTCAGAAGAAAAACATAAGAAAACTTCGTGGTTGTACTTTTTTGTAAATTTAGTCTCTCAAGCCCGAAAAAAGGTAAAATAATACAAGAGAGAACTCTATTGACCATGATTATTCAACGTATACCTTTTTCGTAAATAGTCCATTTCAGTCTGGAAAAGGGGTAAACTTATACTGAAAGGACGACTCTTCATTTCCTTTAACGAGTTCAAATAGTCAAGTACTTGACGATATTTTAATGTTTAGAGAGTCTGAAAAGGGCTTAAAATAGAACTCCAGGGTTTTGATTTTTCTTAATATTCAAGAGCCTGGAAAAGTGATAAAATTTTACTCATCATCAAAATAATTCTTTTCAGAGGAAAAATCTATATTCTGCACAAAAAATCAAAAGATTAAACATACCTGTTTCCAATAAGTAAAAACATCGAAAAATTACTTTTTAAATTGGAAAATAAATAAAATATAATATTTTATTCATTCAAAAAATCTTATAAAAAGGAGTTTAACAAAGTCATTTTCACCTTTTGTCTTCAGAGTTGTATATTGAGAGCTTTTGGAAGAAAAATTTCCACAGTTGATAACGGGAGAACTGACCGCTCAAATCGAGATTCGTCAAAACCAGGTAATACAAAACACCCTTCTCTTCATTTCTATCTTATTAAATTCTCTTTTTAGGCTTTAAAATCATTTTTTTAGGAGAAATTATGTTTAAAGTTTCACTCTCGGGAGTTTGCGGGTCATAAATTGTTGAAAATGCAGCAAGATGATGGAGCTTAGTGAAATGAAGTCGCCTTCACTAAGTGGGCCCGCAGGCAAATTCTGGCGCAAAGTCTATTTTTAGACTATGTCTGTTTTTAGACATATGGAGCATGGTCCGGGGATTCCAGTATGAGATTCTTGGAGCATTGGTCATGTTGGTAAAAATAGATGGGACTCTATTTTTGTGACCTATAGGTCGAAGAGGTCGAAGTCTATTTTTAGATTGCCTCTCCTAAAAATAGGGAAGTCAAATATTATTTACCCTTAATAATATTTGGACTATAAACTTCAGTTTACTCTCTTGGAGCACTTCAGTTCGAACCTTGGAAGTGGCTCATGCATCTGACAGAGGAATTACGCTATTCCTAGGGGTTTGGTGAGCTCATGCATGGTTGACTTCAGTTAGGACTTCAATGGCAGAAGTTTGGTGGAGTTGATGAGACAGTTGGTGGAGTTGTGTTCGGTTTAACTTAGTTGAACTAGTTGAGATTAGTTTAAATAGCTAATCAACTAGTAATGAGTGGAGTGAATTAAATATTATTTAATTCATTAATTAGTAACTCATTATTCAACTCAAGAACACATCAGTTCACTACAGTGCATGGACAGTTCAGTGGAGACCAGTGAAAGAGGTAGATGAAAGGGTGGAGTTAGCTATCAGTGGCGACATCAGTTGTGCATGAGATTTACACCACACTTGGAGGAATTTCCCATGATGATTGCGCTGTCAAGCCAAGGAGATTCGAACCTTGGATCTCTATATAGACAGGCCATGATTGCGCAATAGAGGCAAGGCAATTGACGGTGAGTTTTGAACCAGTAACCTGTTCAAAACTGAGCTAGTTTGTGTGTAACTTCATGAGAAAGTACTGAGTACTTGTGAGGAGTATTGTACTGAGTTTGTTACATGATTTCTCCATTATAATATACACAATAACTGCGGGGTTTTCAGCTATAAGCTTTCCCCATACATACTGTGTTAATGTGTATGATGATTTGATGTGTTATCGCTTGATTTTATTTCCGCATGTGTGATGATCTGAGTGGAAGAGATTATGTGTTGCATATAAATTAGAATTGTATGTGATCAGGATAGTCTCGGTGGATAATTAATCATTATTCAGCAAATTTCTACATGGTATCGGAGCTATTGAAGCAAAGATTGATCATCACAGTGATTACAAACTTATTTCGGTAGACAGAGTCTGCATGCGGGCCAGGTAGCCTCCGGATTCATCTTTCTTCGGAAAGTGAAAGGTCTGGTAAATGCCCCTTGCAGTCAATCTCTATGCTAGAAATAATTTGTTCTCACAAATCTAGAGCGGTTGAGCTTTGAGGTGGAATTCGAAGTTTTGCAGCAGTTTTGTTTTCTTGGTGCCAGTGTTGAAAATGTCTTTCAACGGTTTGCGACTCGAATATGCTCTTGAAGGAAGTTCGAATTATGTTGCATGGAAGGATCGCATGGAAGCAGTATTAGAAGATAATGGTCTGAAGGAGTTCGTAGATACGGATGTCCAAAAGCCCACTGATGCAGCTGAAGTCGAAGCATGGCAAAGGAAGATGGCGAAATGTCGAAGGATCCTGTTGGAGGGCGTCAGGGATCATATTGTATCCAGCCTGCATGGAAAGGCTACTCCATATTTAATGTGGAAAGCTTTGACGGATCTATTCCAGAGTAAGAGTGACCAAAGGAAGCTGGCGCTCAAAGATAAGCTCGGGAACATCAAGATGGAGAAGGGCGACAGTATCGCCAAATACCTCACGAAGTTCACTCAATGCAGAGATGAGCTGGGAAGTGTGGGGGTTACTGTCGATGAAGAGGACATGGTCGACCTGGCTCTCCTTGGTCTTTTGAAGGCTTGGCACTCATATCAAGATAGTGTCAATGGTCGGGAGAAGCTGCCGGGATGGGAGCGCCTTTGGGCGGATCTCATGCAGGAGGAGATAAGAAGGACTACTCGAGATGGATCTTCATCAAAGGGAGCTGATGAAGAAAACTGCGCTTTGGTGTCCAAAGCAAAGAAGGGGAAGGGTAAGAAAACCTCTCATTCTGGTGCTAAGGGCAAGAAGAAGGATATGGCGAAAGTGAAGTGTTTTCACTGCCATGATCACGGACATTATGCTACCAATTGTCCAAAGAAGAAGAAGAACAAACAAGCGGGAAGATCTGCAGATGGAGAAGCTTTGGCTTCACAGTTCGAGCTTGACTTTTCACTGATCGCATGCTTGGTTTCAAGTGTGATGGGATCGGTGTGGTTCTTGGACAGCGGTGCGTCATTTCATATGACGGGAGATCGGGAGTTGTTCTCAAGATCTGGAGGACAAAGATTTGGGTGTGCACATCGAGATGGGCGATGATGGTAGATACAGTGCGACTCGTATCGGTACCATATCCTTTCAGAGGGAGTCTGGTAAACCCTTTGTATTGAAGGATGTCATGCATGTACCTGGATTGAAGAAGAACTTGATCTCTGTGGCGATGTTGGAGGATAAGGAGTATGATGTGGTCTTCAGCGAAGGAAAAGCCTTCCTGCGCAGTAAGACTACTGGAGAGACCCGGAAGATAGGGGTTCGAACCAAGAACCTTTATCAGTTGCAGGTAGATGGCTGCGCGGCTATGGCATGCAAAGCGGGAGAAGTGGTGAGCCGGGATGATGAGGGCGAACTGTGGCACAGGAGATTGGGCCACCTTCACCATGGAGCTTTGAAGATTCTGCAGCAGATTTATATTGGGCTTCCTAAGGGCACTCTTGCGCAGTCAGATCAGTGCAAGGGGTGTACTTTAGGGAAGTATGTGAAAGCCACCTTTCACGAGAAGGATAGTCGCGCCACGACGATCCTTGAGAGAGTTCACACGGACGTGTGTGGTCCTTTCTCAGTTGCTTCGACATCAAAGCACAAGTATTATGTGATATTTGTTGATGATTTCTCTTGAAAGTGCTGGATCTTCTTCATGCAGAAGAAGAGCGATACATTCGCGAAGTTCTGTGAGTTTAAAGCACTGGTCGAGAAGGAGTCGGGGAAGAAGGTGATTGCTCTAAGGAGTGATAACGGTAGTGAATTCATCTCGGCTGAATTCAAGGAGTTCTGCAGCGCAGAAGGGATTCGGAGAGAGCTCATCGCACCCCATAACCCACAGCAGAACGGGGTGGCTGAGCGGAAGAACAGAACGATCGTGGGTGCTGCACGGGCGATGTTGCATGATCAAAGCCTACCCCTTCACTTGTGGGCTGAGGCATGCAATACAGCAGTGTATGTGCAGAACCGTTGTCCTCACAAGGTTCTTGGCATGAGTACACCAGAGGAGGCTTATTCTGGCAAGAGGCCTGATATTTCCCATTTGCGGATTTTGGTTCTCCTGTCTACATGCATGTGACGAAGGATGCGAGAAGGAAGCTGGATCCAACTGCTGAGGTTGGAATATTTGTGGGGTACACTGATACACCTCACAACTATCGGGTGTATTTGTCAGACAGTCGCAAGACTGTTGTGCGACGGGATATAAAATTTCGGGAGGAGAAAGCCATGCAGTGTTCGCTTGAGAGGGAGCTACACTTGCATGCAGATGAGGAGCTGTTAGTTCCTAAGGAGGAGCTTCCGGATGTGGATCAGCCACAAGAGGAGGTTCAGGAGGTGGAAGAAACCACCCATGCAACGCCAACCATCAAAGGGCGCATGCGCACTACAGAAGCTGAGCGACTGGCTCGAGATGCAGAGAAGGTTGTAGGACCACCTACAACACAGCGCAGACAGAGGCAGTCACCGGATCGGTACACTGGATACATGGCTCTTGTGAGTCAATGTGTCGTGACGGAGTCATCCTCTTTTGAGGAAGCTGTGGAGGAACCCGCATGGGTAGATGCCATGATCGAAGAATATGATTCGATCGTCAGAAACAGTGCATGGGAGATTGTCCCAAGACCGGAGGGGAAATCGGTGGTGGGTTCGCGATGGATCTACAAAGTGAAGCAGGCGGCTGACGGGAGTGTGGAGAAGTACAAGGCGAGATTTGTCGCCCGTGGCTTTTCACAGATCGGGGGGATTGACTATGAGGAGACTTTTGCACCTGTCGCAAGGTACTCTTCCATACGGACGATCCTTGCTCTCTCAGCGCAGATGGGGTGGCACATTCATCGGATGGATGTGAAGACTGCGTTCCTCAATGGAGTTATTGAGGAAGAGGTGTACATAGAGCAGCCTGAAGGTTTTGAGATCTTCAGCAGTGAGTCGCATGTGTGCCGACTCAAGAGAGCACTGTATGGGCTGAAGCAAGCACCTTGTGCTTGGTACACTCGGATAGACAGCTACTTCACCGGGCTTGGATTCTCCAAGAGTGAGGCGGATCCAAACCTGTACCAGATTGTGGTGGAGGGGAAGCTGTTGATCATCGTATTGTATGTAGATGATCTGATTTTGACTGGCAACGAGCAGTTGATACTTTCATGCAAGGAGGATCTTGCACGAGAGTTTGAGATGAAGGACCTGGGCATCCTTCATTATTTCCTGGGATTGGAGATTTGGCAGCGCAGCGGAGGACTATTTGTTTCTCAGGGCAAGTATGCTCGGGAGATTCTGGAGAGGTTCAACATGCAAGGCTGCAAGCCTGTTGACACTCCTCTTCCTGGTGGTTGGAGGAATGAGGATGCTACTTCAGCGGAGGTAGTGGATGCCACTGTCTATCGACAGTTGGTGGGGTCGCTTATGTATCTGGTCAATACACGACCCGATATATGCTATGCAGTTAACCAGCTTTCGCAAGCTATGGTTAAGCCTACCAAGCTCTTTTGGAAGGCAGGCAAGCATGTATTGCGCTATATTAGAAGCACATCGGGATATGGTCTATGGTACAGACAGGAGGATGGAGCGAAGCTTTCTGGCTTCACTGATGCAGATTCTGGGCGTGCGGTAGGGAGCCCGACGGACGGGAAGAGCACATACGGAAGGTTTTCAGCATTGGGGCGACGGCGCTGAGCACGCCCGGAAGGCCGGTCCGTGGCACTCGGTCGGCGAGCGAGTGCCCCGCGGCGACTAGCTTGGGCACGTACGGGGGCTGTTGGATGAGAAGATCCTCGCCGGATTGTTCGAGGTTGCATTTGGAGCGTGGTGATCTACGTGATAACGAGAGTTGCATTAAACTCTCGGCCAATCCGGTATTTCATGATAGGTCCAAACACATCGACATTAGGTACCATCATATCAGAGATTGTGTTCAGCGGAGAATCATGATGCTTTCATATGTTCCCACGGAGGATCAGGATGCCGACATCCTGACGAAGGCGCTCACCAAGAGCAAGTTCGAATTCCACAGAGGCAGGATAGGGGTTGCAGATAATCCATATCTTGCTGAGAGGGAGTGTTGAGAATGCAGCAAGATGATGGAGCTTGGTGAAATGAAGTCGCCTTCACCAAGTGGGCCCGCAGGCAAATTCTGGCGCAAAGTCTATTTTTAGACTATGTCTATTTTTAGACATATGGAGCATGGTTCGGGGATTCCAGTTTGAGATTCTTGGAGCATTGGTCATGTTGGTAAAAATAGATGAGACTCTATTTTTTAGGTCGAAGAGGTCAAAGTCTATTTTTAGACTGCCTCTCCTTAAAACAGGGAAGTCAAATATTATTTACCCTTAATAATATTTAGACTATAAACAGCAGTTTACTCTCTTGGAGCACTTCAGTTCGAGCTACAGAAGTGGCTCATGCATCTGACAGAGGAATTACACTATTCCCAAGGGTTTGATGGCATCATGCATGGTTGACTTCAGTTGGACTTCAGTGGCAGAAGTTTGGAGGAGTTAATGAGACAGATAGTGGAGTTGTGTTCTGTTTATTTTAGTTGAACTGATTGAGATTAGTTTAACTAGCTAATCAAATAGTTATGAGTGGAGTGAATTAAATATTATTTAATTCATTAATTAGTAACTCATTATTCAACTCAAGAACACATCAGTTCACTACGGTGCATGATCAGTTCAGTGGAGACCAGTGAAAGAGGTAGATGAAAGGGTGGAGTTAGCTATCAGTGGCGACATCAGTTGTGCATGAGATTTGCACCACACTTGGAGGAATTGCCCATGATGATTGCGATGTCAATCCAAGGAGATTAGAACCTTGGATCTCTATATAGACAGGCCTGGATTGTGCAATAGAGGCAAGGAAATTGGCAGTGAGTTTTGAACCAGTAACCTGTTCAAAACTGAGCTAGTTTGTGTGTAACTTTATGAGAAAGTACTGAGTACTTGTGAGGAGTATTGTACTGAGTTTGTTACAAGATTTCTCCATTATAATATACACAATAGTTGCGGGGTTTTCAGCTATAAGCTTTCCCCATACATAATGTGTTAATGTGTATGATGATTTGATGTGTTATCGCTTGATTTTATTTCCGCATGTTTGATGATCTGAGTGGAAGAGATTATGTGTTGCATATAAATTCAAATTGTATGTGATCAGGATAGTCTCGGTGGATAATTAATCATTATTCAGCAAATTTCTACATGGTATCGGAGCTATTGAAGCAGAGATTGATCATCACAATGATTACAAACTTATTTCGGTAGACAGAGTCTGGATGCGGGCTAGGTAGCCTCCGGATTCATCTTTCTTCGGAAAGTGAAAGGTATGGTAAATGCCCCTTGCAGTCAATCTATGTGCTAGAAATAATTTGTTCTCACAGATCTAGAGCGGTTGAGCTTTGAGGTGGAATTAGAAATTTTGCAGCAGTTTTGTTTTCTTGGTGCCAGTGTTGAAAATGTCTTTCAACGGTTTGCGACTCGAATATGCTCTTGAAGGAAGTTCGAATTATGTTGCATGGAAGGATTGCATGGAGGCAGTATTAGAAGATAATGGTCTGAAGTTGTTCGTAGATACGGATGTCAAAAAGCCCACTGATCCTGCTGAAGTCGATGCATGGAAAAATAAGATGGCGAAGTGTCGAAGGATCCTGTTGGAGGGCGTCAGGATCATATTGTATCCAGCCTGCATGGAAAGGCTACTCCATATTTAATGTGGAAAACTTTGAAGGATCTATTCCAGAGTAAGAGTGACCAAAGGAATTTGGTGCTCAAAGATAAGCTCATGAACATCAAGATGGAGAAGGGCGACAGTATCGCCAAATACCTCACGAAGTTCACTCAGTGCAGAGATGAGCTGGGAAGTGTGGGGGTGACTGTCGAAGATGAGGACATGGTCGACGTGGATCTCCTTGGTCTTCTGAAGGCTTGGCACTCATATCAAGATAGTTTCAATGGTCGGGAGAAGCTACCGGGATGGGAGCGCCTTTGGGCGGATCTCATGCAGGAGGAGATAAGGAGGACTACTCGAGATGGATCTTCATCAAAGGGAGCTGATGAAGAAAACTGCGCTTTGGTTGCCAAAGCAAAGAATGGGAAGGGTAAGAAAACCTCTCATTCTGGTGCAAAGGGCAAGAAGCAAGATATGGCGAAAGTGAAGTGTTTTCACTACCATGATCACGGACATTATGCTACCAATTGTCCAAAGAAGAAGAAGAACAAGCAAGCGGGAAGATCTGCAGATGGAGAAGCTTTGGCTTCACGGTTCGAGCTTGACTTTTCACTGATTGCATGCTTGGTTTCAAGTGTGATGGGATCGGTGTGGTTCTTGGACAGCGGTGCGTCATTTCATATGACGGGAGATCGGGAGTTGTTCTCAGATCTGGAGGACAAGGATTTGGGTATGCACATCGAGATGGGCGATGACGGTAGATACGGTGCGACTGGTATCGGTACCGTATCCTTTCAGAGGGAGTCTGGTAAACCCTTTGTCTTAAAGGATGTCATGCATGTACCTGGATTGAAGAAGAACCTGATTTCAGTAGCGATGTTGGAGGATAAGGGTATGATGTGGTCTTCAGCGAAGGAAAATCCTTCCTGCGAAGTAAGACTACTGGAGAGACCCGGAAGATAGGGGTTCGAACTCAGAACCTTTATCAGTTGCAGGTAGATGACTGCGCAGCTATGGCATGTGAGCGGGAGAAGTGGTGAACGAGGATGATGAGGGCGAGAAGCTGTGGCATGGGAAGTTGGTGCCTTCACCATGGGCTTTGAATAATGCCGGCCCGATTTCCTGCGGGCTTCCTGGGCACTCTTCGCAGTCAGGGATCGGTGCAAAGGGTGTGCTTTAAGCAAGTGTGTGAGAAAGCCACCTTTCACGAGAAGGATAGTCGCGCCACGACAATCCTTGAGAGAGTTCACACAGACGTGTGTGGTCATTTCTCAGTTGCTTCGACAGCAAAGCACAAGTATTCTGTGATCTTTGCTGATGATTTCTCTCGAAAGTGCTGGATCTTCTTCATGCAGAAGAAGAGCGATACATTCGCGAAGTTCTGTGAGTTTAAAGCACTGGTCGAGAAGGAGTCGGGGAAGAAGGTGATTGCTCTAAGGGGTGATAACGGTGGTGAATTTATCTCGGCTGAATTCAAGGAATTCTGCAGCGCAGAAGGGATTCGGAGAGAGCTCATCGCACCCCATAACCCACAGCAGAATGGGGTGGCTGAGCGGAAGAACAGAACGATCGTGGGTGCTGCACGGGCGATGTTGCATGATCAGGGCCTACCCCTTCACTTGTGGGCTGAGGCATGCAATACAACGGTGTATGTGCAGAACCGTTGTCCTCACAAGGTTCTTGGCATGAGTACACCAGAGGAGGCTTATTCTGGCAAGAGGCCTGATATTTCCCATTTGCGGATTTTGGTTCTCCTGTCTACATGCATGTGACGAAGGATGCGAGAAGGAAGCTGGATCCAACTGCTGAGGTTGGAATATTTGTGGGGTACACTGATACACCTCACAACTACCGGGTGTATTTTCGAACGGTCACAAAGGCTTGTTGTGCGACGAGGATGTAAAATTTCGAGAGGAGAAAGCCATGCAGTGTTCGCTTGAGAGGGAGCTACACTTGCATGCAGATGAGGAGCTGTTAGTTCCTAAGGAGGAGCTTCCAGATGTGGATCAACCATAAGAGGAGGTTCAGGAGGTGGAAGAAACCACCCATGCAGCACCAACCATCAGAGGGTGCATGCGCACTACAGAAGCTGAGCGACTGGCTCGGGATGCAAAGAAGGTTGTAGGACCACCTATAGCACATCGCAGACAGAGACATTCACCGGATCGGTACACTGGATACATGGCTCTTGTGAGTCAATGTGTTGTGATAGAGCCATCCTCTTTTGAGGAAGCTGTGGAGGAACCCGCATGGGTTGATGCCATGTTCGAAGAATATGATTCGATCGTCAGGAACAGTGCATGGGATATTGTCCCAAGACCGGTGGGGAAATCAATGGTGGGTTCGCGATGGATCTACAAAGTGAAGCAGGCAGCTGACGGGAGTGTGGAGAAGTACAAGGCGAGATTTGTCGCCCGTGGCTTTTCACAGATCGAGGGGATCGATTATGAGGAGACTTTTGCACCTGTCGCAAGGTACTCTTCCATATGGACAATCCTTGCTCTCTCAGCGCAGATGGGGTGGCACATTCATTAGATGGATGTGAAGATTGCGTTCCTCAATGGAGTTATTGAGGAGGAGGTGTACATAGAGCAGCCTGAAGGTTTCGAGATCTTCAGCAGTGAGTCGCATGTGTGCCGACTCAAGAGAGCACTGTACGGGCTGAAGCAAGCACCTCGTGCTTGGTACACTCGGATAGATAGCTACTTCACCGAGCTTGGATTCTCCAAGAGTGAGGCAGATCCAAACCTGTACCAGATTGTGGTGGAGGGGAAGCTGTTGATCATCGTATTGTATGTAGATGATCTGATTTTGACTGGCGATGAGAAGTTGATACTTTCATGCAAGGAGGATCTTGCACGAGAGTTTGAGATGAAGGACTTGGGCATCCTTCATTATTTCTTGGGATTGGAGATTTGGCAGCGCAGCGGAGGACTGTTTGTTTCTCAGGGCAAGTATGCCCGGGAGATTCTGGAGAGGTTCAACATGCAAGGCTGCAAGCCTGTTGACACTCCTCTTTCTGGTGGTTGGAGGAAGGAGGATGCTACTTCAGCGGAGGTAGTGGATGCCACTGTCTATCGACAGTTGGTGGGGTCGCTTATGTATCTGGTCAATACACGACCCGATATGTGCTATGCAGTTAACCAGCTTTCGCAAGCTATGGTTAAGCCTACCAAGCTCTTTTGGAAGGCAGGCAAGCATGTATTGCGCTATATCAGAGGCACATCGGGATATGGTCTATGGTACAGACAGGAGGATGGAGCGAAGCTTTCTGGCTTCACTGATGCAGATTGGGCAGGGAGTCCAACGGACCGGAAGAGCACATCTGGAGGAGTTTTTAGCATTGGGTCGATAGCAGTTTCCTGGTACAGCAGGAAGCAGAGATCCGTGGCACTCAGTTCAGCAGAGGCCGAGTACATGGCAGCTAGCTTGGCTGCATGCGAGGCTATTTGGATGAGGAAGATCCTCGCAGGATTGTTCAGGTTGCATTTGGAGCCTACGGTGATCTACTGTGATAACCAGAGTTGCATTAAACTCTCGGCTAATCCAGTATTTCATGATAGGTCCAAACACATCGACATCAGGTACCATCATATCAGAGATTGTGTTCAGCGGAGAATCATGATGCTTTCATATGTTCCCACGGAGGATCGGGATGCCGACATCCTGACGAAGGCGCTCACCAGGAGCAAGTTCGAATTCCACAGAGGCAGGATAGGGGTTGCAGATAATCCATATCTTGCTGAGAGGGAGTGTTGAGAATGCAGCAAGATGATGGATCTTGGTGAAATGAAGTCGCCTTCACCAAGTGGGCCCGCAGGCGAATTCTAGCGCAAAGTCTATTTTTAGACTATGTCTATTTTTAGACATATGGAGCATGGTTCGGGGATTCCAGTTTGAGATTCTTGGAGCATTGGTCATGTTGGTAAAAATAGATGGGACTCTATTTTTGTGACCTATAGGTCGAAAAGGTCGAAGTCTATTTTTAGACTGCCTATCCTAAAAATAGGGAAGTCAAATATTATTTACCCTTAATAATATTTGGACTCTAAACAACAGTTTACTCTCTTGGAGCACTTCAGTTCGAGCCTTTGAAGTGGCTCATGCATCTGACAGAGGAATTACGCTATTCCCAAGGGTTTGATGGCATCATGCATGGTTGACTTCAGTTAGGACTTCAGTGGCAGAAGTTTGGTGGAGTTAATGAGACAGCTAGTGGAGTTGTGTTCTGTTTATTTTAGTTGAACTGGTTGAGATTAGTTTAACTAGCTAATCAATTAGTTATGAGTGGATTGAATTAAATATTATTTAATTCATTAATTAGTAACTCATTATTCAACTCCAGAACACATCAGTTCACTACAGTGCATGATCAGTTCAGTGGAGACCAGTGAAAGAGGTAGATGAAAGGGTGGAGTTAGCTATCAGTGGCGACATCAGTTGTGCATGAGATTTGCACCATACTTGGAGGAATTGCCCATGATGATTGCACTGTCAAGCCAAGGAGATTCGAACCTTGGATCTCTATATAGACAGGCCTGGATTGCGCAATAGAGGCAAGGCAATTGGCGGTGAGTTTTGAACCGGTAACCTGTTCAAAACTGAGCTAGTTTGTGTGTAACTTCATGAGATAGTACTGAGTACTTGTGAGGAGTATTGTACTGAGTTTGTTACATGATTTATCCATTATAATATACACAATAGCTGCGGGGTTTTCAGCTATAAGCTTTCCCCATACATACTGTGTTAATGTGTATGATGATTTGATGTGTTATTGCTTGATTTTATTTCCGCATGTTTGATGATCTGAGTGGAAGAGATTATGTGTTGCATATAAATTCGAATTGTATGTGATCAGGATAGTCTCAGTGGATAATTAATCATTATTCAGCAAATTTCTACATACATGTGTTACCTGCGGACCCCAATAATTTTCTTAAAGGAAAATTATCGGGGTACTGTGATTTTCATGTAGAGCCCATGCAAACGTTTGCACTGTCTCTACAGAAAAACTATGGAGGCACCATGAACAAATGAAAATTGATAACTTCTCACAAAAATGGTTAACATTTCCCACTCTAAAATTTTCTAATCCTCAAATGCATACATTTGCAGACTATTCCACCATGTTAGAGTGGAAAAAACGTCAGCATGAAGGTACAGACGATGCGGCTATGAATGATCCAACCACAATGCGTGCACTTAGAAATTGTGGTTTGTATAAATTCTGGACAATTCAAGGTATGAGGGCACAAGTGGAACTGATGACATGGCTAGTGAACAAGTGGGATGTTCAAAATTAGTGCTTTATCATTGGTGATCATCGGCTCGAAATTGAACTCGAAGATATTTGTTTTCTCACTGGATTATCCAAAAGAGGAGAAAACATTTCTTTGTTTGGAGCTAGGCAGGGTGGCCTACCCATTGCTAGTTACAAACGCGAGTTTTGCAGTGATGAAGTAGATCCAGAGGATAATTGCATAGATATAAAGAATATCTTGCGACTTGATCTTAAATTTATTTCCTTCATAGTAACCAGGTTATGTGGAAGTTTGGCTCCACATGGTGCCACCAAGTCCCAGATGCAGACTGCAGTTGAATGTTTCAAAGGCACCATTTTCAACTGGTAAGAAGGGGTATTGGCCAACATGAAAGGCCAAATAACCAGAGAAAAAAAATTCAAAGTTGAAAAACTTTGGGTATGGCGCCATCTTGATTTCTTTTGCTTTGTAGAGGATTCCATTCCTCGTCCCTCAACTTATTCCTGTTGATCGTGGTGAACTTAGAGAACCTCATATGGTATATTGGGTTGCACTGATGGCCTGCCATAGTGGTGATGATAGTACAATGGTTTGGTTTGCTCCTGCGTATTTTATATGCCTGCAGAACCAAATATTCACAATTGAAGGTTTCCCATATGCAGATATAGATTTTAGAGGTGATCCCGAGATGTCCTTACCTCCAGGGGCACAATGGGATGAATTAGGTAAGCGAATCATTTTGATGTGTTTTAACTCTAACTTTCATTTATTTTTAATTTTCCAATACTGATAACAAAATTTTAAATGCAAATGTTGGTCTACGACGACTACCTACACTCCACCGCTTTGAAAGGCAAAAAACAGAGCCTATAGTACAGCCACAAGATCATGCAGCAGAAATCCTCATTGACATGGAACACAACCTGGAGGGGTTGACTATAGATATGCCTGAGACATTGATAGACGACATTCCTCTCCGTCTCCAGAGACATGTTACTGGTGTTCCAGGCTAGTTTAGGAGATTCCTACGCAAGGTGGCACGTGCGATATTCTACTACCATGATCATCACCACAGATAGTGGATGATCATCGTGGATTGACATATTTTGTTTTTTGTATCAGTATCTTTCAGATCATAAGGTGTTTAAACCTATGATCACAGATGATGTAATATTTTTTGAAAACAAAAAATCCTATCTATGATATTAATACTTTCTCTGACTATCTTGTTCAACATGTATCGAATGTTGTTTTGATTTACTGTTTTAATGTTGCAAATGTCTATTTAGAACATAATTAGCTAATGCATCAACCAATGTGTTTAAATTTCTTGAAATTTGAAGATATTCGACGTAATCAAATTGTCTTTCCAAGAGACAAACCTTCAAAAATAATCTCAATAACACTGGATTTTTAATTGCGTATACTCTGTTTAAATGTAATACAATGAGTTCCAAATCTAACGTAATGATCAAACATCGAATACCAAATGAAATGGAATCAGATAATAACTCAATCACTGCGCTATATTCTGCAATATTGTTCGTTGTTTGACCAAGGCTTACCCCATGCATAGAAACTAACTCATCAGTGGGTGAACATATAACCCAAGCTGCGGAAGAAATATTCTGTGTACTACGATAGGCACCATCAACAAAAAAAATGTATGTTTGAAGGGATGCTGACATCTGCAATATCAAGAGTAATAAAGATAAACAGAGATAGTAGCAAAAAAAAACTTAAACTAGGCACACCTATCTAATATAAGACATACTAACTAGAAAAATAAATAATATAAAATTGAGATCTTCACACAAGAATCAAGCATAATATCTCTTCAAATAAAGACCATTCCTGGGCTTATCTAAGGAGACCCCGTCATAATCATTCAATTCATAGGCCCCTTTGGCAAGCACTCGCTTGATAATGTAAGGACCATGCCACATTGGTTCGAATTTCCTAGCACCTAGCTTATTGTTATCTTGATCATATACCAAGACTAGGTCTCCTTGTGAAAAAACACGAGGTGTAACACTTCGATAATACTGAGCTTTAACGTGTTTTTTATGAGCTTTGGCTACTAATGCAGTAGTGCACCGAGTCTTATCTAATTGTCCTAAGTACAAAAAGCACTTTTCCTCTTCAGAGGTAGCTGGTAGTAACTCTATGGCTAATTGGAGTGACAATATTTCACATTCAATGGGTAACACAACATCTAAACCGTAAACTAATTGAAAAGGAGTGAACCCTGTAGCAGTTTTTGCTAAGGTTTGGTATGCCCATAGTGTTGAAAAAATCATGGCATTCCAATTCGATTTGTGAGTTCCGATAATCCGTTTGATCATGGTGGTTAAAACTTTATTAACGGCTTGAACTTGACCATTAGCCTGCGGGTAATATGGAGTAGAACTATCATGGTGCATGCCAAGTTCATCAGAAATTTCGGTCATCATTGTATTTCAAAAATGACTCCCATTTTCAGTGATAATAGATTGGGGTACAAAGAAATGAACAATTACATTATTTAATACGAACATAACTGTAGTTTTTCCATCTGTCGCAAATGTAGGCATCACCTCGGCCCATTTGGTAAAGTAATCTACAGCGAGAATAATATACCCATGCCCCCCGATCGAGTGAGGCTTACATGTAATGAAATCAATGCCCCATTTCGAAAAAGGACCTACAACAATTATGGGGTGCAGAAAAGCTGGTGGTGCACACATCTTTAGATCAAATATTTGACAGTTGTAGCATTTCCAGACCGCAAGAATGCAATATTTGAATAATGATGGCAAAAAATAGCCAGCGTGCAAAAGCTTTTGGGTTGTGGCATACCCAGACATATAACCACCACATGCTCCAAAGTGGAATTCATTCAAAACCCTTTCAGCCTCTTCATGAATTATGCAACGTCGAAAAATAGAATCTGCACCACGACGATAAAGTGTGTCTCCAACAATATTGTATTGTTGAGATTGGTAACAGATCCTCCATCGATTTGAACATGAAATATCAGGTCGAAAATATTGGGTTTGAAGATAAATGATGATATCTCCATACCATGGATCTAATGTACTAATAAGAAACAAAGATTCACCTGCAATGGGATTCTCTACCACAGTTTCCGTCTCGATATTAGGAAAGTCACACATAAGTTCTACAGAAACCAACGATTTCTTTGATTTAGATTTTTCGAATTCCAAATAAAACTCTTGTAGGATGACAATCCATTTAGATTATTTTCCACCAAGTAATTGTTTTGTAAAAATATACATCATTGGTTTGCAATTAGAAATCACTATTGTCTTGTGTAACAATATGTAATGATGAAATCTCTGGATAGCTTGAACTGCTGCCAAGGCCAATTTCTCCACATGTGAATACTTAATTTCAGTTGAATTCAGATTACGACTTAGATATTCAATCACATGTTCATTATGAAATTCATCTTCTTGAACTAGAACCATTCCAATAGTGGAATCAGAGGCTGCTAGGTATAAAAAGTAGTCTTGGTTGTAATTGGGTGGATGAAATAATGGTGCATGGGTTAACACATGTTTTAGAGCATCAATAGATCGATCAACAATATCATCCCAAATAAAAGGAACATTATGTTTCAACAACCTGGTAAAACCTTTTGTTAACTCAGCATAGTTAGGGATAAATCTACGCAAAAAATTTGCTTTCCCTTGCAAACTTTGGAGTTGGCGAAGTGTGGAAGGAGGAGGTAAATTTATGATGGCATCAACCTTCAAGGGATCAACACAAGTGTAATATTTGGAAAAAATGAATCCCAGTAACTATCTATATTGCACACAAAAAACACACTTGTGTGGATTCAAACGAATTCTTTAATGTCTACATCTCATAAAAATTGCTCGTAAATGAGTAGGATGATCTTCCCTATGCAATGAGTGAGCATGTAAATCGTCCAAGTAAGGCTGCACAATGTGTTTGATGTCATGAAAAGTGTAAGACATTTCCCTTTGAAAAGTTGCACCAGCATTCTGTAGTCCGACAGGTAATTTACAGTAAGAAAATGTTCCCCAAGGATAAATTAATGGTGTTTTTGGTTGATCAGCAGGGAGTATGTTTATTTTATTATATCTGGAAAATCCATCCATAAATTAAAACATCTCATTTCTGGCACAATCATCAATTATTTGGTCGATATAGGGGGTAGGATAATTGTCCTTTGGACAGGCTTTATTGATATCACTATAATCGACACATACTCGTATAGTCCCTTGTTTTTTGGTAACGGGAACTATATTAGATACCCAATCTGTTAATGGGATTGGATAAATAATTCTAATTTTATTAGTTTTTCAACTTCAGTTTTAATAGCAACAAATTTTCACGGATGTATCGGACATAAACGTTGTCTAATAGGCTTTGCATCCAGGTATGTCTTTATTTCATGAACGACAATTTTTGGATCAATTCCTGGCATTTCTTCGTAGGACCGGGTCAATATTTCACAGAATTATTGAAATAGGGCTTTATATGTATTAATTTCATCAATCGTACAAGAAGATCCTATAAGAATTCTTTCAACAACTCCAGGTTTAACTGATATGTCAATAGGAACAGTTGTAGAAATGTTTCCCAAATTAATCTCAGAACCTGAATTTGTAATCGTGATTGGATTCTGTGGTTCCTTGACATAATAAATTGTGAAAATAGAAGAAAAATCATTTTACAATGTATCAAGTTTAGGTAAAAATGAAGATCTATGATGTAGCTCATCCCAGGGTAATTCATCCATAGACAAAAATTCTTGAATACTTTCATTGGTATAAAACACTTGTTGAAAAGGATCAGAAATAGATGTCAAGGCTGAGCTTGATAGTGAAGAATATTATTCGGTGACAACATTCATTGGATTAGGATTAGTTGAAGGTGTGTTATAAAATGATTGCACCGCTGTATATGTTATCTCAAAAGGACTCAAAGGCATATCGCCATTGAAAGAATCCATTTCTGACTCTGAAGGTACTATCCAAGGATCATCAAATAGAATAGTACTTGATGAAATCATATTGATATTAGAAATGGTACGCGGTATGTTGGGTGGAGGCATAGAAAAATTTCCCATCAAAACAGAGTCCTTTACTAAACCTACTCCAACATCTTCGTAAGGAATAGTCGATTTTCCAACATGTTGGATACTATCTATAGAAACTGGGTCAGACGAATAATATGACAACTGATCGATTTTCAGTCGTAGCATAAGACGGACGATACAACATTAGTCATAGCATAAGACCAAATTCGATCCAGTTAAGGTTGTAATATAGAGGGGCATCAACTACTTCCACATCTAGATTAACTGTTTTGCCCTCCACCTCTATAGGTAGATCCTGTAAAATTCCAAATGGATGGAATCCTCTTCCATCAAAAGCTTTAAGGATTGTCAGAGATTGGTTAAGTGTCGGAGAACCAAGAATTTTCCAAAAATGTAACGAAATAATGCACGTGGATGCCCCCTCATCAATTACAATACGATAAATTTGTTTGTTTTTTCCTAATACGAGAATCTGAAAAGCCATCTGATGAGGAAGTCTCGGTGTAAAATTTTCTAAATCGAAGACCATAAGGTTAGAATCTTGAGGATCTATCGCTCCAATAGTTGATAAAATTAATTTCCTCTGTGTTGGACATGATTTTAGCACTTCTAAGGCCGACATTGCTGAAATGGAAATTGCCAAGTCTTCAACAATGTTGTAGTTCTGAGCAGCTCTCGCATGTGGATTGAAACCTAATTTTCGAAGTACACCTTTAGTAGGCAGTTTAATTACTAGATCAGGATTAGGTTTCTCGATATTAAGTGGATCAGAAACCGATGGAGATGTAGCTGGTGTTGAATTATAATTTTCTATTTCTTTACCAGTAACAATATTTTTACTTCCATAGTCTTGCAATCGTGTCGCAACCATAACCTCAGACATCATTAAAATATCTGCTGATGAGTGTGAAGAAGATCCTATCATTTTGCTATCTTGAGTAGGAAAAGGATCCTTCAAGACAACGAGTGTGGGTGAACCTTTGATGAATTTAGAGACCTCAGACCGATATGCGCACTCTTTAGTAAAGTGATCCTCGTCACAGATAAGACAAGGATAACGAGGTCTTCATTTATCATTAGATGGTTTAGTTTTTTCGGTTTTTTCTTTGGGAGACGAAGTCTGTTTTCTTTTATTCTTACCTTTCTTCTTATTACCGGTTTTGGATTTAGTTGTAGATGAATCTACAACGTGAATGTCGGCAGAAGTTTCAAGGGAAGAATCTCCTTTCGATGAATCAGGTAAAGTTATTATAGGAGAAGTAGTTTTTGAGGAATTTTTCTTAATTTTATTTGTGTTAACTAAACCAATTACACCATCTGCGGCATGAGATCCTGAAGGAGTTGTAGTTATTTGACTAGGATGTGGTAAATCAGGATTTTTTTTGTACAAAGTACCAGACTGTGTATATATAAGGTCTAAGTATTGAGCTTGAGCAATGACCTGTTCCTCAATAACAACTCCTCCCTTAGCCACATCTTCAGTGATCTTTGGAAGTAATGATTTGATAAACCATTTTGCCAAGATCTGATTCGGAATAAAAAGTTTCAACAAACTTCTTCTACGTCTCGATTCATGTATGTGATCAGATATGTATGTAAATGTATATTCTTTTAATGAAGTCAATAATTCCGTGCCATTTTCGTATCTGACTGGCAACTGAAAATGTGTTAAGAAAGCAATTGCTAAAGCATTCAAATTGTTGAATGAGCCATGTGGTAATTCAATATGCAATTTTGTAGCTAAACTTATTAATGTTCTCTAAAACAGTTGTAATCAAATAGAATCATCAATCGAAGAGTTAGATGCACACCAAAGGTGGTAAGTCATGACATGGTTCAAGGGGTCCTCTCCTGATTTCCCTACAAATTTAGGGATATCACTAGGCAAATTATTTGGCATTGGCAGCCAATACAAAAGATAATATATGGGATCATTTGTTAGGCGTGACAAATCAGGTAAATCCAAAGTTGCTATGAATGGTAACCAACGGTTAGGGTCCTGAGCAAATTGATAACCTTGCGGAACTATACCAGTACCAGGAGGAGGATATCCAAGATATCCTAGAATAGCCTGTGCATTTGGGATTGGA
Organism: Pinus albicaulis; assembly: GCA_034641835.2. Taxonomy (NCBI): domain Eukaryota; kingdom Viridiplantae; phylum Streptophyta; class Pinopsida; order Pinales; family Pinaceae; genus Pinus; species Pinus albicaulis. The sequence continues at coordinate 256,183,553 of CM076574.1, read as the reverse complement.
ATACCTACTGGATAACCAAGATTAGCCGGACCATATTGGGGTTGATCTGGTATCTAATACGTGTAACCAGGGTATGGTTGATGTTGGTATACTGGATTTTGTGCTACAGGCCCATATTGATACTACCCTTGATATGGTTGATAAACAAACTGAGGTTGGCTTGTTACAATTGTACTTGTACCAGGTAGTCCTATAGGCATATGAATAGTAGTATGAACTGTGGGTCCAAGTTGTGGTGCAGAAACTAGAGGGATTTGTTGTGATACTTGAGGGGCTGTAGAAATAGGGGTTGCAGAAACTCCAGGAATCGATGTGGTAGCTTGAATAGAAGTTGGTGCAGCAGTTTGAGGTGGACTTCTAGGTGTACTCGGACCAGGCTACTGAACTGTACCAGATGCGGGTACCTGAATCGTGGGTTGAACATGTTGGACAGGTTGGACATGTTGTTGAATTTGAATGTAACCAATTGGCTGATCAGGTTGATAATAGGGTACTTTAGATTAGGTTGCAAATTTTGTTAAGCTTGGGATGGATCTCACGTCGTGTTTACTCTGGGATATGAAGGTCCCATGGAAGGTTGTGTTGCATAATAAGGACCATAACTAGGTTGATAATTTGGAACATATGCTTGATAATTAGCTGGATAATTCCCACCTCCTTAAAAAAATTGATGTTCCAGGTAGAATTGTGGCCCTAAAAGAGGTTGTTTTCCCTAGAAAGAAGGTCTCCCTGGCATAGGGTACTGTCCTTGAAGAGGCTGCGGACTCTAAGTTGGGTACTGTCCTTGAGGTTGATATTGTCCCTAAGGTATGTACTGACCTTGAGGTATGTACTGTCCTTGAGGTTGATATTGTACTTGAGGTATGTATTGTCCTTGAGGTTGCCCCCCGGGTGGTAAATTACCACTTTGAGGTTTCTCCCCAGGCGGTAAATTACTACCTTGAGGGTCAGGGTTAGGAATGTTTCTAGACATCATGTAAATGTGTTCCGCACTCAAATTTTTAGTATGTGAATCATTTGGACCAGATGATGGTATATGTTTGTCGGGAGGAGGAGCTGCTCCTGAGAAAGTACCCGAAAGCGACTAGTATCCCGCCGAAACAAACGGACCACCATACAAATATGATTTTGGTGATGTAAAAAACATGGACAACTCACTAGACATGTTTAATGGAGGTCTGTAACCTCTTGATATGGCGTAAAAAGGAATTCGGGGTGGTGAATAGTTAGACCAGTGCTGTGTAGAAAGTCTGTCAATTGAGAATACTAAGGATCTTGTTTGAAAGGGCTATAGTAAATCGTTTCACTTGGCCTAAGATCTAAAGAGTCCTGATATGAAGGAAGAACAACTTCTTCTTCAGTGTTAGTAACTTCTTCAATACTAATGAGACCAGGAGGAAGATTTTCAGTGATACGATACTTCACTCTGGGTGAATCAAGATGATGAGCAGTTGGAGTAATGAACTCAGAAGCAGATTTAGATATAGCAGGTTTAGTTTCTGGTTCAGAAATTTTAGGATCAGTAGCTGATAATTCACTAGTTGTAGAAACAAGTTCAGCTAGTTCAAAAATTCAAACTCTACTTGGAGTACTCTCTGTTGTTTGAGGTTGATCTACTTTGTCTTCAAGATGAATAATTATTGATGTTTCTTTGTGTTCAGTTGATCCAGTCCCTGATGTTTTTCCTTTCTTAGATTTAAGTTTTTTTAACTGGCTTGGTGTGTACTCAGGGGGTTTCCCCTACATTCTATGTGATTGTCTAGGTAATTCAGCCACGATTAAAAGTTTTAACACAAAAAATCAAAGAAAATTTCAACAATATGTCCTAAAGTATCTAAAGAAACAATCAAATTGATCACATGCCTACAAAAGTTAAGAGAGAAATCCACACACAAATAGTAGATTCCCACACTAAAAACACTAATTCGTGATGAAATCCAACGTCGTATAATTTTAATGCAGAAATGACAGTTGGAACAGTTACCACGACAACCTGCATAATGAAATATTCTGGTACAAGTTTCTCCACTTAAACCATCTCGAAGTGAAGAGAACCCTGCAGAAAGTCCAAGTGAGTCTAGTCAACGTCTGCTCCAGGTATAGTGGTACCTTCCCTCCATCGTCACCTTGGGAAATAATCCTAAAGTTTATAGCCACTAAGGTCACCAACGGGAACAAATATACCTGGGGGAACAGTTTACGATCTGATATACATGCAAGGGCAGAGTAACTAGCTCAATCCCCCTGAAGGCTCCTTGATATAATCCAAGGTTTACCAATAAGTGACCCCAGGCTCTTCGAAAATGGTCTGTGTGAGGTTTACCGCTTTGAATAAGTGCATATCTTCTATCTTTCCCAATTAGAAAAGTATGATTACCTCACTGGTTCAGACATGATCTCTCGCTTGACTCTTTTAAGAAGAGCTTCCCAGAGCATACATGCTACAATTGGATTTTTCCTACTGTAAGATTGATACTTGTTTGTTTTACCTATCTAGGAATGTTAATTACAACCTATTCCAAGACACTAGCCTAAGCTATGTTGGTGGAAAAGAGCCCTAGAAAATGTAAAATATCTAGATTGATTTTAATTAAAGAATTTTTTTTAATTTGGTTGTTTCTTAAGGCATAAGGTATGGAAGTGAAACTTCAATGATGTTTTATGACCCGAATCAAAAATACGCTAAATGCATCTATATGAAAGTGCAACTCTTTTCTTCTCAATGAAACCTATTTAAAGGAAAGATTTGAGAGATTTAAATAAGTTTCAAAGCACCAATTCTTTCTCTTATAAACAAAAATATTTGAAAAAAAGACAATTTATTTGAGAACTCAATTTCATACAATGATCAATTACTCGTTCAAAATGAAATCCTTTATCGAATAGATCAAAAACTACAAAAAATTAAACAAACTCTTTCCAAAAAGAAGACCTTATCGAAAACTCCTAAAAACATAAAATTCAAAATCAAAAGAAAACACTAATGTTGAATTCTATCTAGAAATTTTTGAGGATGTTTCTCTTAGTTTGTGATCGAACCAAGAATAATTTTTTCTTATCTCAGCAAAAATCAAAACATCCAACAAATGATTTAAAGTGAAATTTAGGCCTTAGTAAGCTTAAGACTCTTCTAAATTTGCAAATGAAAATGAAACTAAATTTTCATAAAAGCAAGGGTTGCAACAAGTTCAAAGGCTTAGCAAGAAGACAACAACATACCAATAAGCTAAGGTATATGATGGTTTCTAATATATAGCAGCAAGAAAGTAGGGAAAACACTCACTTATAAGCAAATCATATGAAAAAAAACTTGGACACAAGAATTGCTGAAGGAAATTCACACATAAGACTTTGACAGTCAAGACAAGTTGGGGCAAACACAAAGAATCTGTACTCTGGCTCTTGAAAAGAGAATTCTTATTTTTTCAAAAAATTTCCACAAGTCCATAGGTTTCAATGGAGAAAAATGTGGTACCACACTATTCTAAACTAAAAACTGTGGAGGCTACCGCACTGTCTTTAAACAAAAACTGTGGAGGCCAGGAAAAAGACAGAAAAAAAAATTCAGATTTACTTTTCAGGGATTTTGTTAATTTATCTACCCAACCGAGTTTTAGACTAATCAAAATCAAAAAATCGAACTAAAAAATAAAAAGAGAAACTAAGTTCTATTCCCCAGCAGAGTCGCCATTTTGTTATGCAGATAAATCCTTCTTGCGGACAAGAACGATCTCCCTAGTATCCTAAGGGTATCTAGAAGCAAACAACCAAATGAAAACCATTTTCTCTAGATCATTTGTGATTCAAAATAATCAATAACAAAGTACGAGGACATGCCCCTACCTGAAGTCCAATGCTTGCCGAAATATTCTATCCAGACACTCCAAAAGAGGTGACTTCAGCATGTGAAACCTGCAATCAAAGACAGATAAAAGGATTAAAAGAACCCGCAAGATATAATATTTGAGAAAACACCAATCTATCTCAGTGATCAAGGAATCTAAGAATTGAAATACTCAAATAGATACATGAACAATTCATTGAGAAAATGGAATCTATTTGTGTTAACTTGTATAATAAGAAGTAACCTTACAATCTGTCGCCTTGATTTTATACAGGTTCTTCCGGGGTCCTAAACAACCATCCTCTCTTAGATTGACAAGCCTTCTTCTCTTTGAACTAGCATAAAGTTATGGACATGAGTGTGTGATCATTCTCATACCAAAAATGGCTAGTATAGAGAGTATTCTCTCTTAATAATGTCTTCAGCAATTACCACATATGTGTCTCTACCATTTACAAGCTACCATCTACGAGGTACCCTTGAGACTAAAACATGAGATTAATTTATAGGGAAATGGAGGTAGTTTTAGTTTCATGAAGAGGGGGATGGATTCCTATTGTGAAGGGATTTGAGCTCCATATACCAAGAGATAAACTCCATGAGTGAAGGGATAAAGCTCATGAGTATAGGATAAAGCTCGAACTGAACGTGCTTCTAGAAGCTTCCAGTTGGGATAATATTTGACCTGCTGGGCTTCTAGAACTTACTTTTTCCTTTATTTGACTATTTACAGGGGTCTATAGGTTTTATAAGGAAAACATGTGAGATGTGCCGCAGGCTATAGAGAAAATATTTGTGGATCTGCAGGCAAGGGCTAGGAAAAGTATGGAGTTAGAATTTTTAGGGTTTTAATGAGCTTTTCTCCAATGACTTGGTTTAGGAACATTAGGGTTTTTCACCTCTAAGGGAGCATAATATAGGTAGTGATGAACCTATATTGATAATCAAATGTATTGGTGAAAAAATAATGTGTAACAAAGAGTGCTTTCACATCTAGAGAGAAGGAATCAGGGTGAGATTGGAAGGTGATTCAGGAGAAGAAGAAGAAGCAGGAGGCTTCTAATGACAATGACACTTCCAAGGGAATCATAGTGCATGCTTCAGGTTTTTCAGCCATAGTGAGGAGGAGTTGGGAAAGTGTTACGATAAGTGATGATGAAGATGAAGTACTTCTAAGTCACGGAGGTACCTCCCTCAGTAAGAGGGAGTGTTGAAATGTGTAGTGTTATTACTCGGATTGAACCTCAGGCTGAGAAATTAAATTCCGAGGTAACCTCAAACCACACTTAGCCAAGTAGCTATCCCTACTAGGCTAGGAGAGGGATCTCTATGTATGGATGATAGTAAAAATGACTGAGGAAAGAATATATTAATCTAAGTATAGTAGCTAAGAGTTTTGATTTGATTGTGTAGGGTTTTGCTGGATCAGGAGGAGTCAAACAATCAAGGCAAGGAAATCAGGTCAAGATTTGCATGGTGTTCTATGGGGAAAGGTAGATAAAATGTTTAGCACTTTAGGGTTTTTATGATTTGATGATAGGATGATCAAGACAGGTGAGAAGCTAAAAAGAGCATGGTGAACTCATGATTTCTTTCTAAACTGAAGAAATTACAAATTATGAATGTTTACCCAAAACATAGCATAGAAATTATGGAATCTGTTCATCTAACTTGAAAACATTAATTTAATATCAATGAAATGATGGATGAAGTAACAAATCATTCTAACATATGAGAAAAAAAGAATAAACTGAAACTAAACACAATACCACATGAATCCCATAAGAATCACTGCAAATTTGATTAATGTCCAGGAAAAAACTGATACAAAAGTATGTCTCTTGAGATGCCAAACCTCCAAGTGAGTCGAACCCTTAAAAATGACTGAGAAAATACATGATATAGACCTAAAAACCACTCTCCCTAGCCTCAAGGAGTCGAATCCATGAGATAGGAATCAGTTTCACTTACTCCCAAACAAGAAACTGAAGACTAGGAAGACCCAACAATTTGCCTCTAAAAGAGAGGAAACTGATTCATTTGACCTCTAGAGGACTCACCTAATGTATCTACCTTAGATGAAAGTAAAAACATGACATTTAAATTCACCATGACCATTTACATTAGTAATTTCTTCATTTTCCCAAGTAAAAAGTCAAATTGGAGTGAAACTTCAAAATTTGCTGAAGATGGTGAAAATGCAATTTTCTTGGCAAACGCGCAACGCCCTAATATGAAAAATAGCCTCTTTTGCAAGAAAATTTTGGAGGAATACCTGGTGTCCAAATCAGCTCCATGATAGCTAACGGGAAAGCTATTTGAGTCTAGTTTCCAAATATTCCTCCACTTTCCAAAATAATGTTCATCTGCCTTGTCAAAAAGTGAATCTCCCAAGACTGGTAAACGCGAAGCGCCTAGGTCAAAAAGGAGGCAGAAACATGAAAATTTGGTGGTTTTTTGCACTTTTGAGAGACCAGTTCTCCCCCAAAATTTTTGAAAGTTACTAGGGTTGATTTATACATCATTTTTAACATGATTGTGGTGGAAATTTGTCATTTGGATGCCCCAAAAAATTTTCTGAGTGCAAAAATACTCAAAAACATATAATTTTCACCTTTTTGAAGACCGCATTTGGAGGTCTTCATGGTGTCCAAATTGGGCCCAAGATAGTTCTTTGGAAATATATTCAAGTCTACTTTCCAAATATACCTTTTGTTTCTGATTGGAGTTGATTTTCCATGTCAAAAGTTGTTTTTCCCAAGACTGGTCAAAAAGTGCTGAAGAGGGTGCATAAATGAAAAGTGGTGGTGCAGGAAATGTTTGGAGGCCTTCCACAACTCCAAATTGATCTCATGATAGCTCATTGGAAATATCACTCTATATAGTTATCATTTGACTCATCAAGAAAGTCATTTGGACAGTCCAACTATGAGAAAACGTGATTTTCCCAAGGTCACTCTAGAAATGTAGCAAACCTCTTGTAGCAGCTATATTTTTGATATTTCTATAAAACCATGAAACCTATGTAAAAAATGAAGGAATTTTTTCTTCTTGGACCTATGATGGACAAAAACCTCTCTCACTTTGATCAAATTCATCTTTTTTTGGACGGAAACATAGTTTAAAGTGGAACTGGCCCTATGAGTGGCAAATGATTTGACTCTTGGAAAGACTTCTCAAAAATGATGGAGACATGATGTTTATGAGCTGAAATGACCTCATACTTACTGATATGACCTACCTTATGGCTCTTCTGCTCAAATGTCTCGTTTCCATAGCAAACCCTAGCTCAGTGGGAGAGGAAATTAGGGTTTGTGAAGCATTCTGGCTCTAGTAGCTCTTTTGTGATTGTTAGTTCATATCTGATGATTTTTCCTCCTTTCTTACATGATTTTTTCCTTGGTTTTTGTTCCTTACTGACACTTCTTTCCTCTTCTTTAGAAATTGTGGGATTGAATGCTTTGGAAACCCTAGGGTAAATGGAATGAGACAAAGGGAGTGAGAGGTGACATGAATCGCTTAGGAAAATGGAAGGAGTGAATGTAAATGAAGACCTAGGTCTATGAAAACCCTAGGATTTAACAATATTTATGACTGATATGTGTTTAGGGACATGAATATGGATACGGTGCATGAAAAATGGGAAGGAAATGAAAGCTAGGGTTTCATAGCAACAAACACTTCAAATTTCTTATGAAACACCAAATATACTCGAGGAGAGGTGTCTTGAGGGTCCACTTACTGATTAAAATCATTTTGAAGAATTTGGTGAGGAAATGTAGCTTGCTGGAGGTGATGAAACCTTTTGAAACCCTCCTTGTGCAAACGCGTAGCATTCTAGAGGAACGTGTAGTGCCTAGGCAAATGCGCATCGCCTCTGGGTAAATGTGTAGTGCCTGTGTAAATTAGTTAGGAGTTGTCGGGAAAATGCGCAGTGCCTCTAGCTAAACGTGCAGCGCCAAGTCAAACGTGCAACGCCTGGGTGCAAACGCGCAGTGCCCTGAAATTTGACTCAAGATGCTTGAAAACTTTGAAATTTCTCCTTTTCTGGAAACTCCTGATGGTTGAATGGAGGAAATGACTTGCTTTGAGGTGTTTGAATGGATTTATAGCTTTAGTGGTTTTCAATTTTCAATTTCCAATTACCCACTTTTCCTATGTTCACTTTTTCCTTTGGACTTTGGCACTGATACTCTTTATCTCTTTGACTTTTTTGGCATTTTGTAGTTTTATAAAGTCATGGAGTTCGGCTTCCTTTGCTCCAATTAGGCTAGAAATAATTGCATTTGACATCATGGGATGAATTTATTACATATGAGAACATAAAATTACATTTGGAAAAATATAAATAAATTACATATTGAATTTTATATCTAAATGACATTTTGATATATAAATCATTAAACTAAAAAATTACAACTCTGAAAATTGAAAATTACATCATGATGATCTTATTTAGTCCCTCTCATATATGTGTTGACCTCATCTGAAATGGAGTGACCTTGAGAAATATAAAAGCCTAATGACCTAATGGGACTACTTTAGACCTGACTTTCATGAATGAGATTTTGACCTAAAAGACATGTAAATGAAAAGAGAATTTCTGTAGATGTTGTTATGCTGAAGGAGACATGAGAATGAGTCAGCTAATATGATCTTCTGAGGGAGAATGAAACTTATTGACAAGGAAAACCACCAGTGGAACAATTTTATATTATGACCTAATGGAATGATTGAAAATTTCTTCAGAGTGGGACACCTAAGATGCACATGCAAAATGTGTTTTGATCCCTGGTGGAAGTATGCAAATAACGACACTAGAATTGGCTCCAGCTAGGGATGGTAGCTCCTTGGAGGTGCCAAGAACACCGTAGACCAAGTGCCTATCCATTGGGCATGGAGTCAAAAGCTAAATACTAACTGAGTAGTAAAAACTTGACTCAATAAACTGAACTGACTCAGACTAAAGCACAACTAACAAACTGAAAAATATGATCAGAATTGAGCTTATTCAACAAAACCTACTCTAACTGATCCATTCATCACTTGATCAAGTGAAATGGAAGAACCAATGCAAGCATGTAAGCATTTTGGTTGCTAGTTGAATTCTCCACAAGTGCTTGCTTATGATCAAGAAGTGAGAACTACTGAAAGGAAACTCCCATGAAAACTTTAAATTAGATTGAATCTTAATGAAATTGCAAAGCATGAGACCACTAGCTAACCTCAAGAATGTTGTGAAAGGATCTTCATAGGAATACATATTAATTTCTAGCTCACCTAATACGTTACTGCTCCACTCTAGGTAGTCTTCGTACCTTAGTTTTAAAATTTTCCTAACATTCGTGCTTTTTTTCTTTGGTGATTGCAGCAAGTTGAAAAAAGGGTCTTGAAACCCTTGAATAACTATTTTTTCCTGATGATAAAAAAACAAAACAAAAATCTTCTTCATTACTCTCCTGATATGACTACAAATCTTGGTATGAGCTTTGTAATGAAACACCTACTGAACAAGGCAATGAAGTCGGCTGTCGGATCAAGTTTATATCAAAACTCTTTTCAGGATCATAGTTAGCTAATAGAGAAGGACTTTTACTGTAGATATCATCCAACACATTAGCTATTGGGTCATGAAAAACGTGAAAAGACTATTGAAACGCATCCATCGGTTTTAATGAGACTGCATGACACTCTACAGGCTACTCATCCTTTTCTTTATGGCTATTATGAAAATTTTTCTTTAAAAATTGAATTTTTTCAAAACATAGTGGTACAAAATCATCTTGCATCATTTGATCATATTTTTCAGCTTCAAGGCCTTCATCTGTAACTTGACATTCAATGCCATTCGGTGGCTACAAATATGGTGCTAAGGAGGATTCTATGTCGCAAATTATTTTCTCAACCAATTTAGGAGAATGTTCATCATTTATAGTGTTGACCACTCACTTATTTTATTGCTTATATTTTTATCTTATTTTTTCAAATGTGGAGAGACACAAGGGTAAGGAGCTCTGATCAAAAATTTAATTATTCTCTTGATTGTCAAGATCAAAACTCAATCAGTGTTGATTTCTCATCGCATGAAAGTTACCTTTGATGAACTGAAATGAAGTAAAACAAAGAGGAAAATATCCTTCACTTACTTCCAAATTTTCTAGACTTTCCTAATCACTGTCATAGCTAATATGCATCGGATGATCAATGTTTTCGAGCTGCTAAAACTGAACTTCCTCCCACAAACCAATTGCTGATTGCTTTGCAAGATTAGCTTCTGTTTGGAGAACGTAATCATCATCATACTGATCAAACTTTGGCAAATAATTAATATAAGTAATTTCATCAATCATACACATTATATTATCATATTGTTTCTCCTTGGATTGATCTACCAATGCATTTTTTGATCTATGGTAGCTGGGATTAGCATGAAAGTTGTTGGTGCTTGCAATATCTTATTTTTTTGAGATAAGTGGGTCATGATGATCTTGAATGGAAAATACATCTCTCATGGTGATTAGTTGCATCATTTCCTCTATTTTACTTAACAAAATGTTGAGCTTTACCTCTGAAGATGTCAGGTGTTCTACAATGTTCTTCTTCTCTTCTTCCTTCAACTTTTTCCTTCTGATCAACATATTAGCCTCTACATGTACTGCATTATTCTGCATCTCTTCAAGTGTTGCAAGGTTCCTTTCTCTCAGCTGAAACTCCATTTCTGGATCAAAGGCATCTGGGTAATGTAAAAGAGTTGAGCCAGGAAGGGGTCTTATATCAGCAGGTATTGAATAATAGACTTCATTGAATCTGGAAAAAAACAGTTGTATTGTCTCCCCTAGCTGTCTTTTCAGCTGGTCATACTCTTTTAGAATCAGGAAAGGGTTTTGTTTGACCACCCACATGTCGAGGAAAACTTTGACGAACTACGGGAAATCTAAGATGCTCGTGGCAGGCAATTTTTTGAACCAACTCTTGACTTTTCCTTGTAAAGAAAGAGTAAATAGCCTGAAACTGACATCCTCTTTGTCAATTTATAAAAGGTCTAGTAAATTCTCAAAATTCGGCATATGTCTCTTAGCAGTGATGTTATCATATTCACCATCAAACCTCGCCAGATGTAGGTAATTATTTTCAGGGAAAGCATGGAGTATTGGAGGTAAGATGAGTGATTTATATCTATCTGGGACTATAGAAGGTGTAGCAGTATGTATGGAAGCTATAGGATCAATCTTGATCTCTTTAGGCTCATCAATTTGAACATGGTCATCATCAGATTCGGAAAAAGGATGCGTACCAAGATCAAAGGAAAAATCGATATTTACACTTTTCAAATAGGTAGAATCAATATTTTTATCATCTTTATCATACAACAAACTCTGGAAAACTTTCAGGATAGTTTTAGGAAAAGAAAAGAAGTAATTTACAAGAAAGAAGATTAGATCTTGAATACAATTCCATTTTGAATACCTGACCTTTGTGTAAGATCCTTCCATTTTCCTGTTGGCAAGGTCGATCCTCCAGTGGAGTCTTTACATTAATTTGGAGTCACCAGGTGAAGATTTCAACGTTCATGTGCATCTGATTGTTGTCCACCATCAACAATCCGATCTAAAATTTTTCGTTCTTTCCCAGGGAAGATATAATATTTCACTTCCCTAGTATGTTTGCCAAAATGTTATCACTCAGATTGAACCTCAAGCTGAGAAAGGCAATTCCTAGGTAACCTCAAACGACGTTATCCAAGTAGCTAGCCCTACTAGGCTAGAAGAGGGCTCTCTCCATATGTATCGCTGTCAAAATGACTGAGGAAATAAGATATTAGGCTAGGTATAGTAGCTCAGAGTTTTGATTTGATTGTGTAGGGTTTTGTTGGATCAAGAGGAGTCAAATAGTCAAGGCAGGGAAATTAGGTCAATATTTGTAGGGTTTTCTATGGGGAAAGGTAGATACAATGTTTATCACTTTAGGGTTTTGATGACAGGATGATCAAGACAGGTGAGAATCTAGAAAGAGCATGGTGAACTTATGATTTCTTTCTAAACTGAAGAAATTACAATGTTTACCCAAGACAAAGCATATAAATTATGGATTCTATTCATCTAACTTGAAAACATTCATTTAATATCAATGAAATGATGGATGAAGTAACAAAACATTCTGACATATGAGCACAAAAGAAGAAACTGAAACTAAACACAATACCACATGGATCCAATAAAAATAGCTGCAAATATGATTAATGTCCAGGCAAAAATTGATACAAAAGGATGTCTCTTGAGATGCCAAACCTCCAAGTGAGCCCAGCCCCTACAAATGACTGAGAACATACATGATATATACCTCAAAACTAATCTCCCTAGCCTCAAGGAGTCAAATCCATGAGATAGGAATCAGTTTCACCTACTCCCAAATAAGAAACTGAAGACTAGGAAGTCCCAACAATTTTCCTTTAAAAGAGAGGAAACTGATTCTTTTGACCTCTAGAGAACTCACCTAATGTATATATTTTAGATGAAAGTAAAAAAATGACATTTACATTCACCGTGACCATTTACATTAGTAATTTCTTCATTTTCCCAAGTAAAAATTCAAACTGGAGTGAAACTTCAAAATTTACTGAAGATGGTGAAAATGAAATTTTCCTAGAAAAGCGCAGTGCCCTAACAGGAAAAATAGCCTTTTTTCACTTAACTTTTGAAGGCCTTACCAGTGTCCAAATAAGCTTCATGATAGCTAATTGAAAATCTCTTTGAGTATAGTTTCCAAATATGCCTCCAATTTTCAAAATGGTTCTCATATGCTTTGTCAAAAAGTGAATCTCCCAATATTGGTAAATGCGTAGCGACTAGGTAAAAAAGGAGGCAGAAACATGAAAATTTCGTTTTTTTTGCACTTTTGAGGGACCCATTCTCCTCCAAATTTTCTGAAATTTTCTAGGGTTGATGTCTTCAGAATTTTGAACATGATGGTAGTGGCCATTTTTTATTTTTATGCCCCAAAAAAGAGAGCAACGCCCAGGGCACTGGGTGTTTGGCAAAGTTTCTGAGTGCAAAAATACTCAAAAACACGGAATTTTCACCTTTTTGAAGACCACATTTGGAGGCCTTCTTGGTGTCCAAATTGGACCCAGGATAGGTCGTCAGAAATATATTCAAGTCTACTTTCCAAATATACCTTTTTTTTTTTTTCTGATTGGAGTTTCTTTTCCTTGTCAAAAGTTTTTTTCCCAAGACTGGTTAAAAAGTGCTAAAGAGGGTGCAGAAAGGCAGAGTGCTAGTGCAGACAAATTTTGGAGGCCTTCCTCAACTCCAAATTGAATTCATTATATCTCATTGGAAATATATCTCTGTCTAGTTATCATTTGACTCATCAAGAAAATCATTTGGACACTCCATCTATGAGAAAACATGATTTTCCCAAGGTCACTCCAGAAATGTAACAAACCTCTTGTAGCACCTGTATTTTTGACATTTCTATAAAACCATGACACCTGGGTAAAAAATGGAGGTTTTTCTTCTTGGACCTATGATGGAAAAAAAATGCTCTCACTTTTATCAAATTCATCTTTTTGTTTCCAGAAACATAGTTTAAAGCAGTACTGGTCCTATGAGTGGAAAATGACTTGACTCTTGGAAAGACTTCTCAAAATATGATGGAGACATGATGTTTATGAGCGGAAATGACCTCATACTTACTAATATGACCTACATTATGGCCTTCTGCTCAAATGTCTCATTTCCATGGAAAGCCCTAGCTCAATGGGAGAGGAAATTAGGGTTTGTGAAGCATTCTGACTCTAGTAGCTCTTTTGTGATTGCTGGTTCATATTTGATGATTTTTCCTCCTTTATTACATGATTTCATCTTTGGTGTTTGTTCCTTACTAATAATTTTTTCCTCTTCTTCAGACATTATGGGCTTGAAGGATTTGGAAACCCTAGGGTAAATGGAATGAGATGAAGGGAGTGAGAGGTGAAATGAATAGCTTTGGAAAATGGAGGGAGTGAATGTAAATGAAGACCTAGGTCTATGAAAACTATAGGATGTAACAATATTTATGACTGATATGTGTTTAGGGACATGCATATGGATATCGTGCATGAAAAATGGGAAGGAAATGAAAGCTAGGGTTTCATAACAACAAACACTTCAAATTTCTTATGAAACACCAAATATACTAGAGGAGAGGTGTCTTGAGGTTCCACTTACTGATTAAAAGCCTTTTGAAAAATTTGGTGAAGAAATTTAGCTTGCTGGAGGTGATGAAACCTTTTGAAACCCTCCCTGTCCAAACGCGCAGTGTTTTGGAGGAATGCGCAACTCTTGGGAAAATGTGCATCGCCTCTCAGTAAATGTGCAATACCTGTGTAAATTGGTCAGGAGTTGTTGGGCAAACACGCAGCGCCTCCGGGTAAATGCGCAGTGCCAAGTCAAACACGCAACACCTGGGTGTAAATGCATAGCTTTATCCTTTGTTGAAAGCTCCTGATGGCTAAATGGAGGCAACGACTTGCTTTGAGATGTTTGAATGGCTTTATAGCTTTAGTGGTTTTGAATTTTCAATTTCCAATTACCCACTTTTCCTATGTTCACTTTTTCCTTTGGAATTTGGGATTGATACTCTTTATCTCTCTGACTTTTTTGGCATTTTGCAGTTTGATCAAGTCATGGAATTTGGCTTCCTTTTCTCCACTTAGGCTATAAATAATTGCATTTGACAGCTTGGGATGAATTTATTACATATGAGAACATAAAATTACATTTGGAAAAATATAAATAAATTACATATTGAATTTTATATCAAAATGACATTTTGATATAAAAACCATTAAACTCAAAAATTACAACTCTGAAAATTTATAATTACATCATGATGATCTTATTGAGTCCTTCTCATATATGTGCTGACCTCATCTGAAATGAAGGAGTGTCCTTGAGAAATATAAAAACCAAATGACCTAATGGGACTACTTTAGACCTGACTTTCATGAATGAGATTTTGACTTAAAAGACTTGCAAGTGAAAAGAGAATTTCCATAGGTGTTTTTATGCCCAAGGAGACATGAGAATGAGTCAACAAATATGATCTTCTGAGGGAGAATGAAGCGTATTGACAAGGGCAACCACCAGTGGAAAATTTTTATATCATGACTTAATGGAATGATTGAAAATTTCTTTAGAGTGGGATACCTAATATGCACATGAAAAATGTATTTTGATCCCTGGTGGAAGTATGAAAATACTGACACTAACATGTAGCTTGGGAGGTATTTCAAGCCTATTGGTTTGGGGTTTGGAAGACAAAGTGCCACAAGGGAAGCTTGTGGTCTTGGAACCCAAGTGTGGGGTTTTGGAAACCATAGAAGTTTGTGGAAAAACCAAGAGGAAGACACGACATGTGATTGTTGAGGATGATAGTGCTCAGAAAGAAAATTCAAATGCATCAAAAATCATCTGATTTTGAGTTGTCGTTTGGGAGATATGAATTTTTGAAGTTGAAAAAAGAATAAATTCCTCAAGTAGGCCAACTTGACGGAAGTTGAGACATGTCCCTTCGATGTTTTTATGGAGGACTTGGAGCCTATATATATGTGATGAGTTAGGCTCATTTAGGCATCCATTTTGTGAGAGAAATACACAAAAGTGCCTCTGAAATTTTTGGTGGAGCTAGAAGCTGCAACAAGGAGAAAATAACAATGTGCAGTAGGTCTAGAACAACAAAGGGAACTTCTATGATTAGGGCCGCAGTTCTGAAGGTGATTGCGTATCCTTAGAGGATTTTTCTAGGGCGTATTTGAGGGTTGATCAAGTGCGGGTTGCTGGGAAAGTTAGGTCATTACATCGATGTGACAAAAAAACGAGGAGAGGACCAGAAAACCAATGAAGAAGTTTAGGATTGTTGTAGTTGACAACATGGAAATTTCTAGGTTGGTTGGGCATGTCTTGGGGTTTTTTTCACTGCATTTTCAAGGGTTAAATAGGTCGCAGTTCAGAGGGGTATTACAGCGTTGTTTTGGGTGTAGAATGGTGATGTTTTGAGAGGGTTGCAGCCATAGGAGGACTGTTGTGCTAGGTCGCGGCCCTAGCAAGAATTTAGGAGCATCTCAAGGGAAATGTCTAGGTGACAAAGCCTAGATTGAGGTAGCATGTAATTGAAGGATACTCTGTAAGAAAAACCTCAACTAATGAAGGCTTAAACAAGATTTTGTGTGGAGGGTGTAGGGCTAAAGGTTTTCCCCTAACCATAATTGTAGGTGCAACCAGTAAGAGTGATGACAATAGTTGTTATGGAAGTGTATTGGGTCAAGTATAGAACAATTTTGGATCAATTTGGTTATTCATTGTGGAAGCCAAGCAGTGAAGTGCGTAAGGGTGTATGGAGCACTTCAGGTGGTGGAAGATTCCACAGTGGATTGTTCAATGTCATAGAGTTGTTTGAGGGCAGCGAGATTGGCTACCTAAAGTAGCCCTACACAAGCTCTCTTGAAGGATGATCAAGATAAGTTGAAGGTTGGGTGAAGGAAAGTGCCAAAAGTGCAACACTCTAACAGACTAGAGGTGTTGCTAGCCTGGTAGATTGGAGCTCGGGGATTGGCCAACCCAGAGGAGTAGATTGGATCATCCAAAGTACACTAAGCAAATAGACTTGCGATGGTGTGAGGGGGTAGACCTCCTGGAGATAAGACATTGTGTTTGTCAGTGTATCGTTTTTACCAAAGACTGTTGTATTATTCAGATTTGATTTAATATAACGAAGATTTTGGATTGTATATTATTATACAATTTGTTTTAAAATGGTGTCTATTATGCATATGTGATTTACTGCTTTATATTTTCTGTTGTACGAAGTAGTTTATGGTTGAGATTCTTGGTTTGGTAGCGTTAGTGAATTAAGACTCTAACCTAGATCCAAGGTCACGAAAATTCAACATTGAGCTCATAATAAGCATATTGGTGTAATGACATTGAACCTTTTTGTTGACTGAAATTTAGTAAGGTAAATCTTTTGGTCACCATTATTTCTAATTCACTCCAAAAAAAATTGGCCAATTGCTACATAAGTATAACATGAAATATCTAGGCCATTTAGGCTATATCCAGATAACATACATGTTTCCTATCTGGAAGTGTCTTTCCAAATGTAGAGGAATCAATTATCATTTACAAAGGTGTTTCAACTGTTAAAAATAAGAGCACATGGGCATCTTGAGGGCTTCTTTGTTTTCAAGGTAGGAGAATCCACAAATTGATGTCAGCAAAAAATGTTCTTCGACATTTGCATTCAATGTTAGAGGGGATTTCATATTAGAAGTTGATCTACCTTGGTGTAAGTGTTTCCCCCCTACTATCTGTTGAAACTTTGAGTTGCAGAGAACCATGTTCTCTTCTACATGCTTGCTTGATATGGTGTCCACCTCTTGGTTTTACTCACTATATATGTGATTTGTGTCACAAGGTTCGCAAAAATTCAACCTTGAGGTTTAAATTCATTGAACCTAAAAAAAATTGAGGTTCTTTGAATCTCGTGGACATTGATGAGTCCACATCTCAAGCTTGTAACCTCATGTCACATCTCAAGCACATAATCTATCCTTAGAGTTTTTGTGCTTGTCATTAATTTTTTTGTGTTTATTGATGTTGATGTCTTACTATTTTATGTTATACTTCATTTTAAAATAATTTCTTGTAATTGAATGCTCCTTTGATTTTTGGACCCCTAAATCAACTAGATGACCAATTTGGAATATATAAACTTATAAACCCCTCTTCTCTTGCCAAATCCATCGAAATATTTTCAACATTTATTTTTGTGAAGTTGTTGGTTGATGCCTGGATTTAGTGTCCGCCTCTTGGTTGTACTCTCGGTAGATGTGATGGAATGAGACAGAGGTCTGGTTACTGGATACCTCTTTTTAATTAAATGCTTCTTTGATTTTTGGATCTGTGCATCCACTTAATGACCAATCTGGAATCCCCATAAACATTTAAAATTTTCAACCCTTCTCCTACCAAACTCATCAAAAATAGTGGAAGCTTTTATTTCTGCATTGCACCTAATCCACATTCAAAAGAAATATGGTTAGAATTTATGATGATCAATATTGACCTCGTCAGTTTGACTGGTATCTCTTTTAATGCACTGTCAAGGAAACGATGTGGTAATCATGTGGAGATTTCTGGTTTTGTTGGACTTTGTCTTTTTTCTCGGGGATTTTTGACTAGCCAAGTTAGGTTCCATCTATTTAAGGGCCCTTCATTACTAGATCCTTGGAAAATAGGGCCCTATCCATGAGTTAGTGCCAACTTTATCCTTATTTCCATTCGCAATAAGAAAATGTAAGTGTTAGGAATTTGGCTTCTGTGATCCATAAAATTGTGTATAAAATCTTTCGGCGAAAATCACATTCCAACATATTTTGTCAACGTGTTTCGAACCAGCTATTGTGGTTCATCATTAGGACAAGATAAGAAATCTGATCTAGGACATAGTTTAAATAGATAGGAAACTCTAACTAGTCGTTATTCCAAAACGGATAATTAGACTGAATCAGGAAACTCAAAGATAAAATAATGGTAGAGTTATTATTATTCCATAACGGATAATTTGACTAAATAAGGAAAATAATAGTTGAATTATTATTATTGTATTCTATTAATAATTAAAAGATTTAAATATAATTAATTTAAAAAAATAAAAATAAAATGCACTAAGATAAAAATACATAAATAAATAAATAAATAAAATATTTTTTAAATAAGTAAAAATAAATAAATAATGAAATGAAAATGAAAATATAAATATAAAAATAAAATAAATAAATAAATATAGATATAATTAAAAATAAAATAAAAATAAATGAACGAAAAATAATAACAATCAAAGAAGAATTATTATTATTCCATAACGGATAATTTGACTGAATATAGAAAATAATAGTTGAATTTTTATTATTGTATTCTATTAATAATTAAAATATTTTAAATATAATAAATATTTATATATAATTAATTTAAAAAAAATATAAAATAAAAATAAAATAAAAATAAATAATTTTTTTTAAATAAATAAGTAAAAACAAAAATAAATAAATCAAATGAAAATAAAAATATAAAAATAGAATAAATAAATAAGATAGATAGAAATAAAAATATAAAATAAAAATAACATAGATAGATAAAAATAAATGAACAAAAAATAATAATATTCAAAATAAATACTAATGATAAGTAATTAAATAAATAATAATAATAAATAAATAGAAACAAAAATAAAAATAAAATCAAGAACAGAAAGGGAAGAATAAAACAAAAAACAGAGGAGAAGAAAGGAAACGAAGGAGAACAAAAAGGAAAGAAAACCAAAGACTAGGAGTGAAGGGCAGGTATCCAACATCTGCTAAGACTCCACTCATCATCCCTGTTGAGGTTGATAGGCCTCTTTTCAATCTCTAAGTCCTCCCTTAACTTTCTATGGTGGAAATGGTCTATCCTTGCAATAACTTCCACGTTTTCGATGCAAATGTGATGCTTTGTCTTTTCCGCATGCTCTGCTAATGCAGAGGAGTGAGACCTATTATGCTTCAGGTCAACGACATGCTCTTGAATTCTTTAACTAATGGAATGACCAGTCTCACTGATGTAAGGGGTCCCACAGGAGCAAGGAATCAAGTAAACACCCTTACCATCCTTAGGGAAGATCGGGTCCTTAACATATGTAAGAGAACTCCGAATGGTGTGGAGGGGCCTAAAGGTTGAGGGAACATTATGTCTCTTTAGGATCCTCGCGATTTTATCAGTCATTCCTTGGATAAAAGGAAGGTGAACGCCGGATAACCTATCACAATGTTCCTTCTTGACCCTAAGACCTTTTTCAACTTCTTGAAAAGCTCTAAGACATTGAACCTTGTTATAACCATTATTAAGAAAAACCCTAAGGAGATGATACTTCTCATCTTAAAGGTGGTGTTCATCAGAAATTCTAAAGGCTCTAGTGGCTAGGGTACTAAGAACCCCTGACTTCTGAGCAGGGAAATGGTGAGAACTCACATGTAAATACTGCTCAGTATGCGTCTTCTTTCTGAAAACTTGATGAGTGAAGGAACCATCATCCTTTCTAGAAACAAGAACATCAAGAAAGGGTAGGCTACCATCCACTTCGAATTCCATGGTAAACTTAATGAAGTCAGATTGATCATTAAGATGACAGAAAAAAGGGTCCAAATTCTCTTTTCCATGAGGATTATCGTAATAAGATGTTGGATCATCTTCTTAATAGCGGGAACTACAAGAAGTTGAACAAAAATCCCCTTAAAAAAGTTTCTAAAGCAGTAGCTATGGATATTAAATCTAGTAGCACGGTTGGTTCCTTTAGTAGAAATCTTATTGAAAGCAACCCCGTCACTCTGAGAATTTACGGTCTCCCTAAGATTCATAAGGATGGATCTCCCCTTTTCCCTATTTTCAACACCATAGGTGGTCCTACTTATCTGCTAGCTAAATTTTTGGTCATTAAGCTTAAGCCTCTCGTAGGTTGTACCGACTCCTTTGTTAAAGACTCCTCCTCCTTTATTAATGAATTGAAAGCCATCAGTTTGGACCTTGATGACAGGTTTGTTAGTTTTGATGTGGTCTCCTTATACACTTGTATCCCCATTAAGGAAGCTATTGATGTCATTTCTCGGGTCACAGACCTTGATTCTCATCTAGTGGAGATATGTCTAACCTCGACCTTCTTCAGTTTAGAGTGTGAATTCTATGAACAAAATTGTGGTGTGGCCATGGGTTCCCCCCTTTCCCCGGTTGTTGCTAATATGTTTATGGAAGACTTTGAATCGAGGGCCCTCTCCTCCTCCCTGTTTCAACCTAAGCTTTGGAAAAGGTTTGTTGATGACACCTAGATGGTGTGGCCTCATGGAAAAGAGAATTTTGACCTTTTCTTCCATCATCTTAATGATCAATCTGACTTCATTAAGTTTACCATGTAATTCGAAGTGGATGGTAGCCTACCCTTTCTTGATGTTCTTGTTTCTAGAAAGGATGATGGTTCCTTCACTCATCAAGTTTTCAGAAAGAAGACGCATACTGAGCAGTATTTACATGTGATTTCTCACCATTTCCCTGCTAAAAAATCAGAGGTTCTCAGCACCCTAGCCACTAGAGCCTTTAGAATTGCTGATGAACACCACCTTTAAGATGAGAAATCTCATCTCCTTAGGGTTTTTCTTAATAATGGTTATAACAAGGTTCAATGTCTTAGAGCTTTTCAAGAAGCTGAAAAAGGTCCTAGGGTCAAGGAGGAACATTGTGATAGGTTATCCGGCGTTCACCTTCTTTTTATCCAAGGAACGACTGATAAAATTGCGAGGATCCTAAAGAGACATAATGTTCCCTCAACCTTTAGGCCCCTCTACACCATTCAGAGTTCTCTTAGATCTGTTAAGGACCCGATCTGCCCTAAGGATGGTAAGGGTGTTTACTTGATTCCTTGCCCCTGTGGGATCCCTTACATTGGTGAGACTGGTCGTTCCATTAGTCAAATAATTCAGGAGCATGTCGCTGACCTGAAGCATAATAGGTCTCGCTCCTCTGCATTAGCAGAGCATGCGGAAAAGACAAAGCATCACATTTGCATCGAAGATGCGGAAGTTATTGCAAGGATAGACCATTTCCACCATAGAAAGTTAAGGGAGGCCTTAGAGATCGAAAAGTGGCCTGTCAACCTCAACAGGGATGATGAGTGGAGTCTTAGCAGATGTTGGATCCATGCCCTTCACTCCTAGTCTTTGATTTTCTTTCCTTTTTGTTCTCCTTCATTTGCTTTCTTCTCCTCTGTTTTTTGTTTTATTCTTCCCTTTCTGTTCTTGATTTTATTTTTATTTTTGCTTCTATTTATTTATTATTATTATTTATTTAATTACTTATCATTAGTATTTATTTTGAATATTATTATTTTTCTTTCATTTATTTTTATCTATCTGTGTTAGTTTTATTTTATATTTTTATTTCTATTTATCTTTATTTATTTATTTTATTTTTATATTTTTATTTTCATTTGATTTATTTATTTTTGTTTTTACTTATTTATTTAAAAAAATTATTTATTTATTTATGTATTTTATCTTAGTGCATTTTTGTTTTTATTTTTTATTTTATTATTATTATTATTTTTAAATTAATTATATATAAATATTAATTATATTTAAAATATTTTAATTATTAATAGAATACAATAATAATAATTCAACTATTATTTTCTATATTCAGTTAAATTATCCATTATGGAATAATAATAATTCTTCTTTGATTGTTATTATTTTTCGTTCATTTATTTTTATTTTATTTTTAATTCTATCTATCTTTATTTATTTATTTTATTTTTATATTTTTATTTTCATTTTCATTTGATTATTTGTTTATTTTTACTTGTTTAAATTTATTTATTTATTTATGTATTTTATCTTAGTGCATTTTATTTTTATTTTATTTTATTTTATATTTTATATTTTATTTATATATATATATATTTTTAAATTAATTATATTTAAATATTTATTATATTTAAATCTTTTAATTATTAATAGAATACAATAATAATAATTCAACTATTATTTTCCTTATTTAGTCAAATTATCCGTTATGGAATAATAATAACTCTACTATTATTTTATCTTTGAATTTCCTGATTCAGTCTAATTATCTGTTTTGGAATAACGGCTAGTCAGAGTTTCCTATCTATTTAAACTGTGTCCTAGATCAAATTTCTTATCTTGTCCTGATGATGAACCACAATAGCTGGTTCGAAACGCGTCGACAAAATCTGTTGGAATGTGATTTTCGCCGAAAGATTTTATACACAATGTAAGTGTTGTCCGATGAGATGGTTCTATAAGAATATACTTATTAGAACTAGGCATGATACAAAACAAAAGGGCACGTTAATGGATCAATAGAATCAAACCCAATAAATCATAATCTAGGCTGTAAGTAAAGATTTTATATTAATTTCCAAATCCGTTATGCCTCCTTAATACCCTAATCCTTTAGATCCAAGGAAATGCCTAATTCATCATTGGCATTGTCTTTAGTATCCTTGTCATGCTAAAGGTGACTAATATTAAAATTCCTAGGGTTTTAATTCCTTCATGATAGATTATTGATTTCCCTTAGATGCTTCTCAGTACTAGTTTTGAATCACTTTAGACAAACAATGTAAAAATGCTCTTATTTCTAGACAATTTGAGGTCTCTAATAAAGGCTAAAAAATCGCCTCATTTAGAAGCCATACCTAAGCCTTCCATTAATGTAAAAGAATATTAGTTGGTATTGGCATAAAGGTGGAAACCAGATTTGGCTGTGTTTGGATTTTCCTCATTGTGCCATCAAACCTCATCTTGGAAAGTATAAGAGGTATGATAGCTACTTGTGTGTCAAAAATCTATATTCCGAACGACCTATCTTAACCTGCATCCAAAAGAGGAGAAACAAATTCATTGTTGAATTTGTGGCTCGATTAGCCCTATAAATGTATAGCTTCAACTCCTTTCTCAAGTGTTGATCATAAATTTTTAATACAAATCTCTTTTTTCTACCACATTCACTTAAGTATTATTTTGTAACATTTTTTTACAGCAACATCCTTTATATATTCCAAATTTAACTGGAAGTACACTTCCGAGGGCGATAGGTTGTGGAGGCACAATTCCAATGCTTGGAAGCAGCCAAATTTAGTATTAGTTCACTTGTCTTATATTGGTTTGGGCTTATCTCAAAACACGATTATTCCATTATACAATAAGAAAATTCTTTTAGAAGTTTTAACAACAAAAATAGGTACCTCTCGATCAAGTTTCTCCCATGATTTAGAAATATCACAAGATAGATTTGGAGCACACTAGACAAGAAAATTTGCAAAAGACACTTAAAATAAAACTTAAGCTGCGCCAAGTTGTGACCACAAATGGATGGACAAGGTACCATCAATGGGTATATCAGTGAAAACATATCTAGAGTTGTGTGATACTATAAATAGATAAACTAGAAACAAGTATAATATGAAATTATAAACAACTGGAAAATCTCAAGAGGTTGAGCTAGAGCTCAAAAAATGCCCCATACGAAACTTACGAAAGATGCTTATGCATCTCTTTTAACCGATACATATGAATAGTATGAAATTTTTCCTACTATGCAAACTAGTTGAGAGCCCTTGCCTTCATCTTATTTGCAAAATACAGATACAAAAACAAACAACAAAACATTCAAGATGGATACAAGTTTACTCAGTGCCAAGATAATGCTATTATATATAAAAAGCATACTTTATTTCCTTGTTTGAGGTCATAACATCTACTGTGATTGTAGTTTGATGATGAATTTACCTTTGGTTTAAGCTCATTGGAATTCCAAACCAAGCACTGGAATCAAGGTCACAAACTATATTATAAAGCTAGTAGAGATCCTGCTGTCACGGACTTTAAAAATAATTCCTGCAATTCATCTAATGGATTTGGAACTTGTAAGAAAAATGATTCATTGGAGAAAGCTTCTGACACTGGAGTACCATTTGTAGCCTCTATTGGAGGTATTAATGGCATATTGGTGAAGCCTAAAAAGGTTGATGGTAAGCTCATGTATTTGGTTACCATGGAAATTCTTGCTTCATTAATTGCCCAATAAATTTTTTTATTTTTCACTTTCATTAACTAAATAGAATTTACAAATAATGTTGTTGTTTAGTCCTGCTTATGTATATATGATGGATCAAGTACTGTTTTCGTATGAGATAATCGTGGAGATTTTCAACAGGAACAAGTTAAGGTTGCCACTGTGTGGGTTGATCAATTGTGGGAACAGGTAACCTATACAATGTAAAAATATGATAAATTTGGAAATTGAATGTTTTTCATATTCATTTTATAATATGGTGTGGCATTGTTTTGTCCCATAATGCCACACATTGAGGAGGGGGTGTGAGTCATGACTTCATTAATATGGTGTGGCATTGTTTTGTCCCATATACCTAAATAATCTCCTTATACCTCTATCTGTGTATTGATGTAATTTATAAAGAGAAA
This sequence comes from Pinus albicaulis, assembly GCA_034641835.2. Classification (NCBI taxonomy): domain Eukaryota; kingdom Viridiplantae; phylum Streptophyta; class Pinopsida; order Pinales; family Pinaceae; genus Pinus; species Pinus albicaulis. Next base: position 256,158,636 of record CM076574.1, on the reverse strand, counting down.
TTTCTCAGAGAAAAGTGAAGTTAATGTGTTTCTTACATGCTTAACATTACATAACTATGCCCATGGAAACCAAAGGGATTTTTAAGTGCATGCAAACCCCATAAATTACCATGAAATATGAAATCTCAACTTCAAACAAACCAATTCAAGAGGGTGGAAAAATTATTTGTCAAAGAATCACATAACCATCACACTTGTGTCTATTTTCCCTATCCAACCATTCAAGTGCAGTAAATTTCTCTAGTGCATCCTCCAAAGACGCCACATCTCCTTGAATTTCAACATTAATATCCATCATATTCTCATATCGATTTGAAACCTAGTAGCATTGTGTACATGAAAGTGACACAATGAATAGAGACATCCATAAATAATTTAGATATGTTAAAAATTACTTGGGACTGAAGAGGCCTCCAAAAAATATAATATATAAGTGTTTTCTCACAAGCATCAGGATCTCCTTCCTTCTCTCCTCCAACTTCATCAAGACATATAGATTGAATTGAATCATTCGCAACCGTACAAGGAGTTTAAACAATCATTTAAACTTCAATGACACTCATACATAACACCATCTGAAAGAGCTAAAGAAGAATGGTTGCAAGAATAAACCATCTTCCTTTTAAGCCAAAATAAGAGGAATTGAGAAAATTTCACATACATTACCTCATGAACTCATAAGCATATTATTTCCTTCCAGATCCAAGACTTCTAATCATTTTGGGGGCACGAGAGAGTATTCCTAATGGTGAAAATGGTTCTTCACTTTTCTTAACCCTCAGAACATGATGTTGAAACTCATAGAAAACACCAATTATTCCTTCCACCTACCAAGTCAGACCATAAATTAAATCAATATGAAGACCTTGATGTTGGTAGAATAAGAAATATAATTTCCAATACAAGAAGGCATACCAAAATGACAAAACTCACATGTATATGTATGGTTTGATTCTAGCAAGTAAGCTACAAGTGGCCTTGTGTATGTGAGACACTGAAGCACACCATTTGCAAAGCAGTTGTGCATATTGACCAGTAGAAAGGAGCTTATATTAGAACCACTTATTGAAGTTAAAATAGAACATCTAAAATATATTCTCAGTATATCATACAACCCCTACTTCTTAATAGTAGCATTAAAGGTTTCAAGTCATTGGTCATTGGTGTTGGTTGTTTCTTATGGAAGTTTCCCTACATGAATTTCTTTCATTAGTGGTGCAGTTGTTCTCTATGTATCTATCCATACTAGGTGCTACTTCTTGCACCTTGTGTTGGAGTGTCTTTTCACCACTAGCTGCAGGCTATCATATTCTCTTTGTTCAATGCACTGGTAATGATGCAACAAGTTGTTAGAATTTATTTATTTCCAATTATTATAGTCCTGAATATCTATCTGGTAGCAGTCTCAAATTTATCTCATACTTGTCTCGTCTTCCCAAAAATAAGTAAAATATTGGGTTTTGCCATTTTCACATGTATTGTCTTGAAAAAATCCTTCACAGGTACCCAAATTTGAGCCACTTATCCTACTTTACATACCTGGTTCTATTTCATGTTTGTTCCATTCGACCTTTTGTGTTTTTACCATTCAGATTATTTTTCAAACATGTTTTTTCCTTGTTTTACCAGTTCACCCAATAGACTCTTTGTTGTGTTATTGAATATAGTATGGAGTTGCGTGACTTATTTTTTTTCAACTTCTCTATGGTGGTTGTTTCCTATCTATTTTAGTGTTGTCTTGGCAACAATTTATAGTTATTGTTTATCTCTCCTTCGATAAGGTAAATATACGGTAGTAAAATTCAATTACTATAAAACTGTGTCTAGTTAAGTGCAATTGTATTCCTAGTTTGTAGAGATTGATAAATTCTAGAAATTGAGGTGATTTCTAGAGGCTTTATTCGTTGAGTCTTCTCCTAGCATGTAGAGGCTTTATTTAGGAAGTATTTGTTTTTAGTTCAAATTTTGCCTCAGATATGTTTTTGAAGCATTTTTTCATTTTTGAAGTTTTGACTTAGGTGCTTCGAGTCAATTGTGCATGAGTCATTTGAGAAAATATTGGTTTGTGATGTATAATTAAGTAGATGCATAAGAATTTAAAGGCTTAGCAAGTAATCAAGGCCATACTGACATGTAACAGGATAAAGCAGGACCAGTTCACTTTGGGCAGTGTTTTGGCTATGTGTGTTGAACATGCAACTCTACAACAAGGTAAGGAGGTCCATGCCCACTTTATACCTATATTTGGATCAGGTGTTATCATGGGGAGTGCCCTTGTTGACATATATGCAAAATGTGGGGATGTATAGGATTCACTCAAGGTTTTGAGAAAATTCTTGAAAGAAATGTGGGTTCATGAAATGCCATCATTGTCGGATGTGCTCAGCATGGCTGAGGTATAGGGGTTCTCAAATTGGTTGGGTAGATGATGTAAGAAGGAATATGTCCTGATTATATCACCTTTATAGGTGTGCTTTGCACTTGTGGCTATGCTGGTCTAGTGGAAAAAGGTTGAAAAGATTTCAATTTGGTAAGTCCAGAGCATGGTGTCATTACTGGAGTAGAGCACTTTCGTTGCATGGTCCACCTTCTTGGCTGTCTTGGGCACTTGGATGAGGTGGAAGACTTTATAAATAAAATTCCAGGTGAAGCTGATCCTATTGTGTGGGGAGCATTGCTAGGTGTGTGCAGAATTCATGGAAATGTGGAAATAGGTAGACATGTAGCAGATGGACTACTGGCATTGCAACATCAGAACCATGGAATGTATGTCCTCATATCAAATACTTTTGCTTCCAGTGGTATGTGGGATGAAGCATCAAAGATAAGAACAATGCTGAAATACAAGGGCTTAAAAAAGTCACAAGGATGTAGCTGGATTCAAGTCAAAAAAAAAATTCCTGTATTTTTTATAAGAGATAACATGCATCCACAAAAAGAGGAGATTTATTAAGTCACAATGATAATAATAATAATTATTTTCTTTATTTTTTTGACAGGACATCACATCATGACTCAAATACATCAAATGAAGACAGAACCTAGTTACAATTTCCAACATATATAATATAAAAACTCTCCAAACACTAGATATTCAAAAGCATCTCACCCACAACCCCTCACAATTCCATGTACCCATATTAGGCACAAATCACTTCAATCTCTTGAGTATTCTGGGCATCACACCCAATGAAATCCTCCAACAGCTCCATATCACATGCCACAACCTTCTCCATACATGTATTTCAAATGTACAAGTTTGATACACTGTTAAATTCTTACGTCATGGTGGGCATATTTTCACTTAAAACCCTAAAGCAAGTAAACTGAGACTACTTAGAATACTATCTAAATAGGGGAATTCTAAGCACCATCTCTACTAATATATAACTCTCAAAATCAGAACATCAGGCTATATAATTATGAAACAGAAGAGTTCTAGAAACTAGGATAGTGAGAGGAATTTTCAGCACACAACCACATAAAATAGAGTTCTAGAAACTAGGACAGTGAGAGGAATTTGCAGCGCATAGTCACATATATATTAACTAGAAAATAATTCCACAAAAAAAAATTTCACTCCTACTAAAACATGTCTGTAATGAAGCACCCTATCTCCATCTATAGAACTAGAGAGCTAGGGTTACAATGAATGTGGAAAAAACAAAAAAACTACCTATCTTAATGAAAGCACCCTGACCCTACTGTGCCTAGGAGAGAGTACCCTCATGCATTAAATACACTACCTAGAATAGCATACCCATTGAAGAAGATAAAGTGTAAATATGCATGCACCTTCTAACCTTGGAAACATTTCCGAGTCTAAATCTGGAAGCTCACCTAAATAAAGGACTTTGTCTCAGACTCTAAATTTACAACAACACCCCAGTATTCTAAAGATAGCACATGAATATGCCTCACACACTGGTTTCCTACTTAATTGTTGTTACTTCCCAAAGGATTCTCTAGTGCACCACCATTCAAAATGCAAAAAACTATACAGAGAAGAATTATTGAGCAACATCTACAATCCAATAAAACATTCAACAATGTCACATGTAAAATATAAGCTTTCTATTGTTTACAAGGTTGTTTTGGTATGATTCCGAAGAATTATTAATATAAAATGCAGATGCAGGGGCAAGGTCCTATGTAGAGAAATTTGAGATGGCAAAGCAGAAGCCTATTTATATCTATGAGATGAAAGGCATTTATGAGTTGGTACAACACTCCTCTAACATCAGGCTCCACTTTAATAAAAAGGTAGGGTCTTAGAGATCCAATGGAGAGATAGTCATAGTGTTGTTAGTCCATTTGAAAGGGTAAAATTTGGGGTTGGTTATTGCTGCATCATGGATTAGTTTCCAAGATTAGGTTGCACAAAGTTGGAATTACTAGTTCAGATTGTGTGATGTGTGGTAAAGATAAGATAATGCAATATATTTTTGGGAAATGTCAATATACCAGAGTTTTGTGGTCGCAGTTTTAGGCTAAATTTCAGTCTCTACTTGTAGTTCCACTCTCCTAGAAGGGGATGCCCCCCTGAGGAACCCTTGGAGTTCATGAATAGCTGAAAATTAATTTGTTTTTCAATTTGTTGGGTTGCAATTTTTTTTGTAGAAACATCACTATACAGTGTAAATATAATTTTGATTAGGCTCCTCATCCCTTACTCTTGGGCATTTCTAGAGTATTAAGCAATAGTTAGCTCTGCTCTTACAATTAAACCAACATGCTTTCTGCCAAGATTTTGAGTCCATCCCCATGGGGGCCTAGGGGCTTGGGCTCATATGGTTTCCTTTTTGGCCTTCATGGACCGGGACTTTCCTAGTTCCCTTGTTCTCTGCATGATGTAACTATCTTCAATTCTGAAGGGCTTATTTGTTCTTTGAGATAAATAAGAAGAATTTTCAAAAAAAAAATTGCATCAATAATCATCAACATGCCTATTTCTTGGTGGTTGCCAAAAAATATTTGATGTAAATAATAGGGCTTTATTGAAAAAAATTCTCAACATACTACAAACAATAATAAATTTGTCTCCATGATTGTCCATTAGGCCGCAATCTAATTGTGAGCTGAATCACTTTCCACCAAACCTCCAAAAAAAATAAATTAAAAACATGTTAAAGAGAAAAGTGTGTGAAATGTGTTGAGAGATAATCTGTAAAATGCCTCTGTTGCAGTCACTCATGTAAAAAAGGCAGCTAAATGATAGTTAAAAAATTGGCCTAACTCATGGAACATGCACTAAGGAAAAGGATTCCCATTTGTGTCTTTGTTTGCATTTTATCTATTTTCGGAGAATGTAACTTCATAAACTATTTATAATATAGTGAAGGGACACAAAGGAAACCATAATTTCAGAAATGACCACATTTAGTTCTAACTACCACTTCTGAATCACATGCATGCAACTTATGTACTAATCAAATTTTAGGGCTCCAACAAATGTTTTTAGTTATTATTTATGGAAATTATCCCCTCAATGATACTGATATTTGGCACATCAAAAGAGAAAATGGGGTTGTCCATACACACGGACGTAGAAAGCATTCCAAATTTTGGAAATTCCACTCCCTTATACAAAAAAATAAACATAAGTAACAAGTCAAACGGTTCCAGGGGAATAGCACTTCATTTTGTGATCTTGATTCTTGTAATGATCCCATCCACCTCTGCAAAACATGTATATGACCTAGTACAGTAGGAAATCTAGTTTTTAATACCAATTTTAATATGTCACTCTATGGATGGCCTTCCAATTCATGTATTACATCAATTTTCTATGTTTCTACGAAGGATTTCAAAATGGAATCAAAATCACATGCTTCTAGATCAAATCAAATAGATTATTAGTAAGGCTGACTAGAACCCAATATGACTACAAGCTCATGCCAAACATACAATAAAATATTCCATCATATGTCCAAGTTCAAGGATTTCCATAACTAATACATTATGTAAGGGTAACATCTAGGCCTGAGAACAAGAATTCATCCTCAAAATTTTCGCCTCCAACAAAAATTATCGTTTCAACTGGATATTATCCCAAATATGAATGTAATCTTAGAAGAACCTCTAATTGGGTTTGACATTAGCATAAAATGTGTAGATATATTTCTAGTGTCCAAGTCAAGTTTCAAGTCCATTATATCTGCGATACAAATAATTGGGTGCTATGTGAAAGGCACTAGTAACTTAATTCTAATGTGAAGATAAGTAAAAAAATTCATTGTTCCCTCTGGTACCTAGATTGTAAAGCAGAATTGAACAAGAATAATATATATCTCTAGTTAGTAAATAGGTTTCCTACTGCAGTGATTAAGTAAAATATACTATATTGATTGGAGTTTTAACGAGAGTGATTTTCATGATATTGATGGAAAACCTAGCCCACATAGTAGTAGTGATAGAAGCTTTGGGAGGCCAACTATAGATGGGAATCCTGAATGCTCAATTTCTAATAGAGACAATGGATTCCTGGTGCTGAGTGAAGGGTTTTAAACAATGTTTGATTCACTCTAGATCCCAAGTATAAGTATCCCTTATCAAATGGCTCCTAATCATCGTTCCTTTGACATGAAAACAAATGAATGAACTCAAAGAGAAATGGGTGACCCATACTCAAAGCATGATTCTATAATAATGAATACAACACGGGAATATTTTTACAAATAGTCTCACCTATATGCTGTCTACTTCCAAGAAAAGTACCCAAAACGAACCTTTTCCCAATGCAACAAATATCTTTACCAACTGTCATTCACTTAGGGAAGAGCTGCTCAAACATAGTTAACAATCACAAGTCCAGTTTTTTCCTTCATATATTGCTTCCTTGATCCTGATTAATACCATGTTCATATATAGCTATAGAATTGTGGGGGATTCTTGAACATTCAGGATCCCCTCCATCATTTGGAAACTTTTTAAAAATTTTGAACATAACTTTCAAAACCACTAATGCAATTTTTGAGACGCTGTCAATTTAGTTGCTAGTATCAGTTACTAGGGTTTCTTGTGGCATTGAAGATCAGTCATGGCGATAATTGAGCATTTGTTCAAGGAATACATATCAATTTATTTCGTCCAATGTCTATTCATAAAGTTCTCATCCTCATTCTTTATTGATTCACATTAATAGCAGTTTTTTTGGCTCTTGCTAAGATTTCAGGAGGGATTTTTCTTGTGATGTATTCCTTCTCTCCAAAGCCTCTTCTTACTTCTCTAACCCTAACCCAAGGTGTTACAGTCCCAATTCACAAGATGAAGACCCAATGGAAACTTGGAGGGCTTTTCCAATTTCACCTCAATGCTCTTCTCCCACTCTTTAAGTTGGCTCTTTTCCAACTCAAAGGGGGAATCCATAGCATTATCTAAGTGTAGAAATTTTTTATGTACATAATGGTTACTTTGAGTTAGGTTAGATCTGATTTTTTAATATAAAATATTGAAATAAGACTATAAGTTGATTTTATGGTTTTTATGTGGTTAAGAAGTGCGATTAGAGCCTCCAGACCAGGGGGTATGGTTCCTGCAACCCTATGCATACAAGAGCCCAAAATAGATATGAACAATCACAAAATAGCGCATGATAAGCGCACATCCTGAGGACATGACCAGGCCATGAAAGTCATGAATGCGTATGATTTAGTGTTGGAATACCTTATGGGAACCCCGAAGATAGGCACAAACCAAAACATTATGTGTCGAAAAAAAAAATTATGACCACAGGAATGAAGAAATTATGAGTATGAAAATCAAGACAGTCACCTACAACCAAAAGGACAAAATTTAGAGTTTAGAGATAAAGATCCCAACAATTTTTATTTTTTGGTATAGAAGAAAATTAAAATTCTTTGGGATGTTCCAACATAACAAATTTTAGGTGATAAAACATTTTGGAGGTTGATGTATTTATATCTCCATTTAAATATATTTTTACTATATCAGAGTCTGGTAGTTATTTCTTTCATGGAAAAAATGACAACACTCTTGAAGTTTATGTTGAAGCCCGATCATAAATTTAATGGACATAATTTCACCAAATGGAAAAAACAGATGATTACTATTTTCCCATTCATGTGTCCACTGAGAAAGGTGCCCTGGGAGGTGGTATGAGAACAAAATGATATTGATCAATTTCAAATACAGTCAAACCAAGTAGCCATTAAACAAGATGGATATAACTACAAAAACAGAGAAGCAGTCATAAAGATAAAAATCTCAGTGACAGACAATAATTCCACAAGATTAGGATGGGGAAGTCGCATGCATGATATGAAGGTGGGTACAGGAAATGCATGGACTGCCAGATAAGGGTAGATAATATAAGGTGATTTTACTAATGTCCAACAAACACCACAAAAGTAGGTCAATGGGACTAAAATGGTAAATCCATTATAAGTGCAAAGTCAGAGTGTGAAAGAAACTCCTAGAATGATATTGAAAGCATGAAAATATAAATAAATAAGTGTTTAGCTAGAAGTTCAATGTCTACCTAAGAAAATATATAAAATAAAGTGAAAGTGCAAGAGAGACACTAGAAACTGGCAAGTCTCTATGTTGAACATACAAGTGGATGTCCAGGCCTATTTGGAGCTGAAACTCATTTTCAATGACGAATGAGGGGGGCCAAGCCCCCAATAGAAGACCCTAATTGGAGCCATCCATAGCTGTGAAAGGAAAAAAGCACTAGTAGATTGTATCCTTTGGGGAGAGTCTGGGGATGAGACCACTTGGCTATGTCATCTGAAGGGGAGCACAATAGCAAGGAAGCCCACTGCTCCTAACATCCAGGGTAGTGGGGAAGAGGCTCTAAATGAAGCTTGGTTACCTTAACAACATAGAAATAGAGATGATTTTTTCCTTAAAGGCATGTATTTCTCCAGCAAATCCACTAATGTAATGTTGTCAATTCAGTTGCCAGTATCAGCTACTAGGGTTTCTTTTGGCATTGATCATCAGTCATGGAAACAATTGAGAATTTGTTCAAGAACTCCATATAAATGTATTTTTTTCAATGTCCATTCATACAATGCTCATCACTCTTCTTGATTGATTGAAATTAATAGCAGTTTTTGGCTCTTTATCAGATTTCAGCAGGGATGTATCTCGTGATGTGTTCCTTCTCTCCAAAGCCTCTTATTACTACTCTAACCCTAACCCAAGTTGTTACAGTCCCAATTCATAATATGAAGAGCCAATGTCAAAGTGGAGGGCTTTCCAATGTCACCTCAATACTATTCTCCCACGCTTCTGAGTTGGCTCTTCTGCAACTCAAAGGGGGAATCCTTAGCATTATCTAAGTCTAAAAAATGTTTATGTACGCAATTATTACTTTGAGTTAGGTTAGATCTGATTTTTTAATATAAATTATTGAAATAAATTTCATGTCTACCAAACGGAAATAAATCAAATAAAGATGGTGGACATAAGTGAGTTTTATTAGAATTATTTTCAAATATAGATAGCGATATATAAGACTATAAGTTGATTTTATGGTTTTTATGTGGTTGGGAAGTGATATTAGAGCCTCCATACCAGTGGAGTGGTTCCTGCAACCCTGTGCATACAGGAGTCCAAAATCAACCAGGAATAGTTCCAAAACATTGATGATAAGTGCACATCGTGAGGCCATGATTAGGCCATGAAAATCATGAAATCACATAATTTAGTGTTGGAATACCTTATGGGAACACAATAAATAGAGGATGTGACGGACCTCATGTGCAAAACAGGCATGGGAAGAACCCAAGATAGGCACAAAGCAAGACATCATGTGTCGAAATTGAAAAATTATGATCATAGGAATGAAGAAATTATGAGTATGAAAATCAAGACGATCATCTACAGCCGACAGGAAATTTTTTGGAGTTTAGAGATAAAGATCCCAAAATTTTTTACTTTTTGGTATAGAAGAAAATTAAGATTCATTGGGATGTACCAGGATAACAAATTTTAGGTGATAGAATAGTTTAAAGGTTGATGTATTTATATATCCATTTGAAATAAATTTTTCCTATATTAGAGCCTGGTAGTTATTTATTTCATGCCAAAAATGACAACACTCTTGAAGTTTATGTTGAAGCCCGATCAGAAATTTAATGGCCATAATTTCACCAAATGGAAGCAATGGATGATCCATGTTTTCCCATTCATGTGTCCACTGAGAAAGGCAATCTAGAAGGTGGTATGAGAAAAAGATGATAATGATCAATTTCAAATATAGTTAAACCAAGTAGCCATTAAACAAGATAGATATGACTACAGAAATAGAGAAGTAGTTATACTGATACAAATCTCAGTGATAGACAATAATTCCATAATAGTAGGATGGGGAAGTTGCATGCATAATATGAAGGTGGCCACATGAAATGCATGGACTGCCAAATAAAGGTATATAAGATAAATTGATTTTACTAATGTCCAACAATGACAAAAAAAGTAGGTCAATGGGACTAAAATGGTAAATCCAGTATAAGTGCAAAGTCAATGTGTGAAAAAAATTCCTAGATTGGTATTGAAAGCAGGAAAATATAAAGAAACAAGTGTCTAGATAGAAGTTAAATGCCTGCCTAATAAAATATGTAAAATAAAGTGAAAGTGAAATAGGGACACTAGAAACTAGTAAGTCTTAGTGTTGAATAGAAAAGTGGATGTCCAGGCCTACTGTAGCTTAAAATCACTATCAATAACGAATGAGGGGGCCAAGACCCCAATAGAGGATGCTAATAAGAGCCATCCATAACTGTGAAAGGACTAATGCACTGGCAGATTATATCCTTTAGGGAGAGACTAGGGATGAGACCACTTGGCTATATCATCCCAGGGGGAGCACAATAGCAAGGATGCCCAATTCTCCTAACATCCAGGGTAGTGGGGAAGAGGCTCTAAATGAAGCTTGGATGCCTGAACGACACAGAAATAGAGCTGATTTTTTCCTTAAATGAATGTCTTTTCAATGAAAATGGAGGAAGGAGAGTCAATTACATAACATTTCATGAAGTTGAAATACATTAGGGATCAAATATTGGCTGTAAGAAGACAAGTGCATGATGAAGGAAAAGTTGTAATTTATATAGTCTCCTTCCATCATTTGCAAAATTTGTAAAAACTCTTAACATAAATTTCAAATCCACTAATGCAATTTTTGAGAAGTTGTCAAGTCAGTTTCTAGTAACAACTACTAGGGTTTCTTGTGGTATTGATGATCGGTCATGGAAAAAATTGAGCATATGTTCAAGGAATCCATATCAATGTATTTCGCCCAATTTCCATTATACAGTGATCATCACTCTTCTTGATTGATTGGAATTAATAGCAGTTTTTGGCTCTTGTTCAACTTTCAGGAGGGATGTATCTCGTGATGTATTCCTTCTCTCCAAAGCCTCTTCTTACTTCTCTAACCCTAACCCAAGGTGATAAGTCCCAATTCAAAAGATGAAGACCCAATGGAAACTTGGAGGATCTTTCCAATGTCACCTCAATACTCTTATCCCACTCTTTATGTTGGCTCTTCTCCAACTCAAAGGGGAAATCCCTAGTATTATCTAAGTCTAGCAAATTTTTATGTACGAAATTGTTACTTTGAGTTAGGTTAGATCTGATTTTAATATAAAATATTGAAATAAATTTCATATATACCAAAGAGAAATAAATCTAATAAAGATGGTGGACATAATTGAGTTTTCTTAGACTTATCTGCAAATCTAGATTGTGATATATAAGACTATAGTTTGATTTTATTGCTTTTATGTGGTTGGGAAGTGAGATTAGAACCTAGAATTTTTATTGGGTAGATGGGGTCTATGAGTTAGTGTTTTAATGAGCTTTTTCTTGTGCAATAAGGGAAAATTAAAATCAAAATATTTAAATTGCAACACCCTTATATGGTTGCCTAGAATGTAGAAAATTGGTTTCAAGGCCCTAATTAAGGAAGAATTCCAAACACATCAAAATGGCTATCCACCACTATGAAATCTAAATTCCAGCAACTTCACATAAAGAAATATGGGAAGGTCTATGCTAGTGGCTTATTGCGTGGTTCCTATAATTATTTTTAAAAGGATAGGCTATCAAATATAATTTTCTGTCAACTCCTAAATGGAAACTCCAATCAAACAATAATGAATTACCATTAGCCTTTTCTGGGGTGTCTTCAGTATCTAACATTTTGAATAGGCATGAAATGTTATAACCCGAGGTTTACTCACCAAAAATAAAATTTCGATTTAAGGATGATATTGAACCTACTATAAAAAATAAGATCCAACATCTCATAATTCAAATTGAAAAGCCTTCAATTAATTTAGGCAATAATAGTGTCTAGTTCCTCATACAACTAGACCACTCAAGAGGCATGATATCCTTGACACACACATAACCTCACAAGGTACAACTGATGGGATTCATCACCAGTGACAAAACTAATAAACTCTATCATCAAATAGTTCATGACCAAAAATTCTAATATCAGTCATGAAAGGCAAGCCAGGTCAGTGAAAGCAGTCATTGTTGAGAACCACACCAAGGTTAAATCTTCAAAAGAACTGGCCAATGCACCATCTGTAAAGGGACCATTGATATACTGTAAGGATTATTTAGTCAAACCAAGTGGTTATACAGTGTATGAAGCATACCTAAATAGGTGGAAGATTCTTGAAACTGTAGTATTAAGGAAGCATCTTTAAAAAGGTCAAAATCAAAATCACCAACTACTAGCATGCGACTGAGTTGTGTTGGTGATTATGATAATACTTTTGAGCCATAACAATGTGTCATTTTTCTAGATTGAATAAACAATAGATTTTAGTTTTGGAATTTCAGTTTTGTACACTTTGTCCTATATTTTCAGTATGATCTGTTAGTATATTACATATGTTGTATTTGTAGTTTTGATAGCCCTTAAATTTTGATTTTTTAGCTTCTTGGGTTTTCTGATTGCAGACTTCACCTACCATGGTATGAAAAAATTAACAAGGCCTACATAATATTATGTCATCCACCACCGGTTCATTATCCTTGTGGTCTAAACCAACCGAATGGAATGAATCTCAAAGGAATGGGACTAGGTGCAAACCCTAGGAAAGATGGAGGAAGTTTGAGTTATACAGTGCAACCCTTGACCTTGGAATGTGTTTCTCAAAGCACTTCCAACAATCCAAAAAAATATGAAATTACAAAAACCTTCAACTTAGGTTGGCCTAAAAATTCTCAAGATAGGAGTATTATTTCATTTGTTTGGTGCTATTATGTTATGAATGGATATTGTCTTGGAAAAATACAGTTTGTTTTCCATGGGAAATTTCTAGGAGGAAATAAAAAATATACATTATTCTTGGCCTTTTAGCCCAAAAAATATGTTATTGTTGTCAATAGCATGTCCCAGATACTGCTTATTGTAGTCCTCCAATAGAATCATTTAGATAAACATCAGATCATCAAAAAACCTACCTTGAATACTTGGTCCTCCTAAACCATTAATGGAACTGCTAATCTAATTTTATAAGAAAAATAGAGAAATTTCATCTTCTAGACTATTTAAAAAGGGAGTTCTACCAAGGGTCCATCTCTAAATTCTTGAACTGTGATGATTCCTTTCTACAGAGACAGGGCATCCTTTGAGAACCGTTCCACCTTTATATTAAATTCCCAATATAGGTGAAGGAAAAAGCTAGACTCAATCCTTCTTTTAATATCCACAACTCTTCTCATGACTGGGCTCAAAACTAAATTTGCTATCATATTTTTCCCATTAGCCCAATCTATTAATAATTTAGAATCTCCCAATACTTGAAGTTTGAGAATTCCCTTATCTGCAACATATTTCATCAAAATAAACAAGGCATAGAGCTCAACTCAATTCTTAGTTCCATGTCCAACCTAATATTTTATATTAATTTAATGGGAAACTGACATAAATAAAATGTAGCCATAACCAAAATGATACGGGGTCCCTTGTCAAGCCCCATTAAAATAGCCCTAGGCCACTAAATAGTCAACCACAGGTTTAAATAAAACCTTTGTAGCTTTGGGAGTTGAAATTTTCCTGTTTCCCCATAAGCACTCTTGATTTGATGGGCCACTTTCTTGGATGTGTATATATTCCCTAGAACAATTATTTATCCCTTGCTAGCTAGATCCCCCACAAAAAAAAGCAAGGCCAAGCCTTGTGACTCGCAATAGAATTGTCATGACACCAATTTTCAAAACACTTCCCCAAGAAATCCTTATCTCGTTGTTTTTTTAGGAATAATCAACTGTGATATTTATTTCCAAAACAAATTAACTAAAGGGGAAGAAAAAAAATCAATCCACTGTTTCAATAACAGACATAAAACCCTTGGATAATGTCCTTCATGTGATTCCAAGATATCAAAACTTAGCTCAACACACATGCTACCAGAAGTGACTTTTAACAGCATTGAGTAATTTTAGTAGATTAATTGATGCATGTATAACTGATATCAGTTCAATATACATATAAAATAAGTATACAAATGACATGGAGGAATTAATTAAAGTTTGAGAAATAGGCTTCAACCTTATTTTGTGAAGTTATGCAAAAGAAACTTTAGTTTGTGAATCAGAAAATTTCCAACAGTATGACCAAAATTCTATCAAACATTTTCTGAGAACATTCGATCTAATGTTTTGTGATCTATAAATTCAAAATTTGTTGAAAATTTACAGGATGGAGATTTAAGAATCAAGCTCTTACATAGTTCCAGGAGGTTCTTTCCTTGCTTCTGGCTTGTGGTTGAGATAACAAATGATTGCATCTTCAACCCATGGCTGATTGTAGAAGTCATACCTTCCCTCCTTCTCATAATTCCAACTTGCTTCCCTAGCAAGAAGCTTTAAATCCTTGCTTTGTGAGGTTATCAAAGAATTTATAAACTACAATGGAGATTGAATAAAGCCCAAATAAGATTCTCTTCTGTGACGATGCTCATGAATATTTTTAATTTCTCCATAAACTGCTTCATCACAGGCATCAATGTCCTTGTGCTTCTCAATATTAGCCAAAAACACACTCATTTCCTTCTGCAATGGGAAAGGACCAACCTGTTTCATGAAAATCTGATCTTAAGCTCTAAGTGGTTGGGATGCGGAGGATAGAGATGCTGAGAAAGCTTCTAGGATATAAAATAATATGTAATTTTCTCATCCCAAAAAATCCTCTGCAATGGTGGATCACAATTAATGATCGATGGATCAGAAGGATGTTGAAGCTTCTTAGATTTCACATACTGCCAAAGTGTAGAAATTATTCTCGATATTGTATCCACCTCAATGCCAAGAAGTTCAGTCAAGGAAGGTGAAATATTGAATCTCTCCATAACATAATTCATTTCCAACTAAATAGATGCAGTGAATTCCTTGTTTCCCTTTTGCTTTATCTCAAACCCTTCCACAGGAGTCAATGATCTAAAATTATCCCAAATAATGACAGGGTTATTAGGATCCAAATTTACGGTGACCCTCTTAAAGAAAGATGAAAAATTGGGAAACCATGAACTCTGTTTCTTTGGAATCGTGCCAGCAAAAGCAGAAGCATCCATAACAGGATCCAAATTAACTATTAACCTCTTAAAGAAAGATGAAAACTTGGGAAATGATGAACTCTGTTGCTTTCGAATGGTGCCGGTAGAAGCGTTGCTTTGGAATAGTGCCGACAAAAACAAAAGCATCCGTCTCTATGCCATCCCTTCCTGGACCTCTGCCCTCAATTTTAATTTTGCTATTAACTTTGCCCGCCAAGTTATTAACGAAATGTTTTGCGATTAACTTTGCCCACCAATCCTCCTTGGCCATACCTCGAATACATCGAGCCAATTTAGCCATATGCTCTTAAATTAAATTTTATTTGATTAAATTTGAAGAAGAAAATGAAATTCTAAATAAAAAAGCCCCAAATTTATCATAATGTAAAAAATATATATATTTTATTTAAATATAATATTTTTTTAATTTATTTTTAAAGTTATCTAAAGTTATAAATGTCTTAGTATTTTTCAAAAATAAAGGTAATTGAATTTTCAAGCTATTTTGTTTTCTCAAATTTTATTTGTATTTTCATGTTTTCATATTAACAAATATTTGATTCTTTTGGCGCTTGGTAGATACATAATTAATATGGATCTAGATTGGTTCAATTATTAATTATAATTATAGTTATAATTTTACTTTATTTTTTACTGAGTCAAAATGGTAAAGAGGACATTACAACATATTTACCATAGAAGAGGAATTCTATAATTGTGGAAAAACCCTATAGGCCCATGGAAAAATTGCATGCAAAGAAAGGGTGTGGAGTTTTTGACTAGAGTGAGGCGTAGTTTTGACGCTCTCGATAATGTTAAGCTTCAATATCCTTTTCAAAATGAAAAATAAGATTAAATTATAACCATAAGATTTTTATTCACATGATGTATATTTTTTAAGTACAAATATTGTTGTCATGATAATCATTTTGAATACACACAACTACTCATCAAATATGTGTTTTCATATGAGAGGTTGGTTTCTTACTATCAAACCCACATGAAGGAGGAGGATTTGGTGGATTATGCATTGGAGGAGGGCATTTTCAACAAATTTGGGGTAGCACAAGGATTTAATCCATTCACATTTGGAAGTTAGATTGAAAGGTCACCATGCCTCGGTTTTCGGGCCTACTAGGTCTTTAGAAAGAAAAGTTAATAATTTTATAGGGTAGTCATCTAGAGATTTAGAGGCCCTAACCCCTGTTCCAATTGCACATTGTTCGGGCCCTCTAGTTTTGGCCAGCCTAGAGCTCCAGGCCATTTTTGAGGGGCTTCAAAACTCTTCTTGGGGTTGTCTAGCTTTGAGCTTGGTTTCCCTTTCATCCTAGAGATCTGACAAATACATGCAATTTATTATGAATTTCTTAGGTATTTAAAGTTTCGGAAGTTATGATTTTCTCCAGTTTTTTTTTCTTGTCCTTCATCTCAAATTCCATTAGCCTTTCCCCCCTTGGACGAACTGGTGAAGGAGAGCCTTGCCCCGGTAGTGAATTAGGAAGTTCAAACTGCTGTTGATAATATTTGAATCCATCTACAATGTTAAAATTTAGAGACAAAAGGGTATTTAGAATTTTAACACTGTAAATGGAAAAAAATACCCCTTTCTCTCTAAATTTTAACACTACAGATGGTTTCAGAGACCCTTGTAGTGAAATGAAACACTTTAGTATCAAAATTATAATTTTCTATTTCCGAAGTGACACAATTAAAAATTACTACCATAAATGACTAATTCATATACTTGTTGTACTTATTATCTGGTCATATTTCTATTCTTGGACTATAGTAGTCATTTATGTTAATCATTAATAATTTTTTCACTTATTATCTAGTCATATATTTTAGCCATGGACTAAATTAGTCATTTTAGTTATTCATTTTTAGTTTGGTCACTTATTATCTAGTCATTTATCCACTAGAAAATTTGGCGCAATTTCCGATGGCCAAATCATCGCTATTATGACACATATTCGTCGCAAGAGCGACAGTTCGAGGACGGGAAAAACATGGTTTTCCATACTGTTATAATTCCGACGCACTTACAAAGTGTCACACTACTGACACTTTTTCCGTCGCTTCCAAACAAGCATCGCTCTTTTGACGTTTCCCAAACCGTCGTGCTTCCGACGTTTGTAAACTGTCGCACTTCCGACGAAATGTGTTCCGACGTTTTGAACGTCGCTCTTCTGATGTTTGTAAACTGTTGCAATTCCGACGAAATGTGGTCCGATGTTTTGAATGTCGCTCTTCTGACGTTTGTAAAATGTCGCAATTTCGATGAAATGTGGTCCGAAGTTTTGGACATCGCTCTTTCGACGTTTGTAAACGGTCGCAATTCCGACGAAATGTGGTCCGACGTTTTGAACGTCGCTCTTCCGACGTTTGTAAACTGTCGCAATTCCGACAAAATGTGGTCCGACGTTTTTAAGCTATCGCAATTCTGACGCTTACAAGGCGACGGTATACCGACGACGGGTTCAATTTAAAAAAAAATTGAAACTTTAGAACAGGACAGTAAATCTCCAATATTTGTTATGAATTGTGGGCGTTCCAATGACCGTGAGTATTAATATAATAAACCACCCCGCAGCGCTTCGACTATAAATAATCATATAAACATGGCTCTGTATTTCAAAAAATAGGTTTAAAATAGAAACAGGGCAACATTTTTTTTTTCCAATTGTTATGAACATAATTCGACCGTGAAATATTAATATAATAAACCACCCTGTAGCACTTCGACTATAAACAATCATTTTTTTTTCACAACAGAAAAAATGTCATTTTGAATATATTATATGAAGTAAAACAATCCATGAAGTCATTACATTTCCACATCTGAAGATTGGAACCCAAATATCCATCCAGAAAAGTGGAAGTCCCACCCCAGACAGTGATAGAAAAATACCCCATGTCACATACAGGGACTTGATATAAAACCCAGTAACGGTCCACATGGAGATTATCGACAATCCGAGAAAGCATCCAAATATGCCCGAGGCATCTATAAGAAAGTGAAATAGCAGTATGTAGAATAGTAAAGCAACAGATAGAGTACCGACGTCCATTGTTCCAAATACAAATTAAAGTACCCAAAATCCTTTAACAGAGAAAAACGCTAATCATGTGAGGAGTGTGATATGTCCAAAATATAAAAAGACCATCAGACCATATCAATAAACCAGCATCGCTAGTTTTGAAGGCAGAGTGATAAACATTAATCATTTTTTTTTCACAAGAGAAAAAAAGTTGTTTTGAATATATTATATGAAGTAAAACAATCCATGAAGTTATTACATTTTCACATCTGAAGATTGGAACCCAAATATCCATCCAGAAAAGTGGAAGTCCCACCCCAAACAGTGATAGAAAAATACCCTATGTCACATACAGGGACTTGATATAAAACCCAGTAACGGTCCACATGGAGATTATCGACAATCTGAGAAAGCATCCAAATATGCCCGAGGCATCTATAAGAAAGTGAAATAGCCGTATGTAGAATAGTAAAGAAACATATAGAGTACCGATGTCCATTGTTCCAAATACAAATTAAAGTACCCAAAATCCTTGAACAGAGAAAAACGCTAATCATGTGAGGAGTGTGATATGTCCAAAATATAAAAAGACCATCGACTAGACACAAACCAAAGACGAAGGCAGAGTGGAGCACGCACACACATAAAATAGTATCATAAAGCGGATACATGTAATGTGCAGAGACATGTACCGTTGATAAACGCCTACACAAAAAGACCCATGATAGAGAGAAAAAATATGTAAACCTGCACATTATATGTTCCGGTCACAGAAACCCCGGAAATAAAATCCACCGCAGAAACCTAGGTCATTTGATCTTAAAATTATTAATGGTAAATCATCCGTTGCATCCAGATGTAAGGTTTAGGTCTACTTTAATGGCATTAGTAGCCTCCGCTACAAGATCCACCAGTTTCCATAGAAAAAAAGGTTCTTACAGAGAAAGAGTATAATACGTAGACCATATAAACATGGCTATGTATTTCAAAAAACAGGTTTAAAATAGAAACAGGGCAACATTTTTTTTTCCAATTGTTATGAACATAATTCGACCGTGAAATATTAATATAATAAAATACCCCGCAGCGCTTCGACTATAAACAATCATATAAACATGGCTCTGTATTTCAAAAAACAGGTTTAAAATAGAAACAGTGGAAACATTATTTTTTCTGGCAGTTAATCTATTAATGTTGGGAATAAAATTACACCGAAGTCAAAAACATTGCCCAGACTCATGGAAAATTTGTCATCAAAAAATCAAAAAATTAAGAAGACTGCCCTCATACGGGGAAACCAGTCTTGAACGTTTACAGAATTCAAAATATTATAGAGGTCCAGCACAGTAATATAATCTAAAAGTAGCCCAATTAAGTGGGCCACGAAGCAAGAAAAACAAATTAACCAAACTAATCCTCCGGTGGCTCCTTGATGATTCGGCACCATCCTTCGGAAGGTCCAGGATTGCCAGGTGCTACCTCCACATTCATGCCACTGCTCCCCTCCTGAAGGCCCGAATGCTGGTCGGCTTTTTCTAAGCTCAGACCCGCTGGACGGGTGCATTGTTCTTCCATTTGGGCCTCCTCATGGAAAACCATAGTAATTGAAGCTGTGATTCGTGGGCGGTTCAGAGAGAAATTAAAGGAAAAAGGCGCAATGCATGTTGTGGGAGAAGGTGAAGTGGTGGGGAAATGAGGAGCAGGGGAGCCCATACGGTGGCCAGATCCTAGAATCCGACCCCGCCCACTTCTAGTATCTGGATAACGACCTGCGTGATAATCACTGGACTAGGAAGACGACTCGGTTGAGGGGCTGGAGGGAGCATGCAGGGGTTGACCTCTAGTGCTCCCCCTGCAGCATCACATCCTTTGACGCAGGCGAGGCATGGGTGCGCCCGCAGCAAGCACAAGAGGAGACTATAGCGCTTAATTCCAAGAAACAGAGGAAGACAGCATACGCACTGTACCAAGAGAAATGCGTATATGCAAAAGAAGGTCTATGCAAGAGTTCAGCCGGCCACTTCTCCTTCCATATCACAAAGGAGTTGCCAGAGGTGTAACCAAAGAATCGGTTTGTCTGAAAAACCATAGCGAAACGCCATTTTATCGACCCTGTTAGGTCTCTGTAATTAGCAAGATTGGCAAAAGTCCGATCACAAAGTTAACATCATTTCAACCACTTTGGGATTCTAGGATCTAGCCCTCCTGAATCCGGAGAGGGATCTCTCCAATAAGTGCAAAGATTTATCTTGTTTGATTTTATGTGTGATTTTAGGCTAGTTGTTAAGACCAAGGGTTTTGTTTTGTTTTGGTTGGACAAAGATAAATGAATGTGAAGGAAGTCTAAATGAAGGGTGAAGATGAATGAAAGCGAAAATTGATTCAGCTAAGAAGATAGGCAAGAAACAACTTCAATCCACTGGGCTATGGAGTCATAGTAGGGTTTTAATTGGAGTAGCAAGAGGCAAGAGTGGTCCATGGGGAAAGTCATCTATGTCTAAGGATCTCTTTAAAGTTTGATTTATGGAATGGAGTGATACATCAAGAAGGGGAATTAAACAGATGTAGAATGAAGAGCAGCCTAGGATCTGATAAGTACTTTTAAACTAGTCAGCCTTTGAAAAACACTTAAGAAGGACACGAAAGCAGACTAGGATCTGGTAAGTACTTTTAAACTAACCAGCCTTTGAAACACTTCCAATAGAAAACATACAAAAACTAAGGGAAACTTGAAGGTAACACACAGAATGGCCTAAGATCCGGTAAGTTCTTTTAAACTAGCCAAATTTTTAACACATTCCGAGGGAAACATTCAAACAAATTCTGGGAGGGAATTAGGACTGTGGCACACCATATCTTCCAGTTGTTCATCTCTACTTAACTAATATTGAACATAACATTCAAGATCGATATCCAACTAAAAATCGATGAGGGAATGCTTAAAACTGAATTAAATCATTTCCAAATAAAACAGAGGGAAGAAAAAATTAAAATAAAGATTTCTCAGCCAGAGAAGGTTACTGATATACAATAGGTCCTAACCCTATTTAAACTGTTCTTTACAGTGGAAAATGAAACAAAATGAAAACAGAAATAAAATAACAAGTTACAAATGAGAATAACATCACCGTCAACATAGACCAGGATCCCATAAATCAGCTTGTATTAATGTTCCAAACCAGTTACAATCTTTAAGTCCAATGGTTCTTTACAGCTTCAGGCTTCTCAGCTCAACTTAGGTATTTTCTCTTACAAACAGAGCTACAGATACAACAGCTACAACAGCTTCAGAAAACTATTTACATGCTACAGATATGCAGTGACCAACAGTTTCTCATCTTCTACAGAAGTATTTATAGAAGAATGAGGAGAAAAGATCTGAGGAAAAGATCTCTTAGGACAATTAATACAGGGTGATGACTTCTCGGCCTTTTGAGGGGCTCGATGGAGAAGCTTATAGGTGTTTCGCTGTATTAACTTTTTTACAATAAATATCAAAGCTTGATGGGAGCTTTATTTGACTTCGAGGCTTTGTGTGCTGTGTGGAGTATTTTCTGCAGATTTTTATGCATTTACTTCCTGGCAGAAGTAATTCCCTGGCTGCGCTGAGGCGAAAATCTGATTTTCTTCAATGACTTCGGCCTCTACTTTGAAAGGTTTGAGGCAACAGGTGGCTCTGTGGTAGCTGAGGAATCAATTTGCCTCAAGATGTGGCAGTGGAGGCTTTCTGTCTGATAAAACACTTTAGGTTTTCTTTAAAATGTGTTTTGGGTTGGGGATTAGGATTTTGATGACCGTCTTAGCCGTAATCCCCGTAATACTATTCTTCAATCTTCATCTACTGTGCTTTATCTTCAAAACTGATACTCTTTAACTGTTCTTTTGAATAAAACAGTGTCTTGTCGATGTGCAGGGCCACACCGGGCTCTTTATGCTATCAACGCCCATGAAACATTGGTAAATAATTTGAATTTAACCCTGTGAATGGTTCTCTGTAATAGCTCGAAGGCATAGGAAACATCTTTCCCAACCCTCGAATCTCCTTCATTATATAATGGAAAACCAAAAACACCTGAAAAACACAAAAACAATTAAGAAATCCTGCGTTTTTAGGTTAAAACTGCTTCGGAAGGCGTGAAAGATTGGGACCGTTGGATGGCTTCATCCAACAGTGGAGACTTTATATAGAGGAGTTTGATAGGGATCGCAAAATCGTATCGCAAATATTTGCGATGAGTGATCAGGGGTTTCACGAAAAATGCGATTTGCGATTTGCGATGGAGGAGGGAAAATGCGATGGTCGGATTATGCGACGGAGAGAAACTGCGATCAAGCGGTCGCATCGCAAATATTTGCGACACGATCGAATCGCATCATAAATATATGTGATGGATCAAATGGACGTAAACAAAGAAATGTGAAATTGCGATTACGCGATTTGCGATCGGGCGGAACGATCGCATCACAAGTTTTTGCGATGGGTCAATTGAACAAACCATGGAAAATGCGACAATGCGAGATTACGATTTGCGATAAGCGGTGGGCCATATATTATATGATATGAACTTTATAATAAATTTTATATAATAACGTATGGCGGGGTATGAAAAAGGGGAAGTGGTTAGAAGGGTAGGGCTTTATAACATAAAGTTTATATTATAAAGTCCTGTGGGTTATTTGAGGGTTTCGGTAAAGCTAAAGAATGAGTCTTCAACCTTAATAAGAGTGATTTTCATGAAGGGGAGAAAATGAATCATGAAAATAAAAGGGATTTCACAGAGAAAAAGGGGAGCATATGAAGGTTAGTTTTGAGTGGGAGAAGGGCGAAAATGATGGTTCTTCAGCAGTCTCTTCTTATGAAATTAGCAGAATTTCAGAGCATGAAATGGAAATAGTAAATGAAGATTTCAGACAGAGGCATGAGGCCTTCAAGGAGTCTTCAAGAGCCAACAATTTTTAGTGATAAAATTTGTTTCTTGGAGGCTCAAAAAGTCTTAGCCACCTTTTGGTATAACAAAATATTATAGGTGGCTAACAGTGGCTCCACTTGGGGATGGTGCCTTCTTGAAGGCATCAAGAATTCAGACTTGATTTCTCTGGGGCGCTGACTTGTGCCTGATCCATTGGGCTGCCCTTCCTTTTCTGGATGATCTTGTTTGAAAACGTATTTAGTAGCCATGAAAACAATGGTCCTTCATCAATACAAACTTTCTACCTACCCAATCCTACTGATCTAGCATTTTTTCTTCATCAGAGTGCACTTGGATTGGAAAACTCTTTTCATAACATTTTATTCTTTTTAAAAGCATAAAAACTAATCTAATTCTACTTCGTATCTCTCCCTGAACTCAGATTAAACAGTTGAGCCCAGATTTTTCTCTACCTAATCTACTGTCTGTTGGGATTAAACTGTCCAACAAACTTTCATTCTCTAAATTCTACAACAAAAATTTAAAAACAGTCAAGTCAAGATTGAGCTGTTTGACTTGCTGTGATCTATGGCATAAAAACAAGCTGCACACAGATTATTATTTGTAGAAAATTTAAAAATCAAACTGGAAGGCTTAAGATCTGAAAGTTTTTCATCATGGCCTTCTCTTTTCTTCACAGCTCTATTTTTGCTTTTGTTTGCGATGTCTCTTCCTTGTTCTCTGATTTAGATTTTGGGCAAATTAGAACCAGTTTTTCTCTTTTATGACTCAGAAAATAAAACAGTTTTGAGTCATCCTCCTTTGGAAACTTAGGTTCATATTTTGAGTTTGTTTGAACCTTCATTTCTATCCTAATCTATCTACTGATAAGCCAAGATTGAACAGTTTGGTAAATCAAATTCACTATCCTATCAGCAGAAAATTCAAAGCTAATTAGTCAAGATTAAAAATTTTGACTAACTAGAAGTGTGTTTTGAGGAGTGGCATTTGAGCTTGCACACTTTCAGATTTATTTCTCTTTTTTGGCATGGGGCTGTGCCTTTCTTGTTTTCATTTCTGCCCTCTTTTCATTCTTTCTTTGTTTCTGTATTTTTTGAATCCTTGATTTTTTCTCCAAAGCAGAAAACAACAACTAACTACATGCTCGGAACTGAGCTTTATTGACATTCCTATCTAACCTATTCTAAACATGGAGTATTTACATATTCATATGATACAAAAGTGCCAATGCAGCCAGTTGAGTAAGGTCAAGAAGAAGAAGAAACTCTGGCTGCTTGTCAGGGGTATCCATAGTATATTTTGAAGATTAATCTTCAAAACTGAGGCTATCATAGAAGGTGAGAACTTTTCATGTCTCTGGCTTTTGCAAAGGATCAATGCTTGATGATTTGAGCCAGTCGGGATTTCCACACACTCTTCCATAGGATCAACAAAGAAAAGATGAATATTCTCTTCCTTTTGGTCCTCCACAATTGGTAGATCATATACTTCCAAGACATCAGCTTTGAGGACTATCTCTTCAGTATGTTGTTTGGAAGTTTTGTCATCCTTAACCTGCACAATAGCAAACAGTGAAATATTTTCTTCCTTTAAATCTATGCTTGCTTCTGATATAAATTCAGGCTCTTTAAATGACGGATTAATATCAGTGAAGGGAGAAGTTTCTTTTTGAGAAGATGATATATCCACATCAGGATAGTCTTCTATTTGTTTTTCTCCTTCATCTTCATCATCTTCTGAACTGGAGGAATCATCATATTTGACAGTGTTGTCCTCTTGTGGCCCTTATATGCTCGTATTCAGTGGACTAAATTCTATGAAGAGGTTATTATATTCTCGAGTGGGGGTTCTTTCAAAGGTTTCCTCCTGCTCAAAAATTTCTTCATTGCTCTTCTCTTCACCTTCTGAGTTGAAAGGCTACTGATTTTCAATTATGTGAAAGCGATTTGTGATGGATTGAAATGGGTGATTTCTGCTTTCAAGTTGATGATGGTGAAACTCATAACACCAATCGAACGCAGGTTGCCCTGCGTGATTAATTTTTTCTTGAAACTCATCATCATCATCAGACTGATCGAAATTTGGAAAATCATCGGAATAAACAATTTCATCAGTCGAACATATTGGTTTATCAGCAGGTCTCTCTTCATTATGATTTACAAAAGAATTTTCTAAATATGTACAACAAATTTCTCTATGCAAATGGGCAAGAGTGTTTGTTTTGCAAAAAGATTTAGAGACTAATTGTTTATAAATGGTATGTTCTATTTCCTTCTCTGTCAAAGGGGAAGATGTTTCCATGTCCCTTTGAACAGAAGTACAACAATTCTCTGTCTCTTGCGAAGACTGATTTTGAGGCTGGATGTCTTCTTGAGCCTCAGCTATAAGGGATGATGAATCAATATTTGAGTTTTCATGGATATCTTGAGGAACGTCCATTATTTCTTGGATCATCTCTTCCTCAACTGATTCATCTATATTCTTAAAATTTTTCAATAGGAGATTAAACTCATGAATGGCTGTTAAAAGATCTTTAGGATGCATCTCTTCCAAAGCTTCCTCATTATCTATAATGTGTTGGGTGATGTTTTGTGATGGATCATAATATATTGCACCCAATGATAATGATGTAGTGTTTTCTTTATAGTTCTCATAGAGCACATATTCAAGGTCTCTTAAAGAAAACAAACTACTAGATCTTAAGCATTCATACCAATCCCTAGCTTTTCCTTCTAATGTTAACATGAACATTTTCATTAGGCAGTCTTCATGCCATTCAACTTTCAACCTCCATACATGTATATGAAATTTGATGAGATGTAATAGAGGGTCATCAAACTTTTCGCCTTGAAAAAGAGGCAGGTTGTCATCCCAATTCACCTGGGGCATCTTATGTGGAAACCCAGGGATATGATCTCTACTCATTGGGGCATATATTCGTTGTATTCTTGGAATCATAATTGTAGATGAAGAAAGAGGTCACTGTGTCTGGTCAATCAGTTCAGGGTCTTCTACCAGTGGAGTCATTTGGTCTTCTGGGAGTTTCAGAGTGTGGAGTCGCCAGGTGGATGTTTTTAGCTCTTTTCAGAGGTAAAAATTTTTATGGTCCACCACCATGTACCAATCTAAAGATGTCAGGGGTACTCTGAGTCTTAGCAGTATTTAAAATGAAAAGAACTCAGCTCCCCAGTGGAGTCACCAGAAATGTTAGGTGACTCCAGCTGGTTAATAAAGCAAATGCTCTATGAACCAAATCTCTGATGTCATATGATTATCTTTAAATGAAAATGATTCGGGGTTCTTCCCCAGTGGAGTCGCCAGAAATGTTAGGTCTCTGTAATAAGCAATATTGGAAAAAGTCCGATCACAGAGTTAACATCATTTCAACCAACTTTGGGATTCTAGGATCTAGCCCTCCTGAATCCGGAGAGGGATCTCTCCAATAAGTGCAAAGATTTATCTTGTTTGCTTTTATGTGTGATTTTAGACTAGTTGTTAAGGACAAGGGTTTTGTTTGTTTTGGTTGGACAAAGATAAATGAAGGTGAAGGAATTCTAAATGAAGGGTGAATATGAATGAAAGAGAAAATTGATTCAGCTAAGAAGATAGGCAAGATACAGCTTCAATCCATTGGGCTATGGAGTCATAGTAGGGTTTTAATTGGAGTAGCAAGAGGGAAGAGTGGTCCATGGGGCAAGTCATCTATGTCTAAGGATCTCTTTAAAGTTTGATTTATGTAATGGAGTGATACATCAAGAAGGGGAATTAAACAGATGCAGAACGAAGAGCAGCCTAGGATCTGATAAGTACTTTTAAACCAGTCAGCCTTTGACAAACACTTAAGAAGGACATGAAAGAAGACTAGGATCTGGGAAGTACTTTTAAACTAGCCAGCCTTTGACACACTTTCAATAGAAAACATACAAAACAAGGGGAAACACAAAGATAACACATAATGGTCTAAGATCTGGTAAGTGCTTCTAAACTAGCCAGCTTTTAACACATTCCAAGGGAAACATTCAGACAGTCCTTGGGAGTGGAACTAGGACCAGGGCGCACCATATCTTCCAGCGTTCATCTCTACTTAACTAATACTGAACATAACATTCAAGACTGACATTCAGCTAAACAATCAGATGAGGAAACGCTAGCATTCCTATGCTTAAACTGAATTAAATCATTCCTAAATAACACAGATTGGAAGAAAACATTCAAAGAAAGATTTCTCAGCCAGAGAAGGTTACTGATATACAGTAGGTCCTAACCCTGTTTAAACTGTTCTTTACAGTGGAAAATGAAAAAAAATGAAAACATAAATAAAATAACAAGTTACAAATGAGAATAACGTCACCGTCAACATAGACCAGGATCCCATAAATCAACTTGTATTGATGTTCCAAACCAGTTACAATCTTTAAGTCCAATAGTTATTTACAGCTTCAGGATTCTCAGCTCAACTTAGGTATTTTATCTTACAAACAGAGCTTACAACAGCTTCAGAAAACTATTTACATGCTACAGATGTGCAGTGACCAACAATTTCTCATCTTCTACAGAAGTATTTATAGAAGAATGAGGAGAAAAGATCTGAGGAAAGATCTCTGAGGACAATTAATACAGGTTCAAGAATTCTCGGCCTATTGAGGGGCTCGAGGGAGAAGTGTATAGGTGGACTACTGTATTAATGTTTACAATTAATATCAAAGCTCGGTGGGAGCTTTATTTTACTTTGAGGCTTTGTGCGCTGTGTGGAGTAACTTCTGCAGATTTTTATGCATTTACTTCCTGGCAGAAGTAACTCCCTGGCTGCGCTGAGGTGAAAATCTAATTTTC
Organism: Pinus albicaulis; assembly: GCA_034641835.2. Taxonomy (NCBI): domain Eukaryota; kingdom Viridiplantae; phylum Streptophyta; class Pinopsida; order Pinales; family Pinaceae; genus Pinus; species Pinus albicaulis. Next base: position 256,130,283 of record CM076574.1, on the reverse strand, counting down.
TTCAATAACTTCGGCCTCTGCTTTGAAAGGTTTGAGACAACAGGTGGCTGTGTGGTAGCTGAGGAATCAATTTGCCTCAAGATGTGGCGATGGAGGCTTTCTGTCTGATAAAACACTTTAGGTTTTCTTTAAAATGTGTTTTGAGTTGGGGATTAGGATTTTGATGACCGTCTTAGCTATAATCCCCGTAAAACTGTCTTCAATCTTCATCTGCTATGCTTTATCTTCAAAACTGATACTCTTTAACTGTTCTTTTGAATAAAACAGTGTCTTGTCGATGTGCAGGGCCACACCGGGCTCTTTATGCTATCAACGCCCATGAAACATTGGTAAATCATTTGAATTTAACCCTGTGAATGGTTCTCTGTAATAGCTCGAAGGCACAGGAAACGTCTCTCCCAACCCTTGGCTCTCCTTCATTATATAATGGAAAACCAAAAACACCTGCAAAACACAAAAACAATTAAGAAATCCTGCGTTTTTAGGTTAAAACTGCTTCAGAAGGCGTGAAAGATTGGGACCGTTGGATGGCTGCATCCAACGGTGGAGAATTTATACAGAGGAGGTTGATAGGGATCGCAAAATCGTATCGCAAATATTTGCGATGAGTGATCAGGGGTTTCACGAAAAATGCGATTTGCGATTTGCGATGGAGGAGGGAAAATGCGATGGGCAGATTATGCGACGGAGAGAAACTGCGATCGGGCGGTCACATCGCAAATATTTGCGACGCGATCGAATCACATCGCAAATATCTGCGATGGATCAAACGTACGTAAACAACGAAATGAAAAATTGCGATTACGCGATTTGCGATCGGGCGGAACGATCGCATCGCAAGTTTTTGCGATGGGTCAATTGAACAAACCATGGAAAATGCGATAATGCGAGATTGCGATTTGCGATAAGCGGTGGGCCATAAATTATATGATATGAACTTTATAATAAAGTTTATATAATAAGGTATGGCGGGGTATGAAAAAGGGGAAGTGGTTAGAAGGGTAGGGCTTTATAACATAAAGTTTTTATTATAAAGTCATGTGGGTTATTTGAGGGGTTTCGGTAAAGCTAAAGAATGAGTCTTCAACCTTAATAAGAGTGATTTTCATGAAGGGGAGAAAATGAATCATGAAAAGAAAAGGGATTTCACGGAGAAAAAGGGGAGCATATGAAGGTTAGTTTTGAGTGGGAGAAGGGCGAAAATGATGGTTCTTCAGCTGTCTCTTCTTATGAAATTAGCAGAATTTCAGAGCATGAAATGGAAATAGTAAATGAAGATTTCGGATAGAGGCATGAGGCCTTCAAGGAGTCTTCAAGAGCCAACAATTTTTAGTGATAAATTTTGTTTCTTGGAGGCTCAAAAAGTCTTAGCCACATTTTGGTATAACAAAATATTATAGGTGGCTAACAGACCCGACTGCAATGCAATCAAAGGACGCTCGTCATAATTAATCTCTGATCATTAATGAGAGCCGAATGCCGGATCATATTGGAGCATGTGGAATCGCTAACAGGAGTGGAGGTCCGATCTTGAACAGTGTTAAAATATAATGCGATTTGATGTGAAAACCTTGGAACTTAATTGAACAACGTTAAAACTTAATGCGATTGATATGAAATTGCCACATCCATGTCCCATCGCCTTAAATGCCATCGAATGCACCTGCATCCGGGAACAGGGAAAAATTTTATTGAGGACACATGGCAGAAATTGATTGGAGCGGATCTTTGTTTGTTTCGCTTGCGCAGTGGAAATCCAAACCCGAAAAATATTAGGGCGAATTTGATAAGAAATTCGCGTCACAACTCTCCCTCTGTACGCCAGCCCAACTTCGGACCCGAAAAATATTAGGGTGGAATTCAATTGGTTTTCGCATCACAACTCTCCCTCTGTACGCGAGCCCAACTTCGGACCCGAAAAATATTAGGGCGGAATTCAATTGGTTTTCGCGTCACAAAATTGGCTGACGTCAGCAGGCTATTTTGGAACGTGAATTTGGTTTGAATTATGGTTTATCGCCGTTTGAAGTCCGACAGGCTCGACTTAAGAATAATTTTGTTTGATCCCATCTTATAAAATTTGTGTTGGTTTTCTTTGATAATACACATATTTATAATAAATCATGGGAATACCACACTAGTAAACATGTGGAAAAGTTATATAAATTATTGAGAACAATCATTTTTATGTAAAAATATCCAAATGCTTTTGGGAAATAAGAATTCGAGTATTTGGTTCATATTGTTTTAAAGGAAGGAGTGAAGTTGGAGCCTCAAAAGATGCAAGCTATTACAAAATGACCTATTCCTAAGAAAATCAAGGTTCTTAGAAGATTTTTAGACTTACATGATATTATTGATCATTTTTTAAGAATTATGCATGCATTTCAAGTCCACTCACATATCTCTTGAAGAAAATATCATTTATATGGAATGATGAGGTTACTTTGGCATTCTCTCTTTTAATGGATGCCATGTCTTCTACACCAACATTGGTTGCACATACTTTTGGTAAAACATTCATAGTAGAGTGTGAGGCACTAGGACAAGGAATTTACGTAACATTAACACAATAAGGGATATCATTGGCTTTTAAAAGCAAGGAATTCAAAGAAAATATTTGGTGAAATCTACGTATGAAAATAAATGGAAGCAATATTACATGAAATAAAAAATGGGGATAGTATATCACTGGGAGGTACTTTAAAGTCAAGATATACCATGATAGCATAAAGTATTTTTTGAAGCTATGGATTTCATTGGAAGATTAACAAAAATGAGGAGAAAAAATGCAAAGTTTTAATTTTGAGATAATCTGCAAAAATGGTAAGGAAAATTTAGTACATGATGCTCTTTCTAAAATAGAAGAGGCCTCAAATTTATATCCAATTACATTTTCTATTCCTAGGTGGCTAGAAGAAGCTTGCCATAATGGAAAAAATGACAATAGTACTAAACAAAAACTAAAATTTATAAAGGATGGGATGAACTCTATGGAGCATTGGGAGTGAAAGAGAGATATACTTTGGTGCAAATGTAGAATATTTTTATGCAAGCAAGCATATTTGAATAAACAAATATTAAGGGAGTCCCATGTCTCTCTGATGGTAGGACGCAGGGTTCCTTAAAACATCTCAAAGGATCAAAAAATATATTTTTGTAAGGAATGAAGAAAGATATTCAAAATTTTGTAAGAGAAGGTCAGGTTTGCATAATAAATAAAAGAGAGATAGTAAAATCTCTAAGGTTACTTCAACCATTCCACATACATATTCAAAGACTAGAAGATATATCAATAGACTTTATTACAGGGTTACTGAAATATAAAGGTAAGTATTACATTTTTGTGGTCATTTATATAGACAAATTTTGTAGATTTTTTTTGTAGAGCTCAAAGTACATGAACAACAAGCCAAGTGGCAGAAGTGTCCTTGAAATAAATTCATAGTCTTCATGGTTTTCCTAAAGTAATAGTAACAAGAAACTTTTGGAAATAATTATTTAATATGAGTGGAGAAACACTAGCTGCCATGAGTTCTACATATCAAACACAATCAAATGGTCAAACAAAAATAGTTAACAAATGTTTTTAAGGTTATCTACAATGTTACTCTTTAGAAAAGCAATATTAATGGATGAAGTGGGTTCGTCAATGAAGAATGGTAATATGATACTACCTATCAGACATCTACTAAAATTTCCCCATTTAAGGCCCTTTATGGATATCCAACTCCTAGTATCTCATAATTTTTGCAAGATAAGTCCAAATTATAGGAAACAGAGTCACATATGGAAAATACTGAAGAAACTTTGAAAATTATTATGGAAAACCCTTCGAATGACATGAAACATGATAAAACAACAAGGGGACAATAAACATTGAAGTGAAAGATAATCCGAGGAGGGTAATTGGGTATTTTTTAGATTATAGAATTATAAGCAATCTTCAGTCAAGAAAAAGAAGAAAAGAGAATTAGCTCAAAAATGTTAGGGCCCTAGATAATTATTCATAGGATTTCACAAGCGGTATAGAAGTTATATTTTCCTTCTTCATGCATTCATAAGGTTTTTCATGTATCTTGCCTAAAAAAGGTTTTGGGAATAAATATGCCAATGTAAATAGAACTTCCAAAATTAGATGAAGAATGAAAGTTGATTCTTGAACTACAAAAATTTATAGATAAACATTCTGTATCTCTTTGACATATAACCATTATGAAGTACCTAATCAAGTGGAAGAATATTCCTCTAGAAGAAGGTACATGGTAAAATTATCAATTTGTGATGAAATACCCATGGCTAAAGGGTTCGTTTGAAGTTTTGACAAAGGTTTTGTTATATGTTTTATATAACACGCAAATGAATAGTTTTATTGTTTGTTGAGGTACCACAAAGTGATCAAATTTGAAGGGCAGGTCCGAATTTCAATTAGAAGGGCATATATCTATGTTGCCCTTCCATAATGAAAAGCTTTAAAAAAAAAACTTTTCAATTGACCCCAATAAATTATTTTTACATTTCATTTTCAGAAAGACAAAACCATCAATATTTATATTAATAAAAGACTGTTACATATACAACAATGAAGAAGGCTCAATCTTTCATTGCTTAAATATCTCATTGGAAATGTCAACATAAGTCTTGAATACACTATTATAAGAATTTGGATACATACCACTGGGATATAGGAGATTCTTATGTGTCAGATTGTGTAATGCAATTTTGACTTTGTCTCACAAGGAGCAGCAGCATGGAGGTCTCGATTTTTCTTATAGAACTTTATTATTATTATTTGAAACGTTGTTTATAGATATGAATACAACAATGCAATTATTAGTATGGTGGGAAATTAGTCAAGCTCATGATGTCAAACTATGATGCTGTAATTTTGGCATTTAACATTTTTAATTGTTAAAGACAAATTGTCAAAATCATTGACAACTTAGTATGCCATATATTATAAATCATCATTCCCTGTTCACTTTTGTTAATAGGGTTATGTCGCATGATGATCTCTCTTCTCTCACATTTACTTGTATTTAAGATCACCATTATAAGAATAACGAGTCATTTTATCCAAAAATAACCCTAGCCAAACATTGACAATTTATCAAGGATATCTTTCTATGATTCATAAGTACATACGTTCTACTTCTAAATCATGTCTTGGAAGTGGTTGTTTTGCTGGAAATTATTCACCAGTTGGTTTCATACCAAAGTCTTTTTCTCATTTTCAGCATCCAATACATGAAAAGATAATGGTTTAAAACAACATAAATATTTGAAATTTTGCAAGAATTGTCTGGCACACTTTGAATATGAATTTTGAAGTCAAGTGCATGATGTTGTATAGGATCAAGTGTCATTTTGAATACCAAATGTTTCACAAGAAACTTCTCAACATGCTACCTTGCAGTAAGGATTAAACGACAATATTGCACCAACTATTTCCATAATAAAAGTGCACCTCGGCCATAAGACTAAACAACTACAAATGTTGTAGATCTAACAAGACCACACAATCAAATGTATTCGTCAATGCCAATATTGTATGAAAAATGAAAATGAGTTTGCAACCAAAAATACCTTAGGCAACTAATTCAATTAGATACACCAAATCACCAACAAAAAGGAAAACCAGCCTACTCAATAGGAAAGCGTTTACCTCCTTTGACAAAATTTTGAGTTCCGAAACAAGGGCCTTTATTGTCTTGTCAATGCCCCTAGTAATTTGAACGGGGTTTGCACTAGCTGCAACAACCTAAACAAAAAGGTTTCATTTCAAATTATTTTCCACAAATTTAAGATACAACCATTGTCAGTTTTGTATTTCCTAACAAGCTCATAAATTTTGACAAAAGAACCAAAATTTTTTAATACATGATAGCAATTTTTTCACTCAAAAACTATCTTAGACTCAATAAGCCCAACCCAAAACTAAAAAACCAAACACCATAAGACCCTACAAAAATGAATAGATGATCTTAATCCAGTACTATCGAAAAAAATTTACCTTTACACCCTCACTTATTAAACCCTGTGCTGTTGAATTTTAACTTCAACTGCTGCAGCAGAAGGACGGATGCAACAACAACATTTTTTTTTGGAGGTTGCTTGCATGCCATCCAGAAATTTAATTCAGCATTTAAAATTCCTGCAAGTTTTTTTTGTAGACGACCGCAGCCATATTTCTGTACAGGATTGTATTTAAACACAACAACCAGCATTAACGCAATTCACCAACCAGAAATTAAACAAATAGAAATTTACCCCCTAGTTTTGTAAATTCAAAAGGAGGACACGTGGAGCATTAATATTGGATCGCATGAAATTGAAGGGAATCTGAAAACCTAAAAACCGGACCCGAATTTTTTATAAGGCACATTGGATTGAGAATTTGCGTTACAAATTAGGCATACGTCAGCATCCCATTTTGGAACGTGAATTTGGTTTGAAATTCAATCTATTCAGACTTTTGAAGTTCGACGGAAAGGGTTCTTTAATGTTTTTATAATTTAATTTTATGTGTGCTTTAATATATACATATGTTTTAAACATATGTTATATATATATCATACATATATATATATATACATACATATATATGTATATATATATATACATATGTTTTAAACATATGTTATATATATATCATATGCGAAATGAAAGGTGGGCCATAGAATTTAGTTTTAATTTCTTTTTTTTTTAAAGAGGGTTTATTATAATATGTTTTATATGTTACGGCATATAAAAATAAAAAGGACAAAAAAGCTTGGTAGTTTTTTTTATAGACAGTACGTAAATTTTTTATTACACAGTAGTGTGTAAAAAGTGAAAGACCGAGTGTAACTTTTTAAGTGTGTATGCACAGCAATGCGAAAGTGAAAAACACAGCAGAGTGTTTTAGAGACAGAGTATGTTTGTTTTGAACAGACAGTGAGTTGGTTTTATGCACTGCGTTTTGTAGCAATCATAATTTTGTAATCCCTCTCAGTGAGGAAGTAGTGTAATAGTTTTTTTTTGAGTTATTGAAGGGAATAGAAGTTTGTTTTCAAAGTATTGAAACTCTGTCTCTTGTCAAAGAAATTTTTATTTTCTGTGTTAGAGGAAGGGAGATTTATTCTCCATTCATTGTTCTGGAATTTTTCAATATTCCAACATGTGCAAGAACAACAGATGTTGTGGTTCCATCCCCAGCTAAATCATTTGTCTTTTCCGTAGCTTGCCTTACCAACTTGGCCCCAATATTTTCAATTGGGTCCTCTAATTCAACCAATAAAAAAGCCAAAACCATAGCATTGAGATACATTTCATTACACTGTCAATAACAATAAAATTTGACTCAGCCATAACCCTTTCCTTTTATTGTTGTGAAAAGCTTTATGCATTACTCTAATGTGGCTAGTCCATAGGCCAAGTAGACCACTGGGTGACAAATATGTTTCCTTTCACCTTTGAGTTTTCAAATTATGCCTACCAAATCTAAGACATTTAAGAGGGGGAACTAATACAACGTTAAAAAGAAAACCAGAGCACACATCTGAAAATTAACTCCTTAGCTACTGTCACACCATCATTAACTATTTTCGGAGAACCATGCTTGCTCTCCAAGACAACATTTTTCCCTTCGCCCCAAGGGTGACTCCAAAAGGATCATCAAGTTTGTTCACACCGCCTACAAGACAAATTGACAATGCTTTCAGTAAGTGTGCAATTTAATGCCAGACCATATGCCAAAAAAACCCTCCATGAAAAATTAAAATAACACATTCAAATCCAATATAAGTGGACAAGGAAAGATCCACCGCAGTGAAGTTTCACGTGTAGGTGACCTTCCTTTAAACATATTTTTTTCTCTGACCTGCAATTTTTTTGTCACTGAGCCATCCTTGTTGAAGTACAAATCCTTTTCCATAGCTCTTGTATTAACTACCTTCTCTCTGTCGCGTAATCTCAGAGTCCCTCTTCTGCTTGAGCGATTAAAGGAAATGGGTGAAAAAACTGAAAGAGAAGACAATTGTCTGCCATAATTATCAAACCTTGCACCCAACTTCTTCCCCTTTCCATTGTTACCCAATGAGGTAGATGTGGCAATTATTGTCATACTGCCCGAAGCAGAGGCCATCTTCTCTTATCCTGAATATAGAATTACAATATCTTCGTATTAGTATGAACCTTAAAAAACACGACTCCCATTGCTAAAAACCACTTTTAAGTTGTAACAGGCAAACTAAACAACTATCGCAACTTTTGGCAACTTCTGGAGCATTAAGAGAGAAACAACCAAAGAGAAATACAACCAAAATCCTCATTTTAATGAGACTGGACTATATATTTTCATTAAGATAATAGAAAGAAATCACGACTATATTAAGGCCAGCACAAAACAATCTTTAACCAGTGTCTCTCGCGGCCTTCAGGTTGCCATGCTAGAGGTTGCATATTTTTAATTTAAATTCTTGACCTCTAGTGCCCATCTATGAATGCATCCAATGGGATATCTACATCAAATGCTCCTTTATATCCCCAAAAACAAATTCCCTACTACAAGAGCACCAGTATTGATGGATCACCCCACACCATCCCACCCACTAGAAACGGTGAAAAAGGAAACCCGAGAAAACTTCTGAAATATCTCAAGATGAATATATGGGTGGTTCTTATGAATCAACCAACCATTCAGAACATGCTCATCAATCCAAACCATGAGTATTATGTGACGATATTCAAGTAGGCACTGAATCGGATTTCTAAAGCTATGTTAGAGAAACCCTAAACTCTCACTGAAAATAGGTGAAATGTGGCACCACTCAGAGATTGACATGTGCCAATTGGTACAAGTGGTAGAAAATTGGCATGCTCAAACAACGAGGTGATGCAGGAATGATATGAGGGAGAAAATATTATAAAAGCCCCAAATCTGGAGAACTAAAGCTCATCACCAACCTGAGATTGACAACTTTACATGATGTAACATACCTGAATAAGCTCCTCTTCGTTTCAAGAACATTTTATTGGAGTCGCATGAACTTGGAACAAGCCTCCCACGATCTAAAAGAGTAGCAACTAAGTCAATAGTGACTTTTTTGTTGCTACGCTGGATCGAGGGAGGTTTGCTCCAAGATTAAATCGCTCCAATAAATTATTATCTACTAAACAAGGCCAACCACGTGAAGGTGGAAGCTCTTATGCCCCCTCCCCCCCCCCTCACATCACTCTCAATTCCCCTATACCCAATCTATATTTCATTTTTTACTTTCATGGGCATAAAAAATAAAATTCAATAACTAATAAAAAAACAATTCAACAAAAAGTATGTATGGAAACATTACAATTAATGCTTGACATAAAAATAGTATGATAAATGAGTTTTTTATATAACGCAAAAAACGTTCCAAGTATGGTAATGTTTGTCTTATAATAATACAATATTTTACACTATAATTTTTTTTTCTTCTTCTTCCTATTTCTAAAGCTCCTAATTACATCATCAATATCATTGTGCTCTGCTCCTGTTTCGTGCCTTCCGACCCGCACTACTGACCTAGTTGCGTATTCACGATGTCTGGTCTCATCCAGTGACGGGGCATCGCCTACAAAAACTGATAATATTAAATTTTAATTGTCAGTTTTTAAATATCATTGAACTAGTTCGGTAATATTAATAAAAAAAAATTCAATGAGATTATTTACCTGGTGCACCAGTTGTCGCCGCTGACCTAGTTGCATAGTCATGATGTCTGGTCTCATCCAGTGACGGGGCATCACCTACAAAAACAGATAATATTAAATTTTAATTGTCAGTTTTTAAATATCATTGAACTAGTTCGGTAATATTAATACAAAAAATTGCAATGAGATTATTTACCTGGTGCACAAGTTGTCGCCGTTGGGACTGTTGCCCTATTTTCCTCTTTGGTGGTAAGATCCTCAAGGGAAACATTCTCTGTCATTTAAAAAAAAAACGTTATAAGGACAACCATCAAGGTATAATTAGAAAAAATTATAAGTGGAAATTAATTACCATCACGACCCTCACTGATAGTAGCATTGTCGGCCTGGTCCCCACTACAATGATCAGGCTGCATGTGAGTATCATCTACATCTGGCTCTAAAACTCGGTTATTTTCCTCGTCAGTAGTGTTGCTCCCCTGATTTAAACAAAGTTGTTAGACATTAAATTTATGGACGAAAACAAACATATTGAAAGGTTAATTTTTTACCTTATCAGGCATTCTGGATCTTGGGACCTGCCCCAAGCTTCTGCGACGTTCAACTACGACTTGATAGCCGAAATGGAAAGAAATATTTTTATCTTCCTCTATAGTTTCTGTTCCGAAGTCATCACCCTACATTACATATGATTGTGTATTTTTAATCATATTTGATAGGATTACAAAAACGTTGGAAGGCGATACAATTAATTATAAGATGTTTAGCTACTTAATTACAATTCTTGCGGCTAATTTCAAGTAGCCGCCCTGGCCTAGCTTGTGATGGCCCTTTTTTCAATCCTAGCTTTGGTTGCCTTTGAGGTGTCAAGCAACCTAGCATCAAAAGTTTGAAGTCAGATATGACGTAGCACACTTTTATTTTATACATAGAGAAAATTAAAGCTATTGAATTAAAGTTGTAATTTACCTTGCGGGTCCAGTTGACATTTTTCCTTCTTTCTTTGCCCTTTTCTCTTTTCCGTCATGGATGAGTGCTCTCCACTCACTCTCTGGAACTATGAGAGGACGCTCGTATCTAGGGTTAAATTGCAATTGCGTCCTATACGTGTCCCTGGTATATTTCAAATATTTGCCGACTACCCGAGGCACCGCTGTTCTGTCAAATGTGTCGACCCCAAAAAGGGCTTCTAGATAATCTAGAAGTTATTTTTTCAGGTTGGAATTCTCAGAATTCCACCCTGTGCACATGGTTGGGCCAAAAATTACCAATGCGTGGCTCTCCAAAAACCTATAGAACTCATTGTTTCCTACACAGAAAAAAAGAAGATATTATCATAAATTTAAAAATAAAAATCATGATAAATATGTTTTAGATAGAGTACATGAAATAGTTAAAATATTAAAATTTACCTGGGAGTTGTACGTGCTTTATAGGGACACCTTCATCGTTCACCAACAATGTGCCATTAATGGTCCCTGTGGAGCTGACACGTGTAACTCCAAGAAACGCAATAATGTAGTTGGCCATATCAGCCTCATCACTGCCAACATGTTCAACGGTTGGTTGGGTGTCTGCTTGGGCAAGGTGTGTTTCTTGGCTCACACCTAAAGGAGTAGAAGGTATACGAGAGGGTTACTAGGCAATCTCTTGCCCTTGTGTCCCACTACCACCAACACCGAGTTCAGCAACTGCCAGAAAACGCTACATACAAAAGAACGTTTTGTTAGTTTAGTCAATGTAAAAATTAAAAATAAAACTATCACATTTCATCTCATGCGGAACAAAAAAAATATCCTTTTGACTTTTTATTATTACCTGATATGTTTCTAGCTAGCTCATAAGTTGTTTTATCCTCTCTTCTATTTCAGGTGTTTGAGGCGCGTCTATCAAAGTATTAAATTCCGACCTTGCATCTCGTGCCTTTTTTCGCAGCAAGAGCGCTGGAGATAGGGATGAAAAAAGCTCTTCCTCAAAGAGGGAATCATCAGGCGTACCATGGCTAGGTGTCTGCATATTTGAACAAAATTAATATTATTTCAATTATGTAAATAACTAAAATACCTAAAGATAGAGCAATGTCGGCACTTTACATGTTCTTCTGTTGGCCTCTTTCTGCGATCATCCCGTCTCGGGGTTGTTCTTATACTGCCCTGATCAGTCTGCCACATTGCAATAAAATTATAAATGTAAAAACTTGAAAACAATATCTAACTTTCAAACACAAAATGAAAACTGAAATAATTTCTAATAAGACACCGGAAGACAGAGTTAGAGTTTCAAATATGCCTTGCATTGAATTCAGTCCTGGAAACATGTCATTGCACATTAAGGCACCCAAACAAGAGACTAGTTGACAATGAAGACCTTATTGAATATATTGTTGGAGCAACTTCTAGTAAACTTGTTGTGAAGACCTTGAGGACATTTTTGGAGCAACATTGTTGAAGCTGATGGTATAGCATTGTTGGAGACGATATTGAAGGGCCTTGAAGTGAAGCTTTTGGAGCAACTATTGAAAAATCCTTAGAGCATGTAAGTAAGGCACTTTATATCTTCCATCACCTTTTTCCTTTCAATATCCTTTAAACGATTTTGTTGATATTTAATGTTTGAAATCACGTTATAATTCCTTGATTATATGTGTTTGGGGACTTTCCCTTTGAAATTACCCAAAAATACCCTGGCAATTTTATCTTTAGGATGCATGTCTAACCCTATTGTTCAATATCTTGATTGATAGTAGTAAACATAGAGTGTTAGGGGGCTCTTGACTTGGTTTGGTTGGGCCATTAGATCCCTAACATCTACTAGGGAGAACCCCCCTTGAGTTGGAGGAGAGCTAGCCCGAAGTGAAAAGAGGTTGGTGAGGTGATAATGGGGCTATTGAATTACACATGGTATCACACTCTAGCTTTATTAATTTATCTTGAGAAGTGCGAGATTTTTCTATATCAATTCTCAAATTGTTTACAACACTATTGTTAAGAACTAATAATAAGTGATGTTGAGGGGTTTTTGGGTATAAGAAATAATACCATTTAAAAACTAGGGTTCTCAGTCCTTGGCATTCCTTCACCTGGGCCTAGGGGCACACTAGAATAATTTCACACTAAACCATGAAAACTTAAAAGTAACTTAACAGGTCCATAAAGTAATAATAATCATAATTCCTAATTTCCTATTGTACAATATGATGCAAATTATTCAAACCTGAAGCAATGAAGACATGCAATGTCTGAATTTCAAGATTGATGAACCAATACACGAAGTTAGAAACTACAACTTTGATTCAATACTCTGTGTCCTAACTCCAGGAAGGAATCTAGTTTGTAGTACAGAACATGCATCATGTATTACCAATTCTTAATTGACAACAACTAAAGGTCATCTACCTCATCAATTCCTTCCCATTTTGTGTTTTTATGTTATATTCCTTATAAAAGTGTCAAATTTCTCTCGAAGTAAGAAACCACTGAATAAAATAAAAAATAGTTGAGATATGATTGAGAAATGGTCATTTATTTCTTGAAAGGATCTTCACAATTTCTTTGGTTGTTTTTCATCTCAGGAAACAAGAAATGACCTAAGAAACTATCGTGATGTAATATAAGAAACAACACGGTGCAATGGCCATTTTCAAAGCCAAATGATGTCCATTGAGGACATGTCCTTTATTTGGTTCCTGTTTCATAGGAGTTTCGGGTAGAAATGGAGCTTTGTTGTACCATTTCCAGTAGTAAAAAGGGAAAACCTTCTTTTTCCATGGGAAATAATTTACCTTTCCGTTTTCAAGATAATCTAAATCACAAAAAATATGAACTATACTGCACACATTCTTGGATAATGTGAAAGTGGAAAAGGAATACCCTACACAAGTGATGCACACATGTAAATTTGAACACTAATAGATTTTTGTAGTTGAAATGCAATGATTGTTTTCATTTAAATGTAGGGTTTTTAAAGCAGGGAGAAATAATGGCTGCCAAATTAATAAGTGTTTCTTTAGGAAAAATTTAAATCTTGTATTGGGTGATGAAGATAATAGAGGGTATTGAATCTTGATTCTTGACATTGTGTTTAACTTGAATGACTCAAATGATTATAAATATCAGTGGATGAGTTCTTTTTTTCAAGTATGTCACTCAAAACTCTTATCTCAAAGCATTGTATGATGGCTAGCATTTTCTTGTTTCCCTTTCTTCAGTTCAATGTAAAAAGTATATTAATATATTGGAGCACAAATGATAACTACAATTGTTTGCTCTGCAGTATATCCAGCCCCAAGATTATGAAACGTTTTCTCAAGTGGAGCTATTGGTTATTGATGAAGCAGCTGCAATTCCATTGCCTGTTGTAAAGGCTCTGCTCGGACCATATTTAGTGTTTTTGTGCTCTACTGTAAATGGGTAATAATTATAAATGAGCCAACCACAATCACAGATTTTGTAACCATTCGGTTTCCATGGATAGTGATGATGATATTAACCCTATATATTAGTGACCTATATCTATATGACAATGATCTCAACATTGACCTTGATATGGTTGTATGTATGTGACCTTTGGTATGTCATCAGAAAATCCCCAAATCTGGAGAACTAAAGCTCATCACTTTCGATCTAAAGTACTACCCTTGTGATAAAGTTGATGACTTTCGATCTCCCATTCTCTACCACTTTTCACTTCACCTTCAATATAGATCAGAACAAGGGAAATTCGTTACTGGGTGTTGATATGGATGAGTTTTTCGAACTAAAATCCATAGCTTAAACTTCATGAAACTGGTGGAGTCAAATTCATGCAAGCACAAACACATCTTACACATCCTCTTTGAAACTCATCCGAAAGAACATTGGAAGACATCTAGAGAGAACCTTATAGCCTAACACAATCCAATGGAATTGACCAAAAAAACCCAAATAGAGTCAACCCTACTATAGGAGGAAGGGCCTGCAGTAAGAACTTACCATTTTTCAAGAGCTGAGGGCGAATGCTGTTCTGCAAGAGCTCAGGGCGAATGCTGTTCTGCAAGAGCTGAGGGAGAATGTTGTTCTGCAAGAGCTGAGGGTGAATGTTGTTTTGTAAGAGCGGAGGGCGAATGCGCGCGTCATATCATACGTTAATGTAATTTTTAATAAAATCATTTTTATGTAGCGCGCATATAAGTGTCATTATACCGAAGGCAGACAAAGCATCGCTATTGCGACGGATGCCTCCAAACTTCGCAATTGCGACACTTAGACATTGTGTCGCACTTGCGACGTTTGGTGGCAGCCATCGAAAGAGCGACGCTTTGGGGCATAGTGTCGCAATTGCGACGTCTTCCACTAAACGTCGCAATTGCGACACTCTGTCTAAGTGTCGGTATTGCGACACTTTTCTCTAAACGTCGGTATAGCAACGGTTTCGGGCGGGATTGAAAAAATTTGGGGAAATTTCTGACATTTGGTCAAAAGCGTCGGAACCAAGTGTCGGAATTTCCCCCAAATGTACTAGTGATCGTATCCCTAAACTAAATTAGTCATTTAATTTAGTCATTTTTAGTTCGGTCACTTAAAATTGCTCAAATTTAGTAGTAATTCACTTGAATAATTGTGATGGCTAAGTTTTTTAGTCACGTAGTCACTAATTTAGTCACTAGTCACTTTTTTAGTCACCTTACTCACTATTTCAATCCAGAATACAGACCACCATTCTGTATTACTTCTCTAAATCCAGAATTCGTGATTTGTTTCTTACTCGACTTGTACACACATCCACTAGCTCCAGACTGGAACCACACAGATTCTACCCAGCCATTAACTCCTTTATCACTCAGAAATACTTATACATTCAATTTTAATTCATTCACCATGGTTTATCAGACAAAAACCACAATTTCTTAGTTACGGATCACTCGGCATGTAAAAGGAATGACACACAGTTACAATGAATTTGATTTCCTCATTAATTAAATAAATGTACAGATACAAATTAAAAAAACATGTTTACAATCTAGATTTTTCCTGATGTGCCTTTACATGGCCCTTTTCCTCTTCTTCTCTCTCTATGTCCGTAGGCTTACAATTAAGTTTTTATTTCTAAGAATATATCTCTCTTTTTTTCCTGTTTGTGCCTTTAAGGCTTTAAAAATATATACAAAAGGTTCTATAACCAATTCTGGTTCAGATCCTCAATATTCTAAACTAATTTCTAAGAATCCTCTAAGTCCTTAATTAATCCCTAAACTCTCTTCTTTATCCCTTGAGGATCTCAACATTCAATTAAATCCTAAGGATCCTCTTCAAATCCATAAAATCATGAACTACTTTCTAATCTAAGACTTACAATATTTGAGAATATCTCAGTCCACACTAATCACTCATCAATCACTCATGTTATACATTCGAGAACATTTACAAATATGCTTCTCAATATTTAATTAAATCCTATTCTAAATGTCTCACATAAAATCACTCAAAACATTGAAATTTAAATTAATTAAATACTTAGGAAATAAACTCTTTTGAAAAACATAAGACCTACTCGATTTTACTAAATGTACAAATTTTTCAGAACCATGATGCTCCTGCATCAGAATCCCAAAGTAAAAAAAAAGGTCATGATCTCCAGATTATGTGCTTCCAATATTTGTCCTCCTGGATCCCATAATTTATTGTTTAATGGTCCCTTTGCTCCTTTCAACTGTTGTCCACCTATTTTGTTTTTTTTTCTTGCTTCTCCTGGTTTCCATAACTTTGTTTGTAACAAAAGAGTGAATTTTCCTTCAACATTTGTCACATTCAACCTTTCATACAACTAATTGTTTGTCTTCTTCTTACGTAGCTCCTTTCCTTATGTTTCTTCCTCATAAGTTTCATAAAATTTTATATTTCTCCATCCAAATTACTTTGTTGTTGCTGTCCTTTCCTTTGTGTAAGAGTTTCAGAACTCTTGTTGTCTTCCTTTTCTTCTCCACGTCTTTCAAAGATGCATAAGACATTTTAATGTCTTATTCGCTTATTTTCCATGACAGAATTAACACTGTTACATACCCCAACAATCTTACATTGCATGAGATCTTCTCTGCCTTTATCAACATTTTTTTTCCTCTGTTGTAGATTCTTTGCAGTCTTCATCAGGTTCTTTCTTCTCTACTGGTGCTTTCAACCAATTCTCCTGTAACTCCAATTATTTCTCCCAATTACTAACCAATTTTGCATGTGCTTTCCCTTGGCTATCTTCATAAGATAACATATCCTTATCCTCCACCAGAATAAAATTCTGACCTTGCCTCTTTGAAATGTCTTTGTACATTTATTTTTCTTCCTTTTTCTTTATGAAAACTTCCACTGAATCTATATCATCTGCAAACCTACAATCACACTAAAATTTTTAGTTTTAAAACCACAAGACCTAATAGTCTTATTTGATGATTCTACCATCACATATTTTTTCTGTTCCAAGTCTTCTAAATGGCTCATAAAATCTTCAATGGTCTTCATATCAAATTCCTCAAGCATAGGATTTGAGCACTTGGTATCCTTTTCTTCTTCTTCTTTCTTTTGGTCATCATTGTGAGAAAAACTTCCTCTATTTCCAACTTTAACATTATGATGAAAAACAATACCTCCTCTCAACTGTGTATGATCTTCCATATGAGATATAACTATATCAAAACTCAAATGTTGTTTCTCTTCTTCATCGTCTTTGACATCACCTGCAAACATCCACAAATTATTATTTTCAAAATCATTAGACTCAATTGACTCAACTGATGTTTCAAACATCACTGCTCCATCTTCAATTTCAAAAGGAACTTGTTCATCTCCAACAACTTTGTCTTGTTGTAGCTCAACTCCTTTGAGCTTCTCTATCCTCAATTGAACATCTATAATCTACTCAAGCTTCCTCAACTCTTCTATTAGCTGCATATTCACCTGTTTCTTTCTCTTCTCTTATAGCCTATGCCATTTCACTTTCTTTCTCATAGTCCAACTGGTCTACCTTATTTCTCTACAACATATCCATCAATAATGTAAGTTAGAAATTTATCTCAGATTTCTCTCTCTCATATTCTTCATCACACATCTGTATCCATATGCCATTTTCTTTGGAATCCTCTTTCTTCACTTTGTGGTTGCTTCTCGAACCTATTCTATGACTATCAGTAGTCATCTTCTTCTTTATCTTCATGAGCTCCTCACTCGATATGAGTTGTACTTAAGCCTCTGCAATAACAATTCCTCCCTGTTATATTTACCTCACCAAGATTTCCTCTATATTTGGTCACTTGTCCCCTCTCTGGAACTTTCCTTGAACATTCCTCTACTCCTTCTAGGCTTCAACTCATCTTCACTTTTGATAACACAACTATCCTTTTGTATTTCAATCACAAATGAAATACTAGGTTTTGGCCACACTCTTCTTTCACTTAGAAATCCTTAAGGTTGTGATCTTCTTTTGATGAGATACTTCATTAGCTGCAATTATAAATCTTCAATCTGTCTTTTATCCTGTAAAACTCAAATCAATGTTAGTAAAAAAATACCTGCATGATTTCACAAGCAGTCTCCATCCACTCTTCACATTCAAGTGAATCTTCGTTCTCCTCAAGAAAACAACCATCACTTTGTTAAATTTTACTATCTGACATTTCTTTCTACACTTGTCTCCACCTTTTCAGATTTATAATCTGACTTCTTCTCCTCTGATCTGCAATCATGCTAACTCTTATTCTATTCTGCTACCAAATGTCTTCTACATAGTTTAATTCTGCTATATTCATTTATAGCAATTTTCATTTACTTTGTGCTCTGATACCAAATGATGCAACCATAAGGCCGCAAATATCCAAAGATGCAGGGTTAGTGGAATTAACCCTACAATTACCCACATTTCCATTATGGATTCAATTCTACTCCATAAATCACCAATCCATATGGGTTATCCCAAATATCTCCTTCTTCTTTCTTCAGACTCTTAATTCACCAACATAACCCACTTTATAAACATTAAAATTTTATACACATGGAGAAGCTTATTTTAAAAGTGGTTCTTTGGTTCTAAATCTCATACATAAACTTTACCTTTATATCGTGGCCGACTTCTTTACACACACCCACGGACCTGTGGTTTATGGCCCACATAAATATTCCTTAGTGCAACAATGGATCGCATTATTTAACTTTAAGCTTCATCGCACTTTGCAGGTTTCTCCACTTCGTAGTTTGCAATTTATAACAAATACCTTTCAAAAATAAACAATAAAGATGCCGATGCGAAATTGTGATGTAATCTCCACCATAGATCTATGCCACATCTAACTGTCCTGTTGTACTATCTCACATTGCCATCTCCCGTCCTCATTGTATCGAAACCAAAATACTTTCCATGCGATGTTTAGAAATAAAATCTAAAATCGTTGATGTGCGATATGCACTAGAGCATTGGGCCGACACATGGATCTTCCCTTTATCGCATCGCAAGTTACAATCCTTACCACATTGCAAGTTTTTTTTTTAACTTGCAAATTCCTTAACACATAAATACTATAATCACCGATTTGCGATGTGCGCTTTCATTCTCTACCCGACACGAATTCACTTCGCAACTTTCTCAACTTATCACATCAAAACTTAAATCATTTACCTTGCGATATGATCTCTGTCGTTAAGTCTTAAAACTTCTATTTTGCGATTCGATCCTCGTCGTATGATTTCCTTCTTTGGAAATATTCTAAGTGTTTTCTGCCTTAGTCGATTTATCTTCTTTCTACTGTCACTGCTCTGCAACTCCGTTTCTTCCATGCTACTCCTCCTGAGCTTTCTCCTGTTTTTTATTCACTCTGACTTGGGATTATCATGCTTGCTACACACCTTACTCACTATTTCAATCCAGAATACAGACCACCATTCTGTATTACTTCTTTGAATCCCGAATTCATGATTTGTTTCTTACTCGACCTGTACACACATCCACTAGCTCCAGACTAGAATCACACATATTCTACCTAGAAATTAAGTCCTTTATCACTCAGAAAGACTTATAAATTCAATTTGAATTCATTCATCATGGTTTATCACACAGAAACCATAATTTCTCAGTTACGGATCACTCATCATGTAAAAGGAATGACACACAGTCACAACGAATTCAATTTCCTCATTAATTAAATAAATGTATAGATACAAATAAAAAAAACTTGTCTACAATATATTTTTGGCCTTATGTGACTTTACATGGCCATTTTCCTCTTCCTCTCTCTCTATGCCCATAGGCTTACAATTAAATTTTTCTTTCTAAGAATATAGATCTCTTTTTTTCATGTTTGTGCCTTCAGGATTTACAAATATATACAAAAGGCTATGTAACCAATTTTGGTTTAGATTCTCAATATTCTCAGTAATTTCTAATAATTGTCTAAGTCCTCAATTAATCCCTAAAATCTCTTCTTTATCCCTCGAGGATCTCAAACTAAATCCTAAGGATCCTCTTCAAATCCATACAATCATGAACTAATTTCTAATCTAAGATTTACAATATTTCAGAATATCTCAATCCACACTAATCACTCATCAATCACTCATGTTATCCTACACTCGAGAATATTTACAAATATGCTTCTCAATATTTGATTAAATCCTATTCTAAATGTCTCACATAAAATCACTCAAAAAATTGAAAATTATATTAATTAAATACCTAGGAAATCAACTCTTTTGAAAAACATAAGACCCCTTAGATTCTACTAAATGTACAAGTTTTTTGGAACCATGATGCTCTTGCATTAGAGACTTGTACCACAATAGACTAGATCTAATCATGAGGAGGTGTGTGCAAGGAGTAAATTTATGCTATCTTGAGATCTTGCCATAGTGAACCCTACGTCGGGAATTTTTCAGATAAAAGGAGAACTTACAAGGTGCTACATACGAGTTATTATTGGAAAACCCTTTTCAAGGATGCTAAGAATTTTGTCTCTAGTTGTGATGATTTCCAAAGGATGGAAAGACCTATTCCATGTGATGATATTCCTATTCAAACTCGGGTACCAATAGAACCCTTTGAAATGTGGGCATTAGATTTCGGAGTGCATGTTTCTCCTATTTCCAGAAAGAAGAGGTATATATTAGTTTGTATTGATTATGTGACAAAGTGGGTGGAAGCTAAAGCTTTATATTCTGCCACTAAGAAGTATGTTGTATATTTCCTTTTTTAAGATATATTTACTCACTTTGGGGTACCTAGAGAATTTTTCACTGATCAGGGGACATAATTTACTTCCAAACTAGTAAAGGCTATTACTGAACAATACCAAATTAAGAATCAAAATTATACCCCATACCACCCTTAGGACAATGGATAGGTAGAGTAGAATCTACTAACAATGTCTTGGAGTCCATTCTTACTAAAAAAATTCAGCTACACCATGGAGACTGAGCTGATAAGTTGCCAGAAGCACTATGGACTTACAGAACTACATGGAGAAATGTGACAGGATATACTCCCTATGAATTGGTATATGGGAAGTAGGTGCTGCTCCCCATCGATTTTTAGGTGAAAACATTTCGAACTAATGCTCAACTTGGGATGGATTTAAATGAAGCTAAAAAATAGAGAGTGCTTCAGCTGAAGGAACCTGATGAAATTAGATAATATTCGCTCCAAAAGAATATGTTGGTACAAGACCAAAGGGCATGGTGGCATGATAAGTATATCAAGAAGAAATTATTCCAACTCAGAGACTAGGTACTATTGTATGATAGCAAGTTTAAACATTTCAAAGGAAAATTTTCAACTAGATGGATGGGACCCTATGAAGTAGAGGAAGTTTTTGACAATGGCTCAGTCAAGATCAATAACATTGATGATGATTAGACTTCACTTGTGGTAAATGACCACGAATTGAAAATATATCACCGCTCACTTTCCATACAAGAAGTTTTGCAAGATGTGATGCAAAATCCAGAAATGGAGCTGATTCATAAAGGGGATCAAACTCCTACTAGTTCTTCAAATTAAATTATTTTTATTATTTTAATATATGTATATATGTAAATAATATAAATAACAGTGGGCTGATTTTTGTTTTCCTCCACAACTCACATAGAATAAAGAGGAAATCTTTCAAGGATAGGTTTATTTGTTTATCCAGACTTGATGGATTATTTATGGAAAAGGATCTTCTGGAGTTTACTTTGAACATGTTGAGTATATAATTATTATTTTTTGAGCTTAGCAGAATAATTACGAGAAATAATTCCCCTGGAGCCATATTTTGTGCATTTCAGACTCTCAAAAATTGAAATCCCCCCAAGGAAATAACCATTCCAGGCCTAGTAAAATCCCATCTATTGGTGGCACCAGTATGCATTTAAAGTAGAAGCAGTCAAACTTTAGTTGCAATTCCTACAAGTTTATACACACACACACACACACACATATATATATATCAAGTTCCAAGCTCACATGGAAAGAATTCAATTTACTTTTTCAACACAGTCATAATTTTTCAGTGTTCTTTTTGTCCTGATGGGTAAATTTAGATATTTTGTACATAATTCAGTACTTATCACATAATACAAGTTTAGGTACTGAGTAAAGTTTTGAATTTAAGAACGTGAGTATCAATTCAAGAGAATGTCAGTGGTACCAATTTCATCTCAATATCATTAAATTGATGGAGGTATTAAAATTTATGAGTTTCAGTATATTCATGATCAAAATAGAAACTTTTCTATAACCAACATGATGAATGGTAAAGACACTAAGTTAATGATCAGGGTGTCCTATCCTTTATCATTTTTTAACTTCTAAACATCATTACATAGTCAATCAAGGTATGAATAATTTTTCGTTTATTTTGATTAATACAAGGAATGTGAATAATAGAACTTAATTCTTGATGTACCTCCATTCATTTAAATTATGTGCATGTCACTTACACGTAATATCACAATCCAATTACTGTCAAACTTTCTTATCCAATAATTTTTTTGCTCATTTCTTTCCATCGTGATACATTTGTCTAGTACTTATACCATCATTGCAATCAACCAGTTCATAGCATAATTAAAAAACACATAACCACCCTTTTGAATTAACCCAAGCCTATTTGAAATCCCAAAAAACAAGGAATTTTTTTTATCTCGACAGTGTTTCTACACTCAGTGTTGATTAACCAATGATTTTATAATCTCCTCTTCAGCCTTTAACACTATTTCATCGTCGGCATGGGGGTCGATAGACATGTGCCTACCTTTATTAAATTTCATGCCAACCCAGAATATGTAGCCTATAGGAGTTGATTTGAAGAAAAAGGGTGGACAGATTTCCTCAAGAAGTTTTATGAGTACAATGACAATGTTTCTATGGTGTTTGTATAAATATTTGACAGGAAAGTAGAAGAGGTTGGAAATTTGAGGGTTAAGGTCACTGATAAATTGAAAAGCAAGTAAACGGGGTTACCTTTGGCTGACGAAATATATTTCAAGGGTGGACCGCTTGAATGGATGAATGTGAAAAAAATCTCAAGCCCGCATAAAAATCTATCAATATGTAAAATGGGGTTCTAAGAAGTTGTATCGAATAGGAGTGGTGGCCACTCATTACTGTTCTACAAAGGTTCATTATCTCTGAGGGAAGGTATGCAATTGTATTCCTCTATTATGTTAGGCTTCTCCCACATTTCACAGATTGGCTTGAGATTAATTTTTTGTTTTTCCTTCATTAAGTATTATATAAATTTTCCATGGGTGTTCAACATGCTTCTAAAAACACTTAAACCAATCTATGTCAACATAATTTTATAAAAATTCTTGTTTTTTATGAACTGGGTAAACGAAAAAATACATGTGAAGAATTCTTGGCTGATAATTTTCCTTGGGAGGAAAATCAAATTAAGGGCCAAATGTGGATTATCAGTCCCCATTATAAGAAGCAATACAAAGAGACTGTGGTCCTTCTTGACTTCGTTTCCAAGAAAGAAAAAGTCCCTAACAGGATCCTTGAAACAACAAAATTGGAGGGAAGATCAATGAACCCCCTATATAATCTAGGATCTACAAACCCCAACACTTCTATAAAGAAGGAACCCCTAGCCTAAAATGGGAAGAAAAAAATTTTCTTTTTTTTTTGAAATAGAAAGAACCTGTGAACAAAGACACAACATCTAAAAAACCCGAGCGAAGTAGAAAAAATAAACCTCGTGTGGAGATTGTGAAGCCGATCGCCTCACCAATAGAAGAAAAAAATGAATAAAATTAAAAAACTACTCCTAAGAAAGGGAAGAGGAAGTTATTCTGTGAAAAAGATGAAGCGACACGAGTACCGACTCCACTGCAAGAAGCCCCAAATGCATCTAACACTTCGACCACTCAGCAGGGTCGACGACGCACCAGAAGTATGAATCAATAGTAATTTCCACCTTTAGGAAATCAAACCCTCGAGCTCGTAATTGTCTTATCTTATTCGGGGCTGTAAATAAAGAGCCCCTCTCGAGTACTTGAAGAAAAAGGAAAGTTGGAAAATGTTATGCCTGAGGAGAAAGGGCTAGTTGATCATTTTTAGGATCTTTTGAACGACTCTCTATAGAATGATTGGTTTTAATTAGAACCAACAACAAAGAAACGTGTAGCAAAAACCATGGTAAGCCAAAATCATAAGAGATCAACTCATAAACATTAGGGGAGTTTTGAGGTCTAAAATGGACTTCTAAGGAAGTTATAAAATAATAGTGGAAATACTAAAATAATATTAGATTACATCATCAAATTTTAGAGGGAAAAAGGAATAAAAAATAACAAAACTACTTTTCAAATCATATTTTAAAATTACCTCCCTAAGTTTTTACTCAAATTTAGAGCAAAAACACTCATTGGGTGCATTATTTAATTCCTCATCCAAAGAGTACCCATGTTGCATACTTTCGATGGACCCTGCTACACGAAAAATGAGAAATACATGAAAAATGTGATTGCAATCACTTTTTTCATGTATTTCTCACTTTTCGTGTATCAGGGTCCATCATAAGTATGCAACATGGGTACTCCTTGGATGAGGAATTAAATTTTGCATCCAACGAGTACTCCCGCTTAAAATTTGAGTAAAATCTTAGGGAGATAAGTTTATTTAATTATCCAAAGAGGTTTCCATGCTGCATAGGCCTGATGGGACTACACACGAAAATGAGTAAAAACATACAGTGCATGTGATTGCAATCACTTTTTTCATGTATTTCTCACTTTTCGTGTATCAGGGTCCATCATAAGTATGCAACATGGGTACTCCTTGGATGAGGAATTAAATTTTGCATCCAACGAGTACTCCCGCTTAAAATTTGAGTAAAATCTTAGGGAGATAAGTTGAAAATACGAGTTGAAAAAGTAGTTTTTTATTTTATTATTTTTTATTCTTTGTACTTTTTTACTCAAAAAATGGTGAATCATCCCCCGTGGTTGACATCATCATCTTGAATCCTATTGGTTCTTATAAAGTTTATTTTGGTTGTACATTTTTCTTAGGAGAGCCATTTTAGTCCTCAAAATTCCCCTAGTGGGAAGCAGTTCGCGGAAACAAACCATGCCTCCTAAGGACACCTCTAGTCATAATGAAGAGGACTCGAAACTACAAGTAAAAAAGCTGCCAAAAAAAACATGAAACTTAGGGAGAGGTATCACAAGTAAAAAACCTTTTTTCTACATGTTATGAAGGAAAACGAGATGTATAGAACTCAGAATCTGGCTTTGGTATCTAATAACGATGAACTAGTCCTCAAGAATAAATGACTTCTCAGTTGGAAGGTGAGGAAATTGAATCATATTAAAGGACTTAGTGTTAATGAATGAGCTTGGAGGTTTTGGTGACATTCAATGCAAAAAAATCATGGTTTAGAAGTTTATTCAGCATGGCGGGAATTTGAAAACAGGGATGGCCCAATTGTGATGACTAGTCAATTTTGAGAAAGACAATTGCATGAGGAAATGCATTCCTTCTAACATGGGGGGATGTTGGGTCATAGTTTTTTTTTAACTTTTTGACACCTTATCCTACTATTTCCATTATAACCTACTCTATTTTACCCTTTTTGACACCTAGAAACAATTCCATATTGGCTAAACTGTGTTATTTTATAGATGGAGGTAAGAGTCATAGTCAGGACTATTTTTACATATATTTGGTTATTCTAAGTAGATTTTAAATGAGTTTATACTTGTTGACTCACTATTGACTGATTTATTTCTAATGTTCTTAAATATAAGGATGGAAACATGAATACATTGACAAGTCACCTGTGACCCAACATCTAGCTTAAGAATATATCAAGCAACTATTCAATACTTAATTCCATACTCTATGTAGTACTCTATTCCAGATTTGGTACCAGTCAACCAATGGGAATCTTGAAGGTAGCTTCTTAAGTTTGTGGTTGTGGTGATAAACTCTTCATCGTAAAGATAGTGTTATAGTTAGATTAGTGAAGATACGATAAAATGGAGGAGTGATCTTTGGTATTTGGCTTAGATCAATTAAGCCTAGACAACACATGAATTTTTATTTATTTATTTAATTTTCCCGATTTATTTTATTGTAACTATATTCAGGCCGTAGATTCTTTAAGAAGGCCCAAAATCAGTGCAAGGAGTTAGTGAAACTCAATAAAGGAGTTTGTGACTGTAAACATTACATAACTCTATCTTCATTGTAGTTTGGAATGCTTGGATAAATGTTCTATTGAAGACTTTAATATATAAGTGATATTGGCTTTTATATTTGTGGATTTATATGATTATAATATGTGAAGTTATTGAGGTAAATTAGCTTGTCTCAGGACATGGAAAAGACCCACCACCGACCTCAGCCAAGGTCTATATCGATTTCAGTTAGATAAGAAGTGTGTTTGTGGATTAGCTTTAGAAAAACTGTACTTCAAATATTTATTTATTTTTGAAATTTTCATATATTCGGTTCTTAGGAATGTAATTGAATGATATCTAAAATATTTCATAGATATGAATGTTATGTTCAAGTGGTAATTGGCTAGATTCTTGTTCTGAATTGCGTGAGTTTGTAAAGTCATTTTCATAAGGATTATCTAAGTACGTATGTTTCTCTTCTGATATTGACCATTGATAAGTTTGATAGAAAATGTTTTAGCTTAAATCAAATTTTTGAAGGATGAGTTTTTCACAGTTTTTGGATTGAACCCTTTGATCTGAACAAAATACTCCACTTTCTATGGATCTGAAATTATAATAAGGAGTCCATGTAGATGATGTTCGACATGCTTGAATTTTCGTGAGATTGTGTAGGAGCTGTGAGTCATTTGTTTCATTATTTAATCAATTTCGTATAGATTTATCAATTAGGAATTTGTGTGAATGATTTCGAGTTTAATAGCATTGCCGGGTTTGCTTTTGATTTCTAGCTTGACCCTAGGGTTAGTTCCATGTGAAGATTTTGAGTAGAACAGGTTGTTTAAATTGAATTATGAGTATAGCTTATGATGATTGCTGATTTTATTTCCAGAATAAATATTATTAGTTTCATGGTTATTGAAGATGAATTAGCAATATAAATTATGTGTGTGGAATAGTGCAATGATTTTAAACCATAAACAGAGTTTAGTCATTTGGTACTCAATTTTGTACTAAGTGTAGGATAATCAATTTAGATCTGAACCGTAATGCCTTGTAAATCGAAGATTATGAACTCTAGATTGATAATTTTAAATTTAGGGAATTATAAGGACATATAAAAACCATAACACTTCTTGTGAGTGGTGGTTCACAAATTATTTGATGTAATAAAGTAGGAGCTCATATTTACATCATAAAATAAACAATATTTGTTGGTTTTTCCCTTTTGGGTTTCTACATTAATTCTCTGTGTTCATATGGGTATGATGCTCATGGTGTTGTTATGTATTCATGTGTTCTGTTGTATTGTTTCTACATGATATGTTGTTGATAGTCACATGAATTATTGCGAAGCTTGAAATGAAAAATATAAATTGGCATAAAAGTAAAAATTAGCCGTAATATTTTTTCACACCCTGATGAGCTCCATCATTAGTACATTTGGAGGGGTTAATTGTCACCTTTTTGCATTATTAAGTCTCTTTTTCTCACATTTTAACTATATTATGGACTTATGTTGCTAGTGTAGATGGTGATTAAGGCTTGTCATACTTCGAATGCTTAACAACGAGTTAAATGTAGGAAAACCATGAAGATATTGAATTTTTGATGAAGATTTTGCCGTTAAATCTTGGAGCAGACAACACAAAGAGATTATAGGGGAAATTTTCCACCTCCTTAACACCTAAAGGCAACCAACGGATCCTCAAGATTCCCTCCAACAACTTGAAATCAAAGGCAACCAAGAAAACGCAAGATCAAGTGCACTAAAGCTACACTTCACTTGCAGTCAAAGTGGACACATCATCTACTTTTTAGGGAGTTGTTGGTAGCTACCTGTTGAAGCCTCAGAAATCGTTGCTTCAAACATTGGGGGAAAACCACCCGGTCGGGACCATAGGACAACTCCTTTTCCGTTTGGTGTGGCGGCTCCGACTGGATTGATAGGACCAGTTCCCTAATTAATTAAATGGGTTGGTAATGGAATGATTGGATGAATGGAAAATGGGACTAAATGACTGAAATAAACTATCTAATCTAATCTATAACTTATAAATAAATCTAGAATTAAACTCGGGTATCAAATATGAATACAAATTTAAAATTGTTTCATCTAAATCAATAACCATGAAAATGTATTATAGTTTAATTGAAATATGCAGTAACAAATAAGGATAACTCTGTTTAAGAAATTAAATAGAGTTATAATAACACATTGTATTCATAATTTTATATATCATTTGCATATACTGTAAGAGATGAATATTTCTACACACTCAGAAATGATATGTATAAATAAATATTGTAAAACAAGTACATATTAATGATAGAAAATTTTAAAGAGAATATCTCATAACATAAGAAAATTAGCAGTGAATAGATAGAAATACCATATCCATCTTGATACTTTTTCCGATGCAATTCGATATCCAAATCCAACACTTCAATGTAAAACAGACGCCAAGATATAGAAATGAAATTCTTAAAGACAATTTTCCATAGAACCATCAGATGTGATCCTTTATAAAAATATAAGAGTCAATGGAGTACAAAAATGTAACATCAAGGTCAAAATATTACAAATTCAGGACCCCTTTCTAAATGCATGAAAGGGGTTTAAATAGGAACTTAAAATAAAACAAAATAACTAAAATTACAACTACAATCTATCTCATCGGAAATCTGTAAACAGAATTGCTATATTGAAGCGAAACCAATTCGTTGATTATCTCTTGCGTTCAATGTGCCCAGATGGAAAATTTTGAGCATATATTTGACTTCTGTTGGATGACTTAGCCTTGAATGTAACTGCCCAGTATACATAACATCAGAGAATTCAGGAATGATACAATGAATAGTATTTGAAAGGAATTTGATGGCAATTTGTTGACTGTGTGGCTTGATTAGATAAGTCCACATAATATCCCATGAAATTCCTTGAAGTTTGCTAATCTGTTGATTCTTATTGATTATCTCTTCCTTCCACCTGGAATCAGCTTCTTTTACTTTTGGTAATTTTCTTGGGGTACAATCTGAGATCAAATTAGTGTCATACAAGCTATCATTAACCAACTGTGTAATATTATTCATCATACTTTTAGCTCTTGATATGGCTCTTTCTGATTTCATCAGCTGTTATTCCCATTCCACAAATAGAATTTCCTTGTGTCTTTCCTCAATTCTGGGAAGATTAGCTTTTATTCCCTTCTCTGTATCCTGCCATGAAAGAAATTCAGAAATTTTTTCATCAGCATCATTAATTTCTTCCCTGAGAGTGACAGCTTCATCTATCAAAGATGATGTTATTTCGCACAAGGGCTCAGCTTGTGTCAATTTTAGACAAAATTCATTTAACTACTGAGATAACAGTTTGTTCGTTTCAAGGGCTTCAGTTTTGAATTGATCTAATTTAGGGTAATCCTTGAACTTGTCCAATGCTGATCGGAATATTTTCTCTTGTTCAATATTTGCATTTTTCTCATTTTGCAGAAGATTTTGTAACTTTTCTACCTCTTGACTCAACTGTTGTTGTTTGTTCAAGGCTTGTTCATCAATCTTCTTCTTTTCAATGCTAAGCTAATCTTCCAGCTATTTATATCTGAGCTCCTTATCTTGCAATTGTTTTTCTAGTTGAACAATATTTTGCTAATTTTCTGTGGCCTGTTCTTCCAACATAGCTATCTGTAAGTCTTTTTGTTTCATCAACTGGGAGACTTCAGAAGCTTTGTCTATAGGTGCAGCAATATAGGCCCCTACGTATTGAGATAATTTGGTGAGATCCTCCGACGGATTCACCTCAGCATTTTATAAGCAATATTCATAAATTCCACTTGTGATGTTGAAAGTGGATCTTGGTCAGTTCTTCTCCTCTTCCTCTGATTTCTAACAACAACCCTATGCTTAGGACTATAAAAGACATCTAGAGGAGGAATATCTTCTACTTTCAACATAATTTCACCTGTACAATTTTTCAAGAATAACTTCCATATCTTGATCTTCCAGAACATTAACTTGGGGATTATTTTGTTGTCCTATTTGTTGGGAAAATTGCTCATATTGGCTCAACAAATGGGAAGAAACTATAATTTCAGCATATTCCACTACTTTTTCAGTAGTTTCTTCTCTTCCAAGTTGAGAATCTGGATTATTGCTCATATCTCCTTTTACTTCTTGTACAATAGGCTTACTGCCTATGTCTCCTTTCTCAGTATGTACATTGGTCTCAGTACGCGTGCTTTCCTTTTCTGTTTGAGTTGTAGATCGCTGATCAATATGTACATTGAGTTTACCATTAGTATTCTCTTTTTGCACATTTGGTTTGCCTCTAGTGTTTAGTTTTTGCAAAAAAGGATTAGTTCTTGTGACTTCCTTCTGTGTCTGTTCATTAACCCTATTGGTAGATGTCTCTTTAGCTGCTTTGCTAGATGCATCCTCTTTTTCCTTTTGTTATGTTTCAGATTCTTGCACAAGAATTCTTAATTGATCTATAGGGGCTTTGAGCAGTCTCTGGATACTAAATAACATGAATTTATTCATCTCTTCAGTCTGAAATTTAGACTTGGATAAGTTATATACTTGGGAAAAATTATCAACAGAAACAAACAAATCATCAAACGCATCTGGTTCATGCTCAAATCGAGCGATTGAAACTGAAGTAGTGAAATCAAATGCCACCTTCTTTGGGTCATATTTCCTTCCCGAGACTGTTGAGAGCTTAAGATCTCTTATTTTGATAACCTCCTTCTCAGCATGTATGAAGTTATTAAGAGTAAAAACTCCACAATTAAATGGAAAAGTAGGCCACATCAATTTATTGTTATTCTTCAAAGACCTGGACATGTCTTCTACTGTTAACTGATAGGAAATATCTTGTGCTAATAGTTTATTAGGAATATACAATGGTAAAATATGGGGTTCTACAATGCTCCAAAAAATTCTGACATAGGTAAACTTCTCTTCCCCAAACAAGTCACCAATCTAGGATAAATTAGACTTAGCGTTTTCAAAAAGCTTGGGAGGAAATCAGTCGAAAATAGTTTGATAAATAGGGATGAGGAAACCGTGAAAAATTATATAAACATGGTTTTTAAAATGAACTTTCCACAATGACTTATGATATATATGAATAGGAGCAGGATCTTTGGGGGTCCATTTCCATCCTAACATGGGAAATTCATAGTTGAAACATAGGGCATCTAGAATATAGGCACAAAAGTAAAATGGGGTTGTGTTTCCTATGTACTTTTCCTTTCTATACTCGAGAATTATATTGGATGTCTTATCTGAAAGAATGACAGCCCAGTCCATGATTTCAGAATTTACAGCAGAATGAATTAAAGGTACCATTTGTATAGAAAACCTAACCGAATTATCATTTCCAAATAGCCTGCACATCATTGCGGCGGCGTAACAGTATGGAAGTGAAAGGGACTCCATAGAGTACATACCTGATGCCTCGTTTTTTTTCTTCTCTGGAGCTCTTCTCCATTCTCTAATTGGCTCAAACTGATTTTCATTATTTGCAGCAAATTTCTTGATGAAGGCTTTGTTGTAGATTTTCTGCGGGTCCGAAAGGTGGTACATTTCTTTAATGTCATATACTTTAAATGACCCAAATGTTGTCCTAGTAGCTGAAACAAACGTCCTATTCTGGATGGTGACATTATCTATCACCCACTGGATTACATCATAGTAAGGGAAAATGTTTGCCTGAGCTGCAATTCGGTGCAGGAATGAATTCGCAAGTGCTTGAAGAGAAGTTTTTGAATCGGAATCTGATTCATTTTCGTTAGGAACTGTTACCTTCGTCACAGTGACCTTAGGATTTTCCCTTTCAATAAGGTTATATACCTCTTCCCAAGAGAGTTTTCCAAGACCTTGGCACGATGTATCTGTTACCGACTTAATTCTGGCTGGTTTCTCTTTAGGTACCATGGTGAAAATAGGGGTCTTTGTAGTGATAGTGGCCTTTTCTTTCCTAGATATTTTAGACATTTCATTGTCTGGTAACGTTTCTCTTTCTCGACGAATGAAAGAATTGGATGTTCTGTTGTTCTGCAATGGAGAAAAAACTTTCAGACATGGTAAAAAGAGAATAAAGAGAACCGCTATATGAAATATCTATTCATTGATTTCCATTTATTAAATTTGTATTTTAAACTTAAATGCTCTCTTTAGAAGTCACACTCAACATATTTGAAATAGAATCAATAACCATCATTCTTTTGATTTTCTATTAATAATAAACGTACAATTGGAGATCGACGGTTTTGAAATGAAAACATAAAAATTTCCCTTTGAATCATGCGATTGCGATGAATAAATAACATACCCGCAATGTAAAATATAAAGATTAAGTGTTAATGGAATCGGGGATTTTCAAGAGGGACAACAAATAAGATTTCATAATCTCTATCGATTTCTGATTGCGATGATGGTGTATCACATCGACTCTTTTCAAAAGAAATGATTTTGCAAATGATAATAGCCGATTGTTTATTGCGACTATGGTGGGATCCATCGCATCGGAGATTTTAGTATCATGAGTGAATATAATGTTTGTTCCTCTGAAATGCGACTGCGATTATCGCATCGCATCAGAGTTTTGCAAATGACCAATTGAAGAGTTTGCACTTTCGTTTTGCGATTTTCGATTTGTGATGGGGCCCATTGCATCAGAGATTATAAAAAAAGTGCATATTACATTACTCTTCCAAAATGTGATTGCGATCAATCGCATCGCATCGAAGTTTTATAGAAAAAGTGTGAAATCTTAAAAATTTTGCGATTTGTGATTGCGATTGGTTCAATCACATCGGAGTTTTTCTAAAACAAATATAAAACTTAAGGATATCTGCGATTTGTGATTGCGATTACTGTATCACATCGGACTTTGTTCCAATTGAATATTTTTATGTTATAAAGTCTTTATATCTCATTGGATTGGAATTTTTTCAATGTTGCATTTGTTTATATACAGTTGCTATTAAAGATATGAAATATATGCCCTTTTAACAATGAACCTTTATTGATTTATTCAAAAATGATCGGATTTCCTCTAAGTTTTTATTGCTATTTAAAGAAAAAGGGGACCTATTTCTAAATGAAATTTATTCTAAAAATTAGAAATGGGGAGGGTTGTTGTACCGTACAACAATTGGCAATTCACTGGAAGAAACAGTTATCTCTGAAAAAATAAAATGAATACTATATTTCTAGTAAGTAAAAATTTTAAAAGATAATGAAAACTATCTTAGAGAAATTTTAAATAAAATCTAACTCTGAAAAAGAATAAAAATCACTTACAATTTCTTTCTAATTCCTCAAAGATTAAAACATTTCTTTTTTTGTTTTCTCAAGCCTTGATTGGTTGATAATAATGAAGTAAGGGGCCTTTCCAAGTATAGCTTTTGTAATATACTCTATTGCTATAAGCATTGCATGTGCTGCCTGCAAACGTTTATAGTCTCGATAGGGTTACATTTTAACCATCAACCATTTATTGTCCCATCCAACTAAGATTATGACTCTTTAAAAATAAATTTATAAGACATATTATCTCATGTTTTTTTTGTCTTTTACTTATTTTTTAGTTTAAGAGTCATTGTTCTGGTTTGGTAGCCAGTTAGTAACAATGCCATTCACTAGTTGTAATTAAACTAAACAAGCTGGCTCGTGATGAGACCCCTTGTCTTACATTTATAAGCCATTACCCTATTTTGGTATGCAGTGTTGGTAATGTCAGTTTTATTACTTCTTATGATCATGGTAAGAAGGCTTGTGATGAGACCTCTTATCTCTTAATTTTGCCATATAATTTCTTAGAGTTACATTCTAAAAAATCACAAACTAAATGGATGGGGTGAAATGGTTTTATCCTTAAGAATCAATGGATGAAAATTTTCAGAGTTTTCCTGAGTGCCAGAGCTTGAAAAATTCTTTACTTTTTAAAGATAACCTTTCTCTGCTCAATAAACTTATAATGATTTACATTTTTCTCAAGGTTTCAAAATATCATGCAAATGTTTTTGAACAAATTTTCAAAGTTTAACATTTTATTTTAAACTATCCAAAACTGTAATCATCTCCCTAAAAAAATTTATTTACACAAAATAAGTATTTATAATATTCTTCCTAAGACATTTTCTAATAGTAAAAAATCAATTAGAGACTATTAACAACCTTTATTTACAAAAAAAACAAAAATTTCATAAAGGAATATGTACAAGTAAGAAGGGGTTACCTCCTTATGAAAATAATTTCTTTAAGACAAGCCCATTTACAGGAAGCTATTCTCTCTTTCCTGTTAAATCTTGTAGAATGAACGTATATGAGCCTATATTTTCAGCAATCTGAAATGGTCCAAGCCACATTTTTTGAAATTTGGTATGCTTACCTTTTGCTTCATGTGCTTTATCCCATTTCAGAACAAGATCACCAATTGACAAATTTTTTGAGCTGGTGGAACTTGAATCAAAAGAAGATTTTACAAGATGTTGATGTTTTTCATGAATAATTTTTTCTTTCTCTCTATCTTCTTCTAATTTAAGGATTTGATCAAATCTCAAATGAATAGATGAGGAAGGATTTTCTTCAATAAATTGCAGTAGAGCTAATGATGGGAGAGCTAGATTTGATGGTATCACAACTTTTTTTCCATAAAATAAATTGAAAGGTGAAGTTCCTACTGAAGCTTTATGAGTAATACAATCAGCCCATAATGCAAAGATTAAAGACTTGTGCCAATTCTTTTGACTTTGATCAATGGGCCTTTTAATGATTTTGATGAGATTTTTATTAGTAGATTCAGCTAAACCATTACCTTGTGGATAATAATTTGCTAAATATTTCAATTTGAAACCTCTTTTGATTGAAAATTCCATTATACTATTTCCAGAAAAATAAGATGCATTGTCAAAGACAAGAGCATTAGGTACACCAAACCTGGTAATGATGAATTGATCGATGAAATCAATAATTACATTAGAATTGGCTACCTTTAAAGGAATTGATTCTACCCACTTTGTGAAGTAATTTGTTGCTGTAAGGATGTGTTTGTGTTGTTTGGAAGAGTGAGGTAATATCTCACCAATGATGCCAAGCCCCCATTGCTCAAATGGTTGCTCAATGTTTATTGGTTGCAAAGGAAAAGATGGCTTCCTTTGTCTTCCACTATTAGTTTGACAAATTTTTCACTTCCTCACATAATCATGTGTATCGTTGAAAAGGGTAGGCCAATAATATCCAACATGGATGATTTTGTGAGCTGTGGCATCACCTCCAAAATGTCCACTTGCTGGTCCATCATGTAATTCCTGCAATACCTTTTTTGCTTCAGTCTTTTCAAGACATCTAAATAGGATTGAATCATAATTCCTTCTGAATAACACATCATCGATGATTTCATATTTAATAGCCTTCAATATTAAACCACATTTGTTTTTATAGCTGAGATTAGAAGGAGCATACCCATTTTTCAAGTAAAAGATCATATCAGCATACTGAGATTCAGAATATGTAACACTTATCTGACTTACTTGAACAACATTATCTGGATCTTGATTTTCTGGTATGTTGTGAGCTCCTGCTAATAATCTGCAAAAACCTTGACCTCTAACAATCTTGGCTGGATTAATATCAATATCATTTTCTTGCAAAGCTGTCACTCAATTAGCCCTCTTTTCTCCTACTTCCTTTTGAATTAATAATTGTCTCACTGCAGAGAATGGGACAATAATTTTTGTATGTGTTTTTAGGAGAAAAGGTCTAAAATGATTGATTGACTTAAACACAACGAAGGCTTGTTTTTCTACATCGAAATAATTAAGCTCAACTCCTTACATATTCGAGCTGAAGAAAGAAATTGGTGCTTCTATTTGTTGATCATTGAGTTGTGTTGAAACAACAACATAGGATGTTTTGGTAGCTAAGGTATA
This sequence comes from Pinus albicaulis, assembly GCA_034641835.2. Taxonomy (NCBI): domain Eukaryota; kingdom Viridiplantae; phylum Streptophyta; class Pinopsida; order Pinales; family Pinaceae; genus Pinus; species Pinus albicaulis. The sequence continues at coordinate 256,094,054 of CM076574.1, read as the reverse complement.
TAGAATAAAATCTTTAGAAAAATCAGGAGTATTCAATGCAGGTGGATTAATTATTTCCTGTTTCATTGCATCAAAGGCTTCTTTCTCTTTATACCCCCATTTTAATACTGTATTTTTCTTAATCATATTCTGCATAGGTAAAACAATTTGAGAAAAATCGAGAATTAATATTTTTACAAAATCGATTTGCCCTAGAAATGATTGCATAGATTTTTTGTTATGAGGTAAAGAAATATCATAAATTTCTTTCACTCTGTCAGGATCGATATATATACCATCTTTTGACACAACAAACCCTAAGAGTTTTCCTTCATTGAGAGAAAATAATGATTTCTTTGGGTTTAAATAAATACCAAACCTTCTACATCTTTCAAATATTTGTTTTAGATCATGTAGATGATTGGCTCTCTTCTTTGAAAATACTGTTATGTCATCAAGATAAATAACAACTGATCTATTAATCAGACCCTTAAATGCTATGTCCATGGCTATCTGAAAAGTAGCTCCAGCATTTATTATACCAAAAGGAATTTTATGATAGGCATAGGTTCCCCATTTGGTTCTGAAATTGGTTTTCAACCTATCATATAGATGTACTAATATTTGGTTATAGCCTGAAAATCCATCAAGGAAGGATAAGAGTTCAGAACCAGCTACCTTTTGTAGTATTTTCTCCATGGTTGGCAATGGGAAATTATCCTTTTGATATGCCTTGTTTAAATTTCTAGAATCAATACAGATTCTAATATCACCATTTTTCTTCCTGACAGGTTCCATGTTAGAAACCCAATTGGAATGCCTTACATGAAAAATGATTTTGGCTTTCAAAAGTTTGTTGAGTTCTGTTTTAATTTGACTTTCAAGATTTGGATGAATCTTTCTTATCTTCTGTTGAACAGGCTTGACATCAGACAACATTGGAATTGTGTGTTGAATAACAGAAGTATCATAACTTTTTAAGTCTTCATAATTCAAAGCAAAGACATTTTTATACCTATTCAGAAGTTTGATGAAAACAGTTCTTTCCTCTGGAGTTAAATTGAGTCCTAGATTAACATTTTGAGGTTTAGAGTCAAAGCCAAAATTTACTAATTCAAAAATCAAAGTAGAACTTTGAAGTTTAGCATTAGTAACTTTCTTGAATCTGTCTTTTATATCATATAGATCCTCAAGTTTAACAACAGATTTAGGAATAGGATTTTCATTACTTTTTGAAGTAATTTGCAGATCATGATCATTTTTATCAATGATTTGTTCATCATAGGATTTCTCTAAAGTCAATAAATTTAATATATCTTCATCATGATAAAATACTCTCTAGTTTGTGATATTATCAAGAACAGATGGGCATAAAATCAATTCTACTGAAAATCTATCAGGACTGCAATCTTCAGCAGGGAGGAGTTTGGATGCAACATTAGCTAACAAATCAGCTGATGTGTTTTGATTTATAGGGATAGAAGAGATATTAAAGGCTAAAAATTGAGTGGTAAGGTCTTGCACAAGGGTTTGATAATGTTTGAGATGTCCTGAAAGACAATAAATGGTATTCCTTACTTGTCTTATGACAATTTCGGAATCACCATATACTTTCAAGTATTTTACATTTAACCCTATAGCTTTATAAAGCCCTTGAATCAAGGCTTCATATTCTACAGTATTGTTTGTGCACTCAAATTATAGTCTACATGATAGCATGGTTTTCTCTCATTCTGGATCAATTAAAATGCATCCTGCTCCTTCTCCATCACTAGATTTTGATCCATCGAAATATAATGACCAAAATAAAGATTTATCTACAGATGTATCAGAAACATTAACAATTCTAGAAGAATCAGATTGTGAAAAATTTTCAATTTGCGAAACTAAAGTACTTACAGAAAAGGGTGATTGTGGTGTAGTGAAATTCCCAAGGAACGACTCAGCAGAATAACCTCCAAGGACATTGTTGTTGAAAGCTACAGGTTCATTTGGTTGTTCAAATTCAGTTACAGTGTGTGTCATGTGTTTTTCTCGCTCGATTTTGATTTGATTTGGTTTCCCTTTGTAGGGAAGCCACATATGCGAATAATTAGTTGCAATATAACCATTAAGCTTTGCAGACCAATACCTGCTTAAGATTGATCCATATAATTCATGAATATCTGCAATTAGAATATCAATTCTTTGGACAATCCTAGGATCGAAAGCTAGTCTGATAGTAACTGAATTGATTTCTCCTACAACTTGAACTTTAGAGCGATCCAATTGTACAATGTGAATTGCAGACTTTTGTGGTTCAATATTCAATTTTGCACAGACTAAAGTAGGAATTATATTAGAGGATGCTCCAGAATCTATCAAACAATTATGCAAATTCTTATTGTAGATTTCATAAGTCAACAGAAAAGGAGGTGTCTAAGAATTTTATCTTTCTCCAATAAGACCAGTATCTTTGGCATCTACTTTGTCTGGTGGCTTACCATTCCCTTTAGCTGCTTTGGCAACTACATTACTTGGTAGAGGAGCAATAGGTGTAGCATTTAATTCTTTTAATAGAAGTTTTTTTTGATGTTTAAGTTTGATGAGTTCATGTAAAGAAATGTTCGCTCTAGTCTTCTTCATGTCTTCAACAATGTTATAATCCATAGGATCTGATACCACCAAAGTCTTAGATGTTGATGTAGGAGGATTAGAAGATGATGGCTGATTTTGAGTGGGTAAGGGAGAAGCTTTCTTT